>CM037015.1:10717401-11291601 GCA_020875875.1 Dioscorea alata
ACTTGAAATCAGAATCCATCGAAGGTGGTCCTTCTTCCATTCCCGTTGTTGGAGCCTGGACTTGAATAGGAATCCATAGTTTCTAAAGCAAGAAGGAAGATCTGAAACTAGAAAAAGAAAGAAGCTTACCAACATGAGAAGGAAGTTAAGTTGACAGCGGAGGTCCAAGGTCAGTATTGAAAGCCAAAGAATGCATCCAAGACTCGGTAAGAAGGAGAAAAGAAATGAGCGGAGAGCAAAGTTCAATTCGAAAAGACCCGTATTCACATTGAAATCAGCCTAAACGAGCGAACCTTTCACTAAGCTCTTCCTAGCCGGGCTAACTACCTTACTCTATGATGAGAGCGGAGGATTAGAGTCCCAAAGTGAAGCAAGAAGAAAGAGGGTCAGCAAGAAAGACTAGATAGACATGAAAGACAGGTTGAATGAAGGCTACGGAGGGAATCCCATGAGCAAGGAAAGAAGGCTTACAATCCATCAGTCCGGTAGAAACCCTAAAGAGGAAGCTATTTCAAGAGAAGAGGTCCCAGGGCTAACAAGAACGAGAAGGAAGGTGTGAACTAGAAGAAGAGAGACCCTAGGGCAAGGGGGTAGAATAGAGAGGCTAAAGGCTTTGGGTATTACTCAAAGTGAAAGATAGGTGCACTTAGAGGATCCACTTGGGAACACTCGATCTAAGGGATAGGTAGAAGAATTCGCTATGGGGTAGTACACTTCAAGGGTGACTTCTAAGACAGTCTAAACAGCTTATAGAATAACGGATGAGAGAGAGACAGGACAAATAAATAGCTATTTATGAATTAGTGAAAGGTGAGACATCTTAAAGTGAAGTACTCGCCTAGAGAATTCAAGTGCCCGGGATTCGGATAGTGAATTGTGAAATCATGTTGCTTTTGACTCCGTCTTTGCACCAAGATGGATATCGTTCCAAAACCCACTCCTATGAGAAACCTAGGAAGAGAGAGGAGAGAGAAGAACTCACATCAACGGAAGAAGAAAGGATAAGAGGATCCGGGGAGAAGAGAAGACTCCAAAGTCACAAAAGAATAGCTCATTCGACTCGATCGACAAAGAGGTTCACAGTGGGGAATGGAAGCTGGCAGTTCAGAGAGGATGAGAACCCTAGATAGCTGGGATACCCGTACTTAGATGAGTGTCCAAAATGTAAAGCATAATGAGGAAGGAAGAATGACTTCAATGAAAAGAAGAGTTTTGCCAGGATATCCGCTACCTAAGGAATTCGAAAGAGAGGTGAGGACCGCGAACATAGAAAGGTAAAAGGGATTCTGCCCCTGAATCAAAGGCATCCGGTATCTAGAGAAGGCTATAACCCCCTGCTATGAAATAGTCCTTCTCGCTTGCCACCTTGTTCTACCTCCTGCCTGATCTTTTGCATCAGCCTGGTGCTCTGATCTAAGGCTTGGTCTAAGAAAAAAAGAGAAGAGTCCAATTAGGAAACTATCCTCAAAGACCCGAATGAGCCTCCTGCCCGGTCTCACCTGACCTTACTCTATAGACTTACAAAGACCCGAACAACTTTCAAAGTGACTGGAATAGCAAGAAAGGGAAATAGAGGCCTTATCCCTCCCCCCCAGGATGTCGAGTAGCTTCGGATAAGGAAGCCCAAGGTCAACGGCCGGCTTGAAGTCCTATGGATCAAGGGGGTTAAGGCGTAAAGGTCAAGAGGCCCCCTACTCGAATCCATAGCAAAAGAGTCGCTATCGGACATCCTTCTTATTTATTAGCTCTATCGATGAAAGGAAGGTCCACTCGAAGGCCTAAGAGGCTTTCCCAAGGCAAAGAAGTACCAATAGAAGGTGAGAAGGAGCTAAAATAAGATCTCATCTCGGTCAAGTTAAGATAGAACCAGGACTTGAAGTCAGAATCAATGAAAATCAGTTAGCGGATCGACTATCTCGTATATAGAAGCCCACCTGACTCACCTCTCCAATGGAACTTGAAGTCAAGCGGACTGCTCCGATACAAGTGCAGCTGACAGATCCGAAGGAAGTAAAGCACTCAATCAACGGGAGAGTCTTAAGCTAATTTTCGTTGAATTCGGGTTTTAAGCAGATATTCCGAAAGGAAGTTAACGATGTGCGAAGTCAAAGATTGCTCGTTTGGTAGAACAAGGGACTTTCCTAGGTTCGTGCCGTACTAAGAGACCCACGCAAGAGGCAGGTGCTTCAAGTCAGGCATTGGGCTCATTTATCTGGTAGAAGAAGTCCGTTTCGCTCTAGCTGCGACTTACTGTGAATGAAGTCCGTCAAGTCAACAGGGATGGGGATGAAGGGCTTTGATTAGTCCTGGTTGTACTCTATGCTTCTTCGATTGGGATAGCCTTTCTGCGGAGCTCCTCTTTTAGCTCGTTCTCAAAGTTTAGAGGTGGTGTGAGAAGGTTGTCAAGATGCTTTTGACTCGTGCTGGTTAGGACTTGGTTCATAAAGTAAAGATGGTTGGTTTTTACTCTCTTTGTTTAGTTTGTTTAGTCTTTCGTTTGTAAGGTCTTCCACTAGGGTAAGCTAACAGAGCCAAGAGCGGGAAGAAATAGACAGAAGGAGCCGGGCTAGCGAACTTAGAACCTCTTTTTCAAAACTATCCTATCCATCTGATCCGGGCAGTTACAGAGGCAATTTGACCCGAGAGTTCCCTTCTGACTAATGAAGGAGAGGGCTGGCCTCATCTAGCTAACTTTCGGAGCTAGGCTACCCTTGAATTCATCATCCACTAGTTCTCCCTACTCCACACTTAATGAATGAGAGTCTCAAACCGATCATAGCAGACCGAGTTCAGATTCCCCCGGCTAATGCAATCTCCCACCCCTTGTTGCCACTCATTCAAAAAACGAAAGTTAAGAAAAGAAAGATGGGAAGACGAAGACTAAGGCCAGATGATAAAGACCCTAGAGGGCCAGGGGGCCATTTCACACCATCTACCCGATCTAGAAAAGACCTACCTTATGGAGCACTGAGAAGGAAGACCTGGAGCTCTTCTTTAACTCATTCATCATTCTTGGATCAACTGTTCTCTCCTAGCCCATCCGAAGAGAAGGATGGAACCTTAGCTAGAATCGGATCTTGACTCTACTTACTGGGCCTGGTCGAACTCTACCCTCCTCTGCCTAAGGAGCTAGGAAACTAGGCCGTACCATTCCCCCATCGTTCTTGAGTGTAATCCCTAAGGATATATTTGACCTCCTTAGACCACCTTCCTGCCAGCCCCCCTTTAAGCACACAAGTAAAGAAGGCCCTCTCGATGAGCCAAGGAAGGATGCCATGGAGCCATAGGACGAGAGCTATAGAGATTGGATCTTGAACCACGACCAGCGGGAGAGGCTTAGAAGTGCTGGATAAGATGAGGGGACGGAGGTTCTACCCTGGTTCATTCGGATTGCTAAACTGTAGTAAAGAGCTCTCTATATAGCCTGAGTCTTGTTCTCTCTCCTCCTATATCGAAGGCGATTAACCCAACTAGGCTCGTTCTGAAAGTGAAGCGGACAGACTGGTCTATAAGGCAAAAGACAGGCAAAGAATATAGAGACGTGGCTGCTATGCTAAAGGATCTGAGGGTCGCTAGTTCGTAGGAGGGTAAGCCTGCTTCTTTTGGCTCGACTGGTATAGATGAGCTCACAGGCAGAGTTCCATTTCTGCCTTCCGTTCTCTTTGACCCTGGTGGTGGTTCTTCAGCCTCAGGCTAGCTAGCTAGTCTCATATCTGAGTCAGTCTTCTCGTCTGCTCTTTCTGTCTGATCTTGACAGCTTCTTCTCTTATCTTGCTAGAT
Organism: Dioscorea alata; assembly: GCA_020875875.1. Taxonomy (NCBI): domain Eukaryota; kingdom Viridiplantae; phylum Streptophyta; class Magnoliopsida; order Dioscoreales; family Dioscoreaceae; genus Dioscorea; species Dioscorea alata. Next base: position 10,721,182 of record CM037015.1, read on the forward strand.
TGGTGCCACTGTCTTGAATGGATGCCTCGTCCCCCAGGTTCAAAACAGAGGGAGAAGAGACATCGAGAAGGTAGGGAAAATGTTTTCATAAGCTTTTCTTATTAGGGGGGAGTTTCCTAAGTCGACTCTAGAGAGCGTATTCTACTTCTGGCTCGTTCGGGAGAATGAGGGAGTGTATTTACTTAGTCGAGTTGGATCTTTCTTCTTCTTGTAAATGTCTTAGACCAGTGATGCCAAAACCCGGGATTTCTCTTGCTTTTTTTAATTCGCCTAATGTTCTTTTCTCATCAAAGTAGAAAGTGATCTCGACGCAAACTGAATGCCAAAGACTAACGGACTTTTCGAAGTTGCAACTTTGCCTTTTCCTTAGATTTTCGTTGTCTTAGTGACTTGCAAACTCATTTCTTGTCTAGCCCGTTCAGTAGGATATTGAGTCATGCTAGTGAGTTAGAGGATAGATAGACGGAACTAGGGAAGGCCTTAACGGACGAAAGATGAAACCACCTAAAGCAGCGTTGAGGAAAGCATTCCCGCCTGGATACGTAGGCCGCTTATTGTGATGTATCCATTCCCTTTTGTATGTCCTCTAAAGGTCAGCGCAAACATAGTCGTAATCTGTTCGACCACGTCTTGCAGCTCTTCTGGCGTCAGGATTGCGGGAACCTGTGCTTTTTTTTTGTTTGGTTGAAATTGAAGAACAACTCCTTATGTTATGCTTAGGAGAAGTATTCAACAACTAAAAAATAGAGATCTGAGCTGGTAGCTTGCTGAGATGACCAAGGAGGTCATATTCAGACTGTGGAACTGCCTTATTGCTTTGATCTGGAGCAGCTTCTTCTTAGCTCTCAGGTTGAGAAGCCCTTGCATAGTCTTTTCCTGTTCGAGTAGCTAGAACCTCGGTCGGCCTAGTCTTCTCTGTAGGTGCGTCGGTGACCTCGATCAGCCTCTTTCTGGAAGATGAGGGGTCTTTTGTAACTTCTTCGGCTGATGGCTCGCTTCGGGTGACTCGCGGAGCAACCGTCGATGTAGTCAACTTCTCGAATCTGCTCTTTGGATGGCTTGATGTCGATGCATAATGGCTTGCTTTGACGAATCTTCTGAGGCGTCGATCGGGTTGGAATCGTCACATGCCTCGCAGACATGCAACTTTTCCTTCCCCTTCGAGGAAGTGCGCTTGGATGGGCGCAATCAGATCTCGATCGGCTTGTGATGAGGGCGACTCCCCTGAGGAATATCCTCGTTCATAGTAAGGATTCGAGTCATAATATTCTTCAACCGTCATTACTTGCGGTGAGATCGATCGGCGCGATTTCTCCTTTTTCGGTGGCGGAGCGACTTCTTTTGAGAACTATAGGAGGTTCGGTCACCTTCCCCCCGGCTACGCTGTTCCGCCCGAGGAACGTACATGAAAGTCAAGAAAAGAGAAAGGAGGCCTTACAGACAGACCGGTTCATAAGTAGGACTCACAGGAAATCTTTCCTAGTCCCAAAGAGAGAGTATTCTCAATCAAAAAGCCTAAAATCCCGCAAGCAATATAGTTTCGCTACTCACACGCTCATTTGAAATTTCGTCTGTCTAATAGAATAGAGAAAGAAGACAGACTGCCTAAGACAGCTCAAACTGCAAAGGCAAAAGAAGAATGAGGGTAGGATCAAGCAAAAAAGGAGGGAGGAAAGTGTCGAAGAAGGGAAATTAAGTACACTAATGAAAAAGTGAGCTCAGTCAAATAAAAGCAGGAAAAAATTCATGAAGTTAGGTTGTGCTGAAATAAAGCGCAGTCTTGCTACCGGGAAAAAAAGAAAAAGAAGAGTTCAGGATGTAAACCGCGTTCTGAAAAGGAAGGCCTAAAATACAAACGGAATACGTGATATCCTACGGATGAACAAAACAAATTTAGCTAAATTCGATCCTTTGCATACATGACTTAGAGGAGACTTTGGTAAACAAAACGACCGACAAGCAATTAATTCGAGGATAGCAAATACGCCCCTGACTCATAAATAAAGTAAAATTGAGGTTCAAAAAACGCGAAAGTATGGCTCCGAGTTGTTTCAAAGGAGGTGGGTAAATCCGATAAGCCGATAAAAAAAACGACATTCCAGAGGCATCTTCCATTCATTTCGATTTTGGTCTTTCTGCACCATATTTAGATCTGCCCCTTCTGCGATCCGGAATTCCCAGCAAATCCTTGACTCCTCGAATACAATGGGATTTCACACCTGGCGAATCTTTCACTCTACCTCCTCTGACTAAGACTATAGGATGTTCCTGCGAATTATGACCCTCGCCTGGAATGTGAGCAAATATATCATGTCGATTGCTCAACCGTACTTTGGCTATCTTACGTAGAGCTGAATTTGGTTTTTTCGGTGTTCTCGTCGGAACACGCGGGCATACTCCTTGCTTCTGGGGACATTGATCCGAAGCTCGAGTACGGTCCGTGCGCCGTTTTTCTTCTCTACCATGACGAATCAATTGATTGAATGTAGGCATCCCTCTTTCCTATGTCCTTCCCCCCTTTGCCCTATCACTAGTGCTTACTCCCGATCCGAAGCACCCCTTTTCCATTCATAGAGAGATCCAATCGTCAAAATCAATAAAAAGGCCATCATGGACCAAGATCCAAACAGATCAATCTTGTTGGGAGGTACTGCCCAAGGAGAAGAAAAGGTGACTTCCGGATCAGGGATAATAAATAAAATAGAAACCGGATAAAATCGTATATCGAAACGACTTCTGGCATCACCGGAGGGATCGGAACCACATTCGTGGGCCGACAATTTTTCTGGATAGGTCGAACTATTGGAAGCAAATAGAAAAGGAAGACCGAGTGGGATCAAAGAAACTAGCGGACTGATCACTAAATAGAGAAAAATAGGTGAAAATTCCGACATCACCAAAGCCCACTTCGTTCTCTCGCTCTGCTCGCGGCGCTCCTTGCTCGCGGAGCGGTATACCGAAAAAACTCCTTATGTTATGTTATAAACCAACCCCACCGAAGGCCGGTTGGTCGATACGATATGACTTATGATACCGAAGCTTATTTCATTCTCATTCTCTTTCTTCCAATCTTCCTTTTTTTTTCTCATTGTGCTGCTGACAGGACTAAACTATGAGGAGACATTCTGACTTTATCACAGCAGGTTCAAGGTACCTGGTTGGGAACAGGGGATTTTCACCTGGTTCGCTCTAATAGTGAGAGGAGGCAGATTCTTTCGTCATTCCTTTCTTTTGAAATTGAACTAAAGTATAGAAGCCAGCCATGGATATGAGGGCCACAGGACATCAACACTCCTGGAGTAACCAGGCCCAAGGAAGCAGAAGAATGATTGGTAGGCTTGACAGGGCACTGATCAATGCGGAATGGTTGCTGCAGGATTGCCCGGATGGTTTTGTGGAGTATCTCAATCCAGGTGTATCGGATCATTCTCCCCTATCGATTACATTAAAACCTTAGCTAAACAGTGGCCCGAAACCATTTTTGTTTTCTCAAATGTGGACAAAGCACCCAGAGTTCCTGTTCCTACAGATAGTGGAAAGGGCTTGGAACATCAATGTGATAGGAAATCAGATGTTCAGACTATGTTAAAAAAAGAAAAATCTTATACAATACCTGCTTAAGTAAGTAATAAGTCAAAATAAGGAGTAAACATCCAACAATCCTAAGCCAATATCCCACCTTCTAGTTTGAGTTAAAATATTGGCTTTAATCAGCCTAGTCGGGATAAGAGAAGAGAATAAAGCTGAAACCGATCCCTTCGCTTAGTTTATTTTGTTTTGTATAGACAGTCAAATTTTCTTGGTGTGTAAAGCTAGACAAGACAGATTTTTATTTGAGATTAGTTGTGGACGTGAGCTAACGTATATGGGGGTTATTGCAACATAGATAGAAGAAGGAAATTTCCTCAATAAATAGAAAAAGTAGACCTAACACAGAAAGAGTTATAGGCTAGATAGATGGGGGTTTTTTTTCTTCCTATGCCCGACGAGCTGACGGTTTAACCCATGGCGAGTTCAAGGGATTAGATGGTTTTTGGGTTCATTTAAACCTGATAAAATATTTAAAAAAAGAAATTAATTGTTTAAAACCTTTTGTATGACGAACTATTCGGACGATTCACTACAAACCCAAACTCACCTTCCTTGGGGGCAGTCGGCGGACCAGGCCGAACTCCGATTATCGGCTCATGACACGTTCTTATAATAAAAAGAGGCTTACGGAAGAACTTTTATGGTCAAAGAAAGGAACAGTGCGTTTACTTTTTCACTTTATCCATTTGGATACGGAAAGAAAAGATCGGTGCGTCTGTGGAACAATAAAAATTCCTGTGCATTTCTTTCCCCCTTTTGATAGAAAAAAAAAATGGGAGATATTGGAAAGGAAATTGAAACCAAGTTACAAAAACTTTTTCTACGACGCCTGCACACCGGTTGAACCATATTTTATTTTCCCTCAACTCGCTGCCACACGTAAGTGTAGCTGCACGGCAGGAAATTCCAACTTTACATCGTCAACGACCCCTACATGAAAGGTTATAGTGTTCAAAATTTTGACATTGCGCCTATATATACTGTCCCTTGATTCACATGGAGACCTAGCAACCAGTGTAGGCCATATAAGGAAGTTTGGCGTCGTATGCAGTGTCCATTTCCTCGTGGTCACCTTCGACAGTGGACCAAATCAAGACGGTCAGTATAGGCCCCATTGAGATGGTTCACGGATTTCCCGGTTCCGGTTCTATAAAAGAAATACATCCGCAAATATATGTGGAAATAACAAATTGAGAAACTTACCGTATTTTTTCATCGAAATAAAACGACATGTGCTGATACAGTAGAGAGCTTGGTTGTAAGGAAGGAGTGGGGTGGGGGAATAATATGACGTTAAAAACACTGAACGAACATACGATATGCTTAGTGTGATCATAGTATGCATGGGCGATGGTAGTCGATATAAATCAGAAAGAGCAGGGTTACCTTATTATTATTAGTTTAAACACCATGCATGCCAATAAAATAATAAGTAGCACTGATAACTGATATAAGTAAAGCGCAAACTTTTCTTTTGACGTGTTCATTCTCAGCGCCGTCCACACCATTCATGAAGGTGACCTCCGCCGTATTCATGACATCTGGGTCTGGGAGCAGACTTGTCGTCCCCTCCATTGCTGTTCTCGCAAATGTCGTCATTCCTGGTATGTCCGTTTTCGCCGTTACAAAATACGCAGCTGCCGCTTCTCTACCTACAGACTCTGTTCTAAATCCACGATAACAGGCGCCATGATACCCATATTACTTTACTTGCAAGTCAAAGTCTAACTTCTCCCATGTCAAAAAAATGACCGGATGTCTACCGACGAATACAACGTAGCACGCAAATCTGGCCATCTCCAATTTTTCCTGCAATGTGTCTGAGATCAAAGATTATAGGCCTATTGGCCTATGTCACTTTTGCTACAAGATTATTTCTAAGATCTTATCTTCTCGCCTTAACCTCTCTCTTCAAACTCTGATTGCTGAAGAACAGTTTGCCTTCCTTCCCCACAGATCCATTCACGATAATATCATTCTCACTCAGGAGATCATGCATTCCATTCATAGAGCCAGGGGTAGGAACGCTATGATGGCCTTAAAAATTGACCTTTCTAAGGCCTATGATGGGGTTCCGTGGGATCTCACTAGGCAGCTGATGCTGGGCTATGGTTTTCATCCTCTTTTTTGCAACTGGATTTATACTTGCATCTCCACTGTTCGTTACTCCTTTCTTATCAATGGTTGTATGACTCGATGGCTTACTCCTAAACGGGGAATTAGACAAGGCGATCCTTTGTCCCCGTCCTTTTACACAGTCAAGTTCTTTCGGATCTCCTCTTAAGTAGGCCAGTCAGACTAAACTCATAAGAGGAATCAGGATTGATCAAGACAACAGGACCCTCACTCATGTGGCTTATGCTGATGACATATTACTCTTTTGTAGAGCTAATGAGTCTAATGCTAAGCACATAAAAAATTCGATTTACTAAGATCACTGGTCAAAGACTCAACATTGAGAAAAGTCAAATCATTTTCCCCCTTAATTTGTCTCTTGGCCATAAACAGAAAGTAAGACGCATTCCATATTTCCCTTCTGGTTCTAAAGTCTTTTTACATCTGGGATGTCCTATTAGTTTAGTTAGTGGCAAATATGTCAAGGCCTCAAATTTGACCTTCCTGATTGAGAAAATTGTTAAAAGCACTCAAGCCTGGGTCACTCAGAATCTCTCGTGGGCTGGTAAACTCACATTGTGTCAATCTGTCCTCCAAGCTATCCCCACCTACTTCCTGGCTGCCAATCATATTCCCAAAGGGATCAAGGATAAAATTGAAAGCAAGATTAGGTCCTTCATTTGGTCCTCTAGATATCAGCACAAAGGGTTGCACCTTATCAACTGGAACTATATTACCACCCCTAAGGACAATGGGGGGCTTGGCCTGAGTGAGGGATCTTGACACTATACATAAGGCCCTTCTCATTAAACAATTGAGCCAACTTATAAGCCTAGACCCCCTCCCCATCTGGGCCAACTTTATTAAATATAAATACAACTTGCATGGGGAATTCTGGCTTAATCCTCTTCCTAAAAGAGCCTCCATGATCCTTAAAGATCTCATTAGGCTGGGCCCTGAATCTGAGAACTGCTATGATGGTAACATTAGCACTTTTTCCTCTGTCCGGAATGCTGTGGAAAAGATCTTTCTCAGCAAACATAGGAATGCCCCCTCAGCATCTGGCCAATGAAGGATATCTGGAGGCTGAACGTTAGCCCTAGAATCAAGGGATTCCTTTTTAAATTAGCCTACTACTGTCTTCCTACTTGTGGTCTTCTTGTGAGTAGGAAAATTCTTGGGGACAGTAGATGTGTTATCTATGACTCTCCAAAGGATAACATTGAACATCTTATGTTTTACTGTTTCAAGCTAAAAAGAATTTAGAATTCAATTTGGGAATCGACAGGTTTGTCTTTCAAACCCAAAGATATCTTAGATTTGATTGCTTATAACAAATGTTCTCTGCCATTAAGTTATATGCAGGCTCAAGAGTGGAGGATAATGGACATATATTATGGCTGATTTGGAAGGATAGGTGTAGCAGAATTTTTGAAGGCACTGGATCAACTTCTTCCCAGATAATCAGACGGGCCATGGCCCTTACAAAAGAAAGAACCCAGAAAAATCCTCTTCTCAAAGCAATCGCCAACAAGTCTGTAGGAGCAATTATGGATGGAGCGTTCCTTAACAGGGATACCATAGCCGGGATTGGCATCATCGTCTTTCAAGGAAGAACCATTTTACATGCTGTCTCTCAACTAGTGAGGACCACGTCTGCTCTAATGACTGAAGCGAAGGCCATCGCATCGGCTATATACATTAAGGAAAGCCAACATCCCCCAGATCTTGTAATCTTCACAGATAGCAAAGCATCGGTTGATATCCTACACCATGAGGTCAAGGGACCCCCTGAAATCGAGGAGATATTCAAGCAGTTATGGGAGTAAAATTTGGAAGGATCAGTCACCTTCTGTCATCGTCCCTATACTACTGGAGCGGACTGGCTAGCTAAAGAAGCTATTCGTACGGGACACTCTATGTGGTGGGATACGAACTTCCCCCCGGGGCTCAGCTCCTTTTTTTATTTTGGAATGTAATCTGTTTAAACTCTGATATATGTCTTTTTCATTTCTACAAAAAAAAAAGAAGAGAGGACAATGGGCTATCCGAGAAAGTGGTTCAGGTGACTACCGGAATCATTGATGAAGCAGGTCAGATGGGCTTAGTAGGGCTCGAGCCTACAATATCACCGTTATGAGCGGTACGTTTCAACCAATTAAACTATAAGCCCCTACGGATCTCTACATGCAATTCCTTCGGGAAGAGTGGACAGAAAGAGGAGACCTTTGCTCTATCTGCTTCTTCCTCTTCCCGGGGGCCTCGGAGGGGTTCTTTGGCAAGCCCTACTAAAGAAGCTAAGTAAATTTCTTCACCCAAGTAGTGAGTTTGAGAGTGACCGGTAGGACGACCACTTGTACTTCTAGGTGTTGGCGACCTATAGTCTTGTTACACAATACGACTTCACTCGATTCAGTATTTCAATAGAACTAACAACCCACTAATAGCTTAGATAGTGGCCCTTCCACTTTGGTGTAGTTGACCCTACCTATTGACTCAAAGGGAACCCTTACGTAGTGGGATGTAGGCTTCAGTTGTTTTGGTACTTTTTCACTACGTCTTATTATTTCTTTATTCTTTAGTAACCGGCGGGTCAGTAGGCCGAAGGCGAAGACTACACTAGAAAGTGAGTTCTCAGCGGGCGCTAGCGCTATGTTGTTTGCTTTTGTCAACTGAAGTCGCGCATAGCACCAACTAACTGATAGCTGATAAAGTGATAAGTGCTCGTGTTATAGTAATGTGAAGCGTTATTATCTTGCAATGAGCATTAATTTAATCAGATTTTATCACTAAAAAGTGTGCATTTGTTTACTTTTGTGCATTGAAGGGTTGTGGAGAAGATTTAGAGAAAAAGAAGGAAGAATAGGTTATGTTCGCCGTTGTTGAGGAGTTCTCGGACCAAGCAAGGAACAAGGCACGAGTCTAGACTTATGGGTGTGTGCCAACCTCCATTGGAGGGGCACAAGGGCAGTCACACTCACAAAAGTCTATAACTCGTGTAACATTGGAGAATTTCGCCAATGAAGAGAAATGAAGTAATCGACATAATCTACCGTTGATTGTGTGCCCAATTCAACGGCCTCGATGAAGAACGATGGATTCGGGAGTATTTCGGAGAAGTATTGTAGCAGGTATTGTAGCAAAATACAGTAGATAAATACTGTAGCAGCTACTGTTCACATCCTGTCGAAATTCAGAATTCCAGAGAGTTCACACGGGCGTGTAGAAATTCCACACGGCCGCGTACTGTAGCAGGAATACTGTAGCAGAAACACTGTTCACAGGTGCCGAGAAATCACGATTCCAGAATTTCCACACGGCCGTGTGGAATTAACACACGGGCATGTGGAATTTCTGGATTTTTACAGAAGTCCGATTTCAGCCCGAATTCAGCCTGATTTCAGCCTATAAATAGCCCGTTTTCATATCTATTTGGGGACCCTTCTCTTCTATCACTTGGATATCTTTTGGGGGGCTTTCGGCTAGGGTTTGGAGAGGTTCTTAGAGGTCTTTGGAGGCGATTAAACGGCATCGACATCGACATCCTTTGGAAGAAAGCTATTGGGGAAGCTATCATCGGCATTGATTTGTCGAGGTGTGCCTTAGGCTTGACAAGGGATTCGTTGGAGAAGACACGCGACTACACAAGACCATCGATACGATCTACAAGGGGGTTTTCTTTATCGTTTTCATGCATATGTTCTTAAACTATTTATTGACTTTGTATTGCTCCATGGAGAGCTAAACCCTAGTGGGTATTCGGACTTGTAAACCCTAGGATGATATTGTTTCTATGACTTTTATTATGCTTTCTTAATTTAATGTTCTATTATTGAGTTCCAATCTTGCATGCCGATTGTATGAGATTTTCCCTTAGCCGTGACACTAGGGTTGAGAATCTATTAGGTTATCCTTTGAGGGTGTGACAACCTCTATAGGATTAGACTACACAAGGTTGGAGAGGGTTGAGAGGGAGAGTTGTGAGGTAGCAATGTACCCCTTTCCCCTCCGGTGTGGTTTCTCCCTACCTCTGTTTCCTTGATTCATTAGCGGTCGAGATAGAGTGAAGTGCTAGGTAGATAAACTCCCCTGGGGCTTAGTTACGCGAGTAACAGAGTGAAGGGTTGAAGTGAATCCTACGCACTGGGGCTTAATCTAGACTAGGGTTCTTCCACCTGGACCAAAGGGTTAGAACTACACATAGGAACAGGTTTTACCACTAGGAGTCCCTAGAACTTAATGCAATCCCACGTAGTGTGAGGCTTAGGTAGATATACTCCTCTAGGGCTTAGTTGACAGGTCAACGAGAGTCAAGAGTCGTAGTGAATCCTAATGCCGGGGCATAGTGTTGGGGTTAGTCACGGTTGACCTTAGGTTTGGGACCGTGTGTTTAAGGATATCCTCGACTCAAATAGGCATCAATTGTAGAGCATAATACAAGTTTTGCACTAGAAGCATTAGTCATAGGGGGAACTTTGTCCGGATACCCCATCTTTATATCGATTACCTCTCCTACCCTCATTATTCTTCTTGTACTCTTTTATTTTCTTTTACATCTATATATAAATACTTTTCTTGTCATCGATTCCCATCATAGCTAAATAGCGATTAACACTTGTTTCTAAACACTATTCCCTGTGGATTCGACTACCCACTCACCGGGGTAACTTTTATTACTTCGACAAGGCCGTGCACTTGCGGTACGCACGCAAAAGGTCGTGTCATAAAGCAAATAGAGTGCGGAGCCCATTTTTGTCTAAGCGAGCAGAGCCATTTGTTTCTACTGTCGTGTTGTACTACAAAAAGAAAATAAAAGAAAAAACAAAGGCGAACGGCATTCTGTTGTACAGCTACTTTTGTATAGTTATAAAGGTAACCTGTAGGTTACTTTTGAATCGACAGTAATGACGAAAAGGGGAAATAGCTCAGTTGGTTAGAGTGCTGGTCTATCACGCCAGAAGTCACGGGTTCGAACCCCGTTTTCCCCGCCCGATCCTCAAACTTCCTCCTGCCCGACCCATTTGGTCTTCACTGGAAGCTGCTGATCCCGGTGTAGCATTCAATACAATTCTTCTTTCTTCGGTCTCCCCCCACCCCCTTCGTTTGTTTTGTTGTGGGGAGCGTCTCACCGCAGGCACTTAATGAATAAACGGAGATCTTCCTTCGCCCCTTGAAAATTACCAAGGACTTCATTGCCACTAGTGGCGAAGAAAAAGTCTACCATCCCACCCGGCCCGGGGGGAGGGGGGGTGAAGGTTCCTCTCGGAGACTGCCAGTCTACAAGAAACTAGCAGAGCTTTAGCCATTTGACCACATCCATCCTCCCACCTAAACAGTCACCCTTTTCTTCTTCTAATTACGCTAGTGTAGACTAATTCCTTCCTACTAATGAAGATACTACTCCAGTCTATCCATTCATTCCCAGTTGATCCTTCTTATCCCTTTTCATTGAACGAACCAAGTTCACCTATACGAGAGTGAGGAAGAAATTTCCAACAAGAAACTTCCTCCCATTTTACTTTGCTTTGGATGTCCCGTTTGATGATTCTGCTGCTAGTTAAAAAAAAAAAAGAGAAGGACAGGGGTCGCTAGGTCAGAAAAGCTATAACTATCAATTCTAATTCAGAAAACATCAAATCTCCCCAAGTAGGATTCGAACCTACGACCAGTCAGTTAACAGCCGACCGCTCTACCACTGAGCTACTGAGGAAGAACTCCCTAAATTTCATTAAGGAAGCCAACTCTCGCTCTTTGGACCAACCAACCTATGACCGAAAAGAACAAAAGTTCGTCACTTTTTCTTTTTCACATACACCGGGAGAAAGGGCGACGATAGCAATCCCCTTTGCCTCCCTGGTCTGAGAGCCTCCAGGATAGGATGAGGGGGGCGGCAGTCAACCATCAACTCTCGATATGCATATTGATCAATCGATCTCCACGTCCTGCCAGTTCGCTAAGTAGACTCACTCTACCGAGGGACAACAAAGGCTGGAACTCTTCTAGCCAAAAAAAGGCTTCTCATCTTAGGAGTTTGCAAGTATGAGAGAGTCCTCTCTCTGTCTGTCTCTCTGAGTTTATACTACTAAGTTAAGTAGCACTTCATATTCTATTCTTCATATTCTATTATAGAATAGATTCCGATCAAGCAAGCAGGAAAAGGTGGTCCTTTCATCTCTCTGCCTGCTCCATGCTGTATAGCCTAAGGATCATGAGCTGGTTTAATGCTAGAATACATTAGATCTGCCCAGTTATTTCGGTAGATGAGGTAGTGGGAGGTCGCAAAGTGAAGTAAGGGGGCGTGTTAAGTTGAGAATTTCTAACATTGTAGCATTCTTTTCTAGGTTGGGCTTTGAGTTTCGAAGTTTCAAGAACTCTGAATATGAAAATACACCAAATCAAATGACGTATCGAGCGAGACCATTCTCTTCCATTGTGAATGATAGACCTTTTGTTTTCGACCAACAACATCTACTCATATCCAGCTTCGTGTTATTTTTGAACACAGCGATCAGCAAGCAGGGGAGAGTCAAGTAAAGTACAACACAGGACTGACGAGGTGAGGCGCGCCAAAGCAACCCGGCACCCCGGAGGGGTCAGTACTCAAGCGCTGGCGCCTTCTTTTTTTTAATGGTGAAAAACGAAAAAAAACTACAACGCTAATAGCAAGGGCGAAAGCCCTTGCTTGTTCTTTCGCGCCTTGTGATTAATCCCTTGCTTGTTCGCCCTCGGGCGCGCTAGCGCACTACGGCTTTGATGCTGGACTTTGCTGGGTGAGGAAGAAGCATGCTGAACCTCTGATCGACCCGGACACATCAAAAAAAGAATTCTCGGCGTCGAGAGAAAGACGAGATTCCTTAAGTAATTCAGTGAGTGCTTTCTTTTTTTTGGCTTGGCTTGGAAGAAGAAAATGAAATACGAACAACCGCGCTGGTCGTAATAGATCGACTTGAATGCTGGAGCAAGAAGACGCATTCAAGTTCCATTTCAGGGAAGGACGACGTACCATGATACTTTCTGTTTCATCGAGCCCTGCTTTGGTCTCTGGTTTGATGGTTGTACGTGCTAAAAATCCGGTACATTCCATTTCGTTTCCCATCCCAGTCTTTCGCGACACTGCTGGTTTATTTCTTTTGTTAGGTCTCGACTTCTCCGCTATGATCTTCCCAGTAGTTCATATAGGAGTTATTGCCGTTTCATTCCTATTCGTGGTTATGATGTTCAATATTCAAATAGCGGAGATTCACGAAGAAGTATTGCGCTATTTACCAGTGAGTGGTATTATTGGACTGATCCTTTGGTGGGAAATGTTCTTTATTTTAGATAATGAAACCATTCCATTACTACCAACCCATAGAAAGACAACCCCTCTGAGATATACGGTTCATGCTGGAAAGGTACGAAGTTGGACTAATTTGGAAACATTGGGCAATTTACTATATACTTACTATTCCGACTGTTTTTTGGTTCCTAGTCTGATTTTATTAGTAGCCATGATTGGGGCTATAGTACTTACTATGCATAGGACTACAAAGGCGAAAAGACAGGATGTATTCCGACGAAATGCGTTGGATTCTAGGAGGACTATAATGAGGAGGACGACAGAATAAAATCGACATGCATTTGAGAACGACGGAAGACTTGTAAAAAAGAGAGGGGGACATCCGGGATGACCTGGGGCATTGACGAGGACTCTCCTATTTCCATTTTTTTTTTAGTTGGAAATGCTTTAAGCGCGCGAAAATCCGGATGTGAAAAGGCAAGGCGAAAGTCGACCCGGGCCAAACAAAGGACAATCGCCTCTTCTTTCGGCATTGCAAACAAGGATGTCTTTCAAGGATTCTTTCTTTAAATATCTTGAAATGAGAAATATGATAGATAATGTCCGAAATTGCTGATGTTAACCTCTATATTTATGTTCCGGGGCTTGGCCGGCCTATTCTTATCCCGTAACCATTCGGAGTGGAAGTAGGGGCGCATGCCGAAAGGAAGAACTACGGTAATCTAACAACTATGCGGCCTCTAGTAGTTACCTAGATTGCTGACTCTGACTAAAATCATCAGAGTACAAGGGCGGGCATTGATGGCTGTAAGTCAGATGGTGTGCCCTGCTTACGAGTAGTGGAGTCCGATACTGCAGCTGTCGCCACTCATGAGTTCCCTTGCCGCGAGGGTAGGGTGGCAAGCCAACGATAGCGGCGGTGGCTCCATACGGGCGCGGGGTCTGGGTGTGGGAAGAAGACAAATTTCGGTAAATTTTTTTCTGATTTTAATCGCCGTACGCTACGGGGTGAAGAGAGAGAGGGTCAGTACCTAGGCGAAAAATCAATGGTATGGCGACCTTTCGGCAGCAAAGAAAAACCATCCCTCTTTTCAGCCGGATTCACCGATAGGAATTTCTGCCGGGTACATTCTGACAAAAAAAGATTTCCACGCCTTTTTCTTCTGTCAACAACAAAGCAAACCAAGGAGGGAGGGAGGGAGCGATAATGGCTGGAGGGCTCCCCTCGTGGCGCCCCTTGACTATATTCCTTTAAGGAATAGCAGGGACGGTTGGATGACTTCGAGTACTGTTTATTAGCAGTACTATAGCAGCACTGTAGCACGAGAATTTTGGCGAAACGACTAAGTCTGGAGGTTCATGCGGGCACCCATACGGGCGCATAACTAACGGCATACAACCTTGTAGCAGCACACTGTAGCACTTCACTGTAGCAGAGTTGCTGTAACAAGGGGGGGGGGGGGGGGGGTGGTACTGTTGCATTTGTACTGTAGCACTCTACTGCATCAACTTACACAAAATTCGGGGTGCAACAGTGCCCGTATACGGAACGCATGCCAGGCCGCATGGATGCCCGAGTGGGGGTTTTAAAAGAACTTTTAGGGCACATTTTAGAGTGGGGATTTTTGGAGACTCTTGGGCCGCCGCCCCACCTCTTTTGGTGGCGATTTCTGGCAATCTACGGCACAAAGCTTCACCAAGAGGGAGGTAACATCGAAGGAGGAGATTGGAGGGAAGATCCAAGACATTAAGGCATATTTTCAGGGTCTTCATCCATCAAAGGGATTCCAGGGCTAGAGGGAGTATTTCTTGCTTCATTTCTTGTTTTGTTATTCCTAGGAGTTGTATGAGTTTCCTCTTTCATGAGAAACTAACTTATTTGTGATTTGGACATGATGAACTTTGGGGTTGGTTGTTTGTAATTTGGATGATCATCTTTATTGATGCATTGTTTGATGTTGTATTTCCTTTATGGAATCTTGTAGTTTGTGGTTCAAGCGTTGTGTACTTTGATTTGTTGATTTGCATGAGAACTCTGTATTTTAACTTCTAGGTTGTACGCGGTTGCGTGACCATCGCCCTTGTACTAGACACACTAGGGTTAGAAGGGATACATGTACGAATACGCCGTGACCATCGGGTATTTGTACCAGTCCAACCATTAGGGTTGAACCTAGATATTGTGTTTGACCCTAGTTTGAGTTTTCCTAGGCGTAAGGCAATCGTGTGAGGATTTGTGCAGAAGTGATTCCGTATTCCAATACTCGTACCGGATTAGGAGTTATCACCGTGACCATCGGGGTGACCTAGTTTAGGAATCTCTTGGCCAAACTACCATCATAACATTTCATCCTAAATTAAGTTTTTTTCACCGTTGCAGGGGAACTCACAAGGAATTCTAGGAAAACCTGTAGTCTATTGCTCTAGCCACTTTTCTCTTGTTGTACATACTATTTTATTATATGTTTTGTTTGTTTTGTTTTGCTTTGTTTCACTTTGAGGTTTCTTTTTTTTTTTTTTTTTTTTTTTTTGTGCGAGGTACACTATTCTTGACAAATGCAAGCTCAAAATTGCCCTCCAAGTCCTAACCATGGAACATCGCAAGAGAGAAAGTACACTACCGAGGAGGTATTGGTCAAATTCATGATCAATACAGAAGCAAGGTTTCAGAGCGGCGAAAAGAGACTTGACGAGTTCGGTATTGTATTGAGAAATGTCCAAACCTTTATTCATTCTCTTGAGAACCAGGTTGGACAACTTGCTAGGGCCCAATCTGAACAACACTCGATCCTTGATGCCAAATATGAAGCTAGATTTGAGGCCATCCATGCCATACTTTCGGATGTGCAAGCATCTCTTCACAAGCTAGAGAGCCGGGTTGAACAACAAATTCGTGAACCAATAATGGAAGGCCCAACTACAACCTATAATGAAAAAGAAGAGAACTTTGGTATATTGGAGGTTGAAGGAGTCGAAAGAGCACCATTGATAGCACTTGAGCAAGCCATTTGCATAAAAGCTAACACGAAAACCAAGCACAAGAAAGAATTATTTGGGACAAAAGAAATTGTAGATTGGGGGTTGAAGCCATCCAATGACCCACCTATGCTGAGGTTAGACACGTCCCAACCAAAACTATTTCCTTGGAGGCCCAAACGTTTCTTGTGGGTAATTAAAGGAAGATTGACATTGGTTGAAGAAGGAGATGTGGGTAGGAGGTTTACACCCCCCAAGGACCCACCCATGCTGAGTTTGAAATTTTTTTCAACCTTACCTATTCCCTTAGAGGCCAAAACAATATTTGTGGATGCTCCAAGGAAATTCTACCGGGACCACAGTAGAGGCGGGGAGGAGGTTCAAGCCATCCAAAGATCCACCAAAGATTAAATTGTGCATTACCCGGCCCAAGCTTTTTCCATGGAGACCAAAAGGTAACTCATGTTTGGTCTCCACTTTGACACCATCCCGGAAGGTACGCTTCACTTTTCTTGGTAGTTCTTATGCCACTTCTAGCCGGGAGGAACACACCGTCTTGAAGCCCCCTTGAGAAAATGGTACATCGAGCTAATGACATTAAACAAGCACTTCTTGGGAGGCAACCTAAGTTTTAAAATTCATTGCATGTGTGTTTTCATATTTTTGGTGTGTTTTCTTGCTTGAGTGTTCTTTGTTTTCAAGTGTGTGATTGTGATTAGTTAGTCATCTTCCTAATTTATTTACTTGTGTTCGTTCATAGTACTTGTGAGTTCTTTGTGTTGTCATTCATCTTCATGCATCAAATATCATGTTTTGGTTGTTGTGGGTGAATTCGGCTTTGTTTTTATGTGATTTTGGGGTGTTTGAATGAGTATTTGGTGCAAAAACTGATAACGCCCCTTTCTTGACTGTATCTTAGCCCTGATAGCCATCTAGAGAGTCATGCGGGCATCCATGCGCCCGCATGGCTGCTCAAGATGGCAAACCCGAGAGTCATGCAGCCATCTATGCGGGCGCATGGATGCCCGCATGGATGCTCGGGCTGAATGATAAGATGTGTACCCCTTCCCCATTTTCTTCATATCTCTCTCATTTCTCATCCGTTTTCCCTCATTCTTTCACCTTTTTCCCCATTTTTCTTCCCATACATGAATCTCATGCTTCCAAGGACTTAATATGCATGATTTATTGGGGGTTTCACCATCATCCTCACCAATCTTCGCCGATTCAAGCTTTGGAGCCCTAACTTGTGTTTTGAAGCAAACTTGTTTCTTTTACTTGATTTTCATGCTTATCTTACTTCAAACATTGGGGAATGTTGAATGAATATGTAATCTTTGATTTACTTGTATTTTGAAACATTATTTGTAAATTTTTGGGCTTCAAAAACAAGGGGAAACTCTACCTCTTTCAAGACTGTGCTACAGTAACTTTGGGCTGAAATTTCTCTTGAATTTATTTATTCACTTGTAGCATCATTGTAAATTTCCTACAACACTTGCAATAAAAAGAATTGGACTTCATGATCTTGATTGCACAAAGAACTTGCTTGGATTATCACTTGTTTAATTGTTTTTGTTATGTTAGCTGTTTGCTTGCATGCTTGTGTGTGTTCTTGTTTCTTGTTGTATTTTCTTTTTGGTTGTATGATTAGATGCCTTGAGTTGATGTTCTTTTCCACCTTGCAGGGTGGAATTAGGGCATCAAGCACACTTTCCTTCTCCATTTTATACATGAAGCTTTGGTGGTCACCCCGATCTCATGGACTTCAAGACTCATGTTTTGAGACTCGGGGAAGTTCACGAAACCCTCCTACTATGTTTTTATTGTCTATATTATTGCATCCTATTGCTTAGGCACATTGAGGGCAATGTGCATCATAAAGTGCGGGGTGGATTTGGTTTTTCTGGTGAACTTTGAAAATTTCTTTGCAATTGCATGCTTGTTTTACCTGTGATAGCAATGATACTTAGTTTAGGACTTCCTAGCATGAAGGGTCGACAGTTATGAGTTGTATTTTATTATTGTGCTTAAATGATGCCCTACTTTATCTTTAGTGCACTGATAGACTTTTGCACATTTACTTCCACCTTATACACTCTAACTAACCCATTACAATGTTTTGGCATTAAAATGTTAAAGTCTATGACACGACCTTTTGCGTGCGTACCGCAAGTGCACGGCCTTGTCGAAGTAATAAAAGTTACCCCGGTGAGTGGGTAGTCGAATCCACAGGGAATAGGGATTTAAAATACGAGAAGTTGCTATTGAGTCGTGTGATGTACGAAAAGAAACAATGATCGGAGTGATGAGTGAATTTATGGGAACTAGAGTAGATGCAAAGCAAATAAATCGAAAGATGAAAGAGAGAAAAGTGCAAGCAACGAGTAAAAAGAGAGAGACTAGTAATAAGTGAAAATAGGGTATCCGGACAAATTACCTCTAGAACTTATGCTTCTAGTGCAAGACTATGCTATTATACCTTCTTATTGATGTTAATTGAGTCGAGGAAAATCCTGAAACACACGGTCCCAAATCTAAGGTCAACCGTGGCTAACCCCAACACTATGTCCCGGCAATAGGATTCACGTCAACCCTTCACTCTGTTGATTGCTCAACTAAGCCCCAGGGGAGTATTTCTACCTAGGCCTAACACTACGTGGGATTGCTTTAAGCTCTAGGGACTCCTAGTGATAAAACCTGTTCCTATGTGTGATAGTTCTAACCCTTTGGTCCAGGAGGAAGAACCATTATCTAAATTAAGCCCCAGTGCGTAGGATTCACGTCACCCCAAACCTTGGGGGAGTTTGTCTACCTAGCATTTCACTCTATTTCGACCTCTAATGACTCAAGGAATCGGAGGTAGGGAGAAATCACAACGGAAGGGAAAGGGGCACGGTGCTACCTCACAACTCTCCCTCTCAACCCTCTTCAATTTTAAGTAGTCTAATCCTATAGCAGTTGTAACACCTCCAAAGGATAACCTAGATTGTTCTCAATCCTTAGTGTCACGGCTAAGAGAAAACAATAGCACAAGAAATCTAAAATTGAAACTCGAATTTATTCATCAATTAATGGAAAAGCATAATAACAATGTCAAAGAAACATAATTATCCTAGAGTTTTACAAGTCCGAATACCCACGAGGGGTTTAGCTCCTCATGGAGCTATACATGTTCATCAATTTATGAAAGAAAGAACAAACTAAAGACATCAATGAAAACCCCCTCGAGTATGGCGTGGCCGTGGTCTTGTGCGGCCGTCGAACGTCGGTGACGATGCCGATGACGCGCTCCAATCCTCCACAAAGTCCTCTCCGAAACCCTAGCCGCCCTCTCCAGAAGTTGGGGAGAAAGATAGGTCCAAAGATTCTTCAAAAAGTCTCCAAATCGGCTTTTTATAGGCTGAGTGCGGCTTTAAATTTGAAGTTATCGGGAATTCACACGGCCGTGTGGAATTTCCACACGCCCGTGTGAAGTTTCTGTCTTTCCTGAAAATTAGTTCACACGGCCGTGTGTTAATTCCACACGCCCGTGTGAAGTTTCTGGATTGCTGGAAAATCAATCCACAAGCCCGTGTGACGTCTCTGGTTTGCTGGAAAATTAGTTCACACGGCCGTGTGTTAATTCCACACGCCCGTGTGAATTCTCTGGAACCTTGACTCTTCGGCAGAAGTGCACAGTAACTTGCTACAGTGATTTGCTACAGTAACAAACTACAGTACTGCTACAGTACTCTCCGAAATGCTCCCGAATATGTTGTTTCTTCATCGAGGCCATTGAATTGGGCACACAATCAATGGTAGATCGTGCCTATTGCTTCGAGTCTCCTTCTTGGTGAAGTTTTCCTAAGCTACACGAGTTAGACTTGTTGTGAATGTGACTGCCTTTGTGCCCCTCCAAAGGAGGTTGGCACACACTCACAAGTCTAACCTCGTGCCTTGTTCCTTGCTTGGTCTGAAAACCTCCCAACAACGGTGAACACGACCTAACTTCGTTCTTCTTTTCCAACTTAGCTCCACGAAACCTACAATGCTTAGGAATACACAAATGCACACTATTTAGTGATAAAATATGATAAAAGTATGTTCATTTGTAAGATAATAACGCTTCGCGTTACTACAACACAAGCACTTATCAGTCTACTTTCAATGCCTTTTTAAGAGCCTTTGAGGTTCTTTGTTGTTTTCTTTGGCCTCAAGTGAGTTTGTTTAACAGGGTTTATGCCGGGGGATACGAGATACAATATGTGTGTACATATTGTATATATATATATATAAAGAGTCTATGACAGTATTCCTCTGCTAGTATAGCATAAATGCGTCTATGTGGACTGTAATCAAGTAGGATGGGTGGTTCTTGTGCCTGGCCAGCATGTGCATCTGTCTGAAAGATTTTTGTGCAGTCTACGTTAATCGGACTCAGAAAAAAAAACTATGTATATATGTAAGTAAAGAATAAAGTATCTTGTCTATATCTCTTGGAGCCTGTTGCACAGCCACTTAAGAGCCAAAGTTTTATTCAGCACCCGAAGGACTCTTAACTGGGTATTGAGGGTGCCTTTAATAGATTAATGCCGACTGCATTGTGCGTAGAGTGATTGGACACCTTTGGGTGATCCATGGTATGGAGGTTGAGGTTGGAAGTCAGCACACACTCACCAGTGCACTTTAGATGAAACAGGACTATCCTTACCCAGTTGCCAAGAAAATAACTCATTATCTGTCTTTCCTTCTATCATTGCTTGTGGTGTCCTTTACTATCGAGCTTGAGGTCGTACAGTTAGTCATTTATCTTCTTGCCCCTGTTCTTGAAGTTTTTTTGCTTGGGGACAAGCACACGCTTATATGTGGGGATGTTTGATAAATGCCTATCTAGACGTATTATTTATATATGTTTGCGTATGTATTGTGCATTTTTATATGAGTTGATGCCCATTTTTGGCCTAAATTGGTTTATTTCGTGTTACAGGCACAGAAGTTACCATGGGGAGCTCGTCAAAGAGTTTTTTATAAGAAATTGGCAGGAAAAGATCATTTTACGAGCCAGTACTGTAGCAGCACTATAGCAGCACTGTAGCACGAGAACTTTGGCGAAACGGCTAAGTCTGGATGTTCATGCGGGCACCCATACGGGCGCATAACTGACTGCATATAGCCTTGTAGCAGCAGCACTATAGCAGTTCACTATAGCAGAGCTGCTGTAATTAGGGTTGGGTGGTGGAGGAGGCAATGTAGCATTTTTACTGTAGCATTCCACTACAGCAACTTACACAAAATTCGGGGTGCTACAGTGCCCGTATACGGACCGCATGCTAGGCCACATGGATGCCCGAGTGGGGGTTTTAAAAGAACTTTTAGGGCACATTTTAGAGGGATGGAATTTTGGAGACTCTTGGGCCACCGCCCCACCTCTTTTGGCGGCGATTTCTGGCGATCTACGGCACAAAGCTTCACCAAGAGGGAGGCAAAATCGAAGGAGGAGATTGGAGAGAAGATCCAAGAGATTAAGGCATATTTTCAGGGTCTTCATCCATCAAAGGGGTTCCAAGGTTAGAGGGAGTATTTCTTGCTTCATTTCTTGTTTTGTTATTCCTTGGAGTTGTATGAGTTTTCCTATTTCATGAGGAACTAACTTATTTGTGATTTGGACATGATGAACTTTGAGGTTGGTTGTTTGTAATTTGGATGATCATCTTTATTGATGCATTGTTTGATGTTGTATTTCTTTTATGGAATCTTGTAGTTTGTGGTTCAAGCCTTGTGTACTTTGATGTGTTGATTTGCATGAGAACTCTGTATTTCAACTTCTAGGTTGTACTTAGTTGCGTGACCATCGCCCTTGTACTAGACACACTAGGCTTGGAAGGGATACATATATGAATACGCCGTGACCATCGGGTATTTGTACCCCTCCGACCATTAGGGTTGAACCTGGATATTGTGTTTGACCCTACTTTGAATTTTCCCTAGGCGTAAGGCAATCGTGTAAGGATTTGGGCAGAAGTGATTCCGTATTCCACTACTTGTACCGGATTAGGAGTTATCACCTTGACCATCAGGGTGACCGAGTTTAGGAATCTCTTGGCCCAACTACCATCATAACATTTCATCCTAAATTAAGGGCTTAATGACAACCCTAGGGGGATTCGTTGTCCAAATCACGCCTTCGCATGTTTGATTCTCCCTTTTTTGCTAAATGTGTGTAGTAGTAGCCCGGATTTCATTATTGTTATTTCTTTCTCAATTTTGTAATTATTGCTTGACAATCAAATTGCTAGGTTAGGAAATAGATGAAGGGGAAGTAATAGTAGTTTCTTGGCCCTTGGGAATACGACCCCCTCGTGCTTGCGCGAGGGGTATTACTTGGTGACCCGTGCACTTGCGGTAATCATCAAGTTTTTGGCACAGTTGCCGGGGAACTCACAAGGAATTCTAGGAAAACCTGTAGTCTATTGCTCTAGCCACTTTTCTCTTATTGTACATGCTATTTTATTATCTGTTTTTTTTTGTTTTGTTTCGCTTTGTTTCACTTTGAGTTTTTTTTTTTTTTTTTGTGCGAGGTACACTATTCTTGACAAATGCAAGCTCAAAATTACCTTCCAAGTCCTAACCATGGGACATCACAAGAGAGGAAGTACACTGCCGAGGAGGTATTGGTCAAATTCATGATCAATACAGAAGCAAGGCTTCAGAGCGGCGAAAAGAGACTTTACAAGTTCGGTACTGTATTGAGACAAAACAAATAAGAATGACAAAACAAAACAAATAAGAATGACAGAAGAATAAGAAAAGGTGAAATAGAATGAATGATGAATAGCTAAAATAGCAAAGTACAAATATCTCTAAACCGCCTCTTCCCCTCCAGCGGCGCCAAAAACTTTACACGACCCCTGGCATGTATCCCCGCAAGTGCACAGGTTGTCGAAGTAATAAAATACCCTGTTAAGTGGGTAGTCGTATCCACAGGGAATAGTGTTCAGAAACAAGCGTTATTACTATTTTAGCTATAAACGGAATCGATGGTAAGAGAAATCGATGTGTGTATATATATATATAAAAGAAAGTAAAAGAGTGCAAAAAGGGCAAATAAAGGTAGGACAGGTAATCGATATAAAGATGGGGTACCCGGACAAAGCTCCCCCTAGGACTAGTGCTTCTAGTGCAAGACTAGTATTGTACCATCTAATTGATGTCTAATTAAGTCGAGGATATCCTTAAACTCATGGTTCCAAACCTAAGGTCAACCGTGATAACGCCAACACTATGCCTTGGCATTAGGATTCACGTCAACCCTTCACTCTGTCGCTCGCGTAACTAAGCCCCAAGGGAGTATATCTACCTAAGCCTCACACTACGTCAGATTGCTTTAATCTCTAGGGACTCCTAGTGATAAAGCCTGTTCGTATGTATAGTTCTAACCCTTTGGTCCAGGTGGAAGAACCCTAGTCTATATTAAGCCCTAGTGCTTAGAATTCACGTCAACCCTTCACTCTGTTGCTTGCGTAACTAAGCCCCAGGGGAGTTTATCTACCTAGCACTTCACTCTATCTCGACCGCTAAGAAATCAAGGAAAACGGAGGTAGGGAGAAATCACACTGGAGGGGAAAAGGGACGCTTTTCTACCTCATGATGCACCCTCTCAATCCTCTTCAATCCTAAGTAGTCTAATCCTATAGGAGTTGTCACACCTCCAAAGGACAACCTAGATTGTTCTGAACCCTAGTGTCACGGCTAAGGGAAAACAATAACAAGAATAAATCAATATTGAAACTCAATTAAATTCATCAATAAAGAAAGCATAATAAAAGTCATAAAAACAATATCATCTTAGGGTTTACAAGTCCGAATACCCACTAGGGTTTAGCTCTCCATGGAGCAATACAAAATCAATAAAGAGATTAAGAACATATGCATGAAAACCATAAATAAAACCCCCTTTTAGATTGTATTAATAGTCTTGTGGAGCCGCGTGTCTTCTCCAACGAATCCCTTGTCAAGCCTAGGGCACACCTCGCCGAATCGATGCCGACGAAAGCTCCCCCAATAGCTTGAGTAGACATGTTTTATCTACTTGTTTTACATGCATTGAGCATCATTTTACCATGGATTATGTCTAATAAAGTGTATTTTGGTGTTCTTTTGTGCAATTAGGTTGTGAAAGTATTGGAGGAGGAAAATGAAGCAAAGACGGGTTATAAAGACCTATTGTTGGAAGCTTTTGTACAACACAAGTGTCAAGGCACAAGAAGGGATCATGCACATGAGGGTGTGTGCTAACTTTCAGAAGAATTCAAGCCAATTTGTGTGATGGAAGGGCACAAAGTAGTCACACCTTCATGTCTCTACTTGTGTGAAGATAGCTAAAGCTTCCAAATGATGGTTTGATGGAAGAGAAGTCTTATAACTCACCACATGGATGTGTGCCCGACCATGTGGCCTCAAGATAAGAGAGTTTGGATCGCGTTTATGAAGAGTTTGAATTCTGCAGCCCACGCGACCATGTGCGATCTCACATGGTGACATGACCTTTTGCGTGTGTACCACAAGTGCACGGCCTTGTCGAAGTAATAAAATTACCCTGGTGAGTGGGTAGTCGAGTCCACAGGGAATAGGGATTTAGAACACAAGAATTCACTATTTAGTTATGCGGTGTACGAAAATAAATAATCGGAGTGATGAGTGAATTTATGGAAACAATTAAAATAAACGACAAGAAAGTAAATAGAGAGATGGAAGACAAGAGAAAAGCAAGTAGAAGTTAAAAGAGAAAGACTAGCAATGGGTGAGATAGGGTATCCGGACAAGCTACCTCTAGGACTTATGCTTCTAGTGCAAGACTATGCTATTATACTTTCCTATTGATGTTAATTGAGTCGAGGATATCCTTAAACTCATGGTCCCAAAACTTAAGGTCAACCATGACTAACCCCAACATTATGTCCCGGTATTAGGATTCACTACGACCCTTGACTCTTGTTGACCTGTCAACTAAGCCCCAGGGGAGTCTATCTTCCTAACCCTAACACTACATGGGATTGCTTTAAGCTCTAGGGATTCCTAGTGATAAAACCTGTTCCTCTATGTAGTTCTAACCCTTTGGTCCAGGTGGAAGAACCCTAGTCTAGACTGAGCCCTAAAACTCTATCTTGACCGCTAATTAACCAAGGAAATGGAGGTAGGGAGAAATCACACCGGAAGGGAAAGGGGTACATTGCTACCTCACAACTCTCCCTCTCAACCCTCTTCAGTCTTAAGTAGTCTAATCCTATAGGAGTTGTCACACCTCCAAAAGATAACCTAGATTGTTCTCAACCCTAGTGTCACGGCTAAGGAAGAACAATAGCAAAAGATAATTAAAACTGAAACTCGAATTTATTCATCAATATTGGAAAAGCATAATAACAATGTCATAGAAATATAATGATCCTAGGGTTTTACAAGTCCGAATACCCACAAGGGGTTTAGCTCCTCATGGAGCTATACATGTTCATCAAAGTGTAAAATAAATTGCAAAATAAGAACATCAATGAAAACCCCCTCGCGTGTGATGTGGCCGTGGTCTTGTGCTACCGTCGGACGTCGATGACGATGCCGTTTGCGTCCTCCAATCCTCCACAAAGTCCTCTCCGAAACCCTAGCCGCACCCTCTCAAAGTTGGAGAGAAAGCTAGGTCAAAAGATTCTCAAAAAGTCTCCCAATCGGGCTTTAAATAGGCTGAGTGTGGCTTTAAATTTGAACTTATCGGGGCTTCACACGGCCGTGTGGAATTTCCACACGCCGGTGTGAAGTTTCTGTCTTCTTGAAAAATTACTTCACACGGCCGTGTGGAATTTCCACACGCCCGTGTAAAGTCTCTGGCTTGTTGGAAAATGATTCACACGGCCGTGTGTTAATTCCACACGCCCGTGTGAATTCTCTGGAAACTTGATCTTCAGCAGAAAATGCACAGTAACTTGCCGAAACCCTCCCGAATATGTTGTTCTTCATCGAGGCCATTGAATTTGGCACACAATCAATGGTAGATCGTGCCGATTGCTTCAAATCTCCTTCTTGGTGAAGTTCTCCTAGGCTACACGAGTTAGACTTATTGTGAATGTGACTGCCTCTGTGCCCCTCCAAAGGAGGTTGGCACACACTCACAAGTCCAAGCTCGTGCCTTGTTCCTTGCTTGGTCCGAAAACCTCCCAACAACGGCGAACACGACCTAACTTTGCTCTTCTTTTCCAACTTGGCTCCATAAACCTACAACGTACAAGAATACACAAATGCACACTATTTACTGATAAAATCTGATAAAAGAGATGCTAATAGTAGGATAATAACGCTTCGCGTCACTATAACACAAGCACTTATCAAATCCCCCCACACTTAAGCTTTTGCTTGTCCTCAAGCAAAAATAAAATGTGAAAATACTTGGGAAGAACTATTGAAAGTGCTCGGCCTTAGGTTCACCAAAAATATGCAAAGGAAGCATTCTACAAGTAAGGGGAAATCAAAACATTGCATAAGGTTATCAATACTCTAGCTAAAAACATGAATCAAAAAGGATAACAACTCGAAGATGTGTAAGTGTGTGCGAATTCACTCAAGAGAACCATGAGTACTCCTCAAACTTTTGTTAGAAAGGACTTATTTATATACAAAAACCAAAACTAAAGAGAGAAGGAAGTAGTAGCTTCACACATCCTTGAAGGTAGCCCTTTCCTAAGCGGCCGCCAAAGGTGGCTTTCACACTTTCGAGGAGGTAGCTCTTTCTACCAGGGTAGTAGCTTTCACGCATCCCATGAGATAGCTCTTTCTCTCATTAGGGCATAACTTGTATCCGACTTATGAGAGTAGCTACATACTTCATAGGTGGTAGCTTTTTTCACCCCAAATGCATACATAAAACAAAGCAACTATTCACAGACTGATATTTTTTTTTAATATATGCATTTTCCAAAGTAAAACTAAGAACGGTGATAAACTTGTCCTTAAAAATTTCAAGATCGAGTTTCCAAAGATTTCAAGAGTGAGTAGTGCAATAAGGTGAAATCGAGCAAAAATTCCCTAAAAATTCAAGTTAAAACTAGAGCATGATAGGATACAATGTTTAAAAATTCTCCTAGACTCTAAGAATACAAACATTGCAACTAAGGTGAACCGCCATAGGCTACTTGAGCATGTGCAATTGAACGCGCAAGTAAAGTTGTGTGCAATGTGAATTCCCCCCCCCCCCCTCCCCCCCCCCCCCACCAACACACACACACACACACACACACACTTAAGATGTACATTGTCCCCAATGTACGCATGCAAGCACAATAAAAATAAAGCAATGAACAACAATTAGTGTGGAAGTAAACAATTGAAACATTACTCCCCTGAACTCCAAGTGTTACGTTTGATGGAGCTAGGTTCATTGAGAGTTGAGTCTCAATGTTTTTGTGGAGCATACACGGTCCTATTACCGTGCCTAAGACTATTCCTCAAATTCCTTCCATCCAAGACCATCTGCACACATACACAAGGGTTCAGTATAGCTCAAGAAAAACCAAAACAAAGCTCGAGTATATAAAGATATGATAATGAGATACAACTCGAGACAGAATAAAATAAACAAAAACTAAAAGCAAACCCAGAAGGAGAGTCCTTTCTTGGTACTACAAGTCCAACAGAAAAATATAAAGTGCAACAGAAGTGAAATAAACTAAAATAAAACTATGACGCCTCAGCATCAGTGTCCTACTGTGGGTCCTCTGGTGGATCTGATGGTGATGGAGACGGAGGTGGAGTCGGTGAAGGGACCCGTCGGGGTCGTACCATAGATCGCTCGAACATCTGTATAACCGTGGCAAGCTGTGCCGATAACTGAGCGAACTGCGATGCCTGTGTGGTCCTCAACTCTACAAACTCTGCTGCCTGTGCAGCCCTCATCTCAGCCAGCTCTGTCTGCATAACACCCACAACACTCTCGAGGCGCTCAAACCTGTCCTGGCCTCGAGAAGGGGAGAAAATACGCACTGGAGGTGGCTCCGGCGCTGTGGGTGGTGCCTCTGTCTCTATCTGCTCTGGTGGTGGCTCTATCACTGCCTGGGTCCCCTCGTGTAGAAAGGCATCGGGCCAGTTCAGCGTGTACTGTTGGTAATGACTTCTGGCCATTCCCATCTGTCTCAACATTTCTAAGTTGATTGGTAAAGGTGTGACCGTCTTTTCTATCCCTCTGATCGCTGCCCGAAGACCCATCCCCTTCATAAGTCTTGTGATGTATGGTCCTGAAAAAATCGTTCCAAGCCTGGGATACTGACTTTGATGACGTATGGATTCAGCTAGTATATATCCAAGATGGAGCGGCTCCTTCTGTACCATTGAATGTAAGTAAAGGAGCTCTTGTCTACTAAGAACCCTTGTACTTTCGCCCCGGCCGTTTATTGACCTACTTAGAATGGCATGAATGTATCTATAAGCCGGTCGTGATAGATAAGTAGCTTTTGATATACATGGTTCATAGTTCCCTTGTCCACACAATACTCTGTAACCTCCTTGAGGGGTCAAACTGCCGGGGTAGTCAGTTGGAAGGCTCTCGTACTCCTCTGTTTTTGTGAACGCCTCATTGCATAACCCCATATAAATGGAAAACTGTGTCACTGACATATTGTACTTATGCCCAAATGCTTGAAACTGTATAGAATTGGCACTCGTCAACTCCCTACTTGTTTTGTCAAACTTGAAGGATGAGAGCACCTCCAAAGTAAGCAGATGGTTCGCTGGATCTCGAATAGATAGTAAGCTCTTCCAACTTCCTACTGCAACAAGCTCTTCAATCTTGTCTGCCATATCATTTCCCCAATCAGCTGGTCTTAAACAGTCTACGTCCAAATACCGAGATTGCCCGATCTTGAGTTTCGCCAATCTTCTATATATTTCTCGGTGTTGAGGTGTGGCGAAGTCGGTTGGTTCTGGAGAGTGTTCTCGTGCCCGTTTATTAGTCTCTTTCCTAGGTGCCATTCCTAAAAAGAATTGTAAAAGGGAGTTAATCATTTGAATATAATAATTTCCCTGACAGGCTCCACACGGCCGTGTGGAAATTCCACACTCCCGTGTGGATTATCGGCGGACATGGTTGCAAGGTTGTAGAATCAACACTCCACGTTCTCACAAAAATTTCGCTTAAAAACCCTTGTAACTCATTGGTAACTAGGTTAATCATGTAAAACAGCCGAAATACTTATCATGAATGCTCTAAATCCGGATTGATAAAGAAGAAGGGTTTGTCATTCTTACCAACGGTGTAGACGGGGAAAAATTCGGAATCGGTCGGAAAGCTCGAAAAGAAACCTCAATGAGCGTAGGAAACGGTTGGGAAAGTGGAAGAGGAGGTCAGAGAGTGTTTTGGAGTGAAAGCAAAAGAAATACGAATGAATTCCAAAAGAAAATCTTTGGCTTTTTGAAGTTCTGGGAATTCACACTGCCGTGTGAACATGTTACACGGCCGTGTGCCTCTGGAATTACGGTTTACAGGGACCATCACACGCCCCTGTGTGCATTCTGTTCACTCTCTGGGCTACCCCACACGGCCGTGTGAACAATACAGACGGCCATGTGCCTTCACAAGGGGATCCACAGGGGCTCTCACACGGCCCTGTGGATTCACGGGAAAATACAGAAACTCTTTGAAAATTTTCACACCGCCGTGTGTTAATTCCACACGGCCGTGTGCCAAACCTGCCCAAGAGATAAGGCCGGCCACAGGGGCCAACACACGCCCCTGTGGTCTCTCTGACTTGCCCGAGAAAACGCTAAGTATTCCACACGGCTGTGTGAACTTGCCACACGGTCGTGTGCTTTAACAAGCTCCCCCACAGGGGCTCTCTCACGCCCCTGTGTTTTCTCGGGATGGAAAGGAAGTTTCTGCAGAATTTCACACGGCCGTGTGAACTTGCCACACGGCCGTGTGCTTTAACACATGGGCACTCACAGGGGCACCCACACACCCCTGTGGACTCTCTGGAATGAGAGCTGAAGTTCTGCAAAATGTCACATGGCCGTGTGAGACATCCACACAGCTGTGTGGCCTTCACTGGGTCGCTCACAAGGGCAGCTACACGGCCCCTGTGATGCTCGGGATAAGCTCTGAGATTAGTCACACGGCCGTGTGGAAATTCCACACGGCCGTGTGTTTTCTCTGGACAACTTAGAAAAATTACAGACTCTACAAAAAAAATTTCAGAAATACTATTATAACACTTAGAGCCTGCATAAATCATAAAAACACGACCAGAGACCATTGAAAACACACTAACCCGACTTAAACTTCGTAAATTAACAGTAAGGCACACGAAAGTCAACAATATACACTAAATATCGCAACACATGCCTTAAAACTTCAGGACACCAAAACTAAGACTTTTATTCAACCTAAAACTAAACTAGATCCTAGAAAAACATGTAAACCTTAGGTTGCCTCCCAAGAAGCACTTGTTTAACGTCACTTAGCTTGACGTACCTTGCATACCTTACGGAGGTTGAAGAAAGAATATCTCTTTATCATCATTACAAACCTCGCCGCCAAAGTATGGTTTCAACTGGTGTCCGTTTACTTTGAACGTGCCCTTCTCCGAATGAGTAATCTCAATTGCACCATGGGGTGATACTTGAGTGACTGTATATGGGCCAAACCATCTAGTCTTTAGTTTTCCGGGGAAGAGTCACAACCGGGAATTGAATAGTAGAACTTGATCACCGACTTTGAACTCTTTAGGTAATTTGATATGCTTGTCATGCCACTTCTGAATCCTCTCCTTGTAAATTCTATCATTCTCATATGCTTTCAACCTCCATTCATCGAGCTCATGAAGATGAAGCAGTTTTCGTTCACCCGCTCTTCTCAAATCGAAGTTCATTGCTTTGATTGCCCAATATGCTTTATGCTCAAGTTCCACGGGTAAATGACATGACTTTCCGTAAACTAGATTATACGGAGTAGTTCCTATGGCCGTCTTGTATGCTGTGCGATGGGCCCAGAGTGTGTCGTCCAACCGTTCCGACCAGTCCCGCTTTCCTTGTTCCACAGACTTCGTCAAAATCCGCTTGAGTTCTCTATTAGTGACTTCTACTTGACCACTAGTCTGGGGATGATATGGAGTGGCAAGGCGATGACTTACCCCGTATCGTTTCAATACCTTTTCTAATTGGGCATTGCAAAAGTGGGTCCCTCGATCACTAATGATGATTCGCGGAGTTCCAAACCGAGTGAACAACCTCTTTAAGAATTTCACCACAGTTCTGGCATCATTACTCGGTAATGCTTGTGCTTCGACCCATTTGGAGACATAATCAACTGCCACTAATATATATTGGTTCCCGTTAGACCTTGGAAACGGCCCCATGAAATCAATGCCCCAAACATCAAATATCTCACAAAATTGCATAGGATTCTGAGGCATCTCATCCTGCCGAGACAGATTCCCTGACCTCTGACAATTATCGCATCGAAGAACAAATTGGTATGCATCGTGAAAGAGGGTTGGCCAATAGAACCCTGCCGCCAAAACTTTTTCCGCGGTTCTACTTGATGCATAATGGCCCCCAACTGGTCCTGAATGACAATGAGCAAGGATATCCCATCCTTCCTTCCTCGACACGCATCTCCGAACAATATGATCTTCACAGATGCGGAAAAGGAATGGGTCATCCCAGAAATAGTTCTTCAAATCGCTAAAAAACTTTTTCTTTTGTTGGAATGTGAGCCCTGACTTGAGGACTTTTCCTGACAAGAAATTAGCAAAATCTGCGAACCACGGTGTATCACCTGATGATGTTAATTCCTGAATTGAATGTAAGTGTTCTTCCGGGAAGAAGTCATTGATCTCCTTACTTGATGGCTCTTGCCCAATGCTCCCGTCCAACCGTGACAAATGATCTGCCACTACGTTTTCAGTTCCCTTTTTATCCTTTATCTCCATGTCAAACTCCTGTAAAAGTAATATCCACCGGATCAATCTTGGTTTTGCATCGACTTTGTTCATGAGGTAACGGAGAGCTGAATGATCTGTAAATACAATGACCTTTGACAAGATAAGATATGGCCTGAACTTATCGAGAGCAAATACTACTGCTAATAATTCTTTCTCTGTAGTAGTATAATTCTCCTGTGCATCTGTTAGAGTCTTGCTCGCATAATAGATGGGTTGGAATTGCTTGCTCTTCCTTTGTCCCAGAACTGCTCCTACAGCATAATCACTGGCATCACACATGAGCTCAAAAGGTTCATTCAAGTCAGGGGTAACCAAGATTGGAGCTTGAACTAGTTTTTCTTTTAGCACATTAAAAGCTGTTGCACAATCTTTCCCAAAATCAAACGGAGCATCTTTTTCGAGAAGTTTAGTCAACGGTTGAGTGATTTTCGAGAAATCCTTGATGAACCGTGTATAGAAACCTGCATGTCCCAGGAAACTCCGAATTCCCTTGACATTCATTGGTGGAGGAAGTTTCTCTATGACTTCAATTTTTGCCTTGTCCACCTCCAAACCCAAATGGGAAATCTTGTGTCCGAGAACAATGCCTTCTTGAACCATGAAATGACATTTCTCCCAGTTTAGCATAAGATTTGTCTCATTACATCTTATCAGCACTCTTTCCAAATTTCATAAACATATGTCGAAGCAATCACCAAACACAGAGAAATCATCCATAAATACTTCCATTATGTCTTTGACAAGATCATCGAAAATAGCAGTCATACACCTTTGGAATGTAGCAGGTGCGTTGCACAACCCGAACGACATTCGTCTATATGCAAAAGTCCCGTAGGGACAAGTGAAAGTTGTCTTCTCTTGGTCTTCCGGAGCAATAGGGATCTGAAAGTACCCCGACATCCCATCTAGAAAACAGTAAAATTGATGCCATGCCAATCGCTCCAACATTTGATCAATGAAAGGTAAAGGGAAGTGGTCTTTACGGGTTGCATCATTCAGTTTTCTGTAATCAATACAAACTCTCCACCCTGTGACCGTTCTGGTTTGGATGAGTTCATTCTTTTCATTCTTGATTACAGTCATCCCACCTTTTTTCGGGACCACCTGTGTTGGGCTTACCCAAGCACTATCGGAAATGGGGTAAATGATCCCTGCATCAAATAATTTAACCACTTCCACTTTTACGACTTCCTTCATGTTCGGGTTTAGTCTTCGTTGAGGTTGGATCACTGATTTGAAATTGTCCTCCATTAAAATCTTGTGTGTACAGAATGAAGGGTTTATACCTTTTAAGTCTGCAATTTTCCACGCGAAGGCAGACTTATGCTTTTTCAACACATTCACCAATTTGTCTTTTTGCTCCAAGGAGAGATTTGATGCTATGATCACGGGCAACTTCATCTCTTCTGCCAGAAATGCATATTCCAAGTGTTTTGGAAGTGTTTTCAATTCCAAATCCAGTGGCTCATTGATGGATGGTCGAAGCCGGTCTCCAATTGATCTGCCAATCTCTTCAAATTTTGTAGTTTGCTGTTCATTACTGTACCCTGAAACCTTCTCCAAATCACATTCCCTGGGTTGGTCCTGGTGTTCCATTCTAATCCCCAATTCACAAACTTCCTCTATCAGGTCTATAATACCCATTGAAAAGGCCTCTTGTTTGTGCTCAAAATAACCTGATTCAAACTGTGCAAGAACGTTCTCAAGGGTTTCTTCTGTGTCACCATTTGCAAAAGCTAGAGCTGATTTATCAAATTCGTCCAACACACTGCCCAATTCATAATTCATATTCTGCTCCTTGCAAAACTGATCAATACTATCCACTATTTCTGTACAAGGTTGTCTCACTGATTGCCCACACTCAATATAATTTGGAAATAGTTGTGTGATAAACAACTGCATTTTCTGCTCCATTTCCTTGACTAATCCTATGAGTGTATCAAAAGCTTCGCTTGCGTTAAACATTCCCTTTGCAAACTGAAATTAAAAAGAGAAGAATTGGTGAAAATAGTGGTAGATAAAGAAGGTGTGAAATAGATAACGAAGTGAATAACTAAAGTAGCAAAAACTAGTATTAAAAATATGACTATTCCTCGGCCACCGCGCCAAATACTTGACACGACCTTTTGCGTGTGTACCGCAAGTGCACGGCCTTGTCGAAGTAATAAAATTACCCTGGTGAGTTAGTAGTCGAATCCACAGGGAATAGGGATTTAGAACACAAGAATTCACTATTTAGATATGCGGTGTACGAAAAGAAATAATCGAAGTGATGAGTGAATTCATGGAAACAATTAAAATAAACGACAAGAAAGTAAATAGAGAGATGGAAGACAAGAGAAAAGAAGTATAAGTTAAAAGAGAAAGACTAGCAATGGGTGAGATAGGGTATCCGGACAAGCTACCTCTAGGACTTATGCTTCTAGTGCAAGACTATGCTATTATAAAATCTGATAAAAGAGATTCTAATAGTAAGATAATAGCTCTTCGCGTCACTAT
The DNA here is from genome assembly GCA_020875875.1 of Dioscorea alata. NCBI lineage: Eukaryota > Viridiplantae > Streptophyta > Magnoliopsida > Dioscoreales > Dioscoreaceae > Dioscorea > Dioscorea alata. The sequence continues at coordinate 10,755,598 of CM037015.1, forward strand.
AACACAAGCACTTATCACGTGGTCGCCTGAAGACACATGACTAGTGCGTTTTCAAAGTTATAAATACCCCTTTTTGCCGATTTTTAGAGGACTTTTTGCGCATGTTTGAAGGCAAGTGCGGCTAGGGTTTCAAGGACGAGGTCTTTGGCGATATTAGGGGTCGTTCTCCACCAACTTCGATAGATCCTTCGAAGAGATAGAATCGGAGAGCCATTGGCGACCAAGCTACGGAGAAGGTTCCTTCGAGATGTTGAACGATTCATCAAGGCCATTGATAAGTGCTTGTGTTGTAGTACCGCGAAGCATTATTATCTTACATTGAGCAAATCTTTTATCAGTTTTTATCACTAAATGGCGAGCATTTGTGTATTCTTGTGCATTGAAGGTTTGTGGAGCTAAATTGGAGAAGAAGAATGAAATTCGGTCATGTTCGCCGATGTTGGGAAGTTTTCGGACCAAGCACGGAACAAGGCACGAGCTTGGACTTGTGAGTGTGTGCCAACCTCCTTTGGAGGGGCACAAAGGCAGTCACATTCACAACAAGTCTAACTCATGTAGCCTAGGAGAACTTCACCAAGAAGGAGACTTGAAGCAATCGGCACGATCTACCATTGATTGTGTGCCCAATTCAATGGCCTCGATGAAGAACGATGGACCCGGGAGCATTTCGGGGGTGAGTACTGTAGCAGCACTGTAGGTTGTAACTGTAGCAAAAAGCTGTAGCAGTTACTGTTTACTTTCGGCCGAAATTCAGAATTCCAGAGAGTTCACACGGCCGTGTGAAATAATTTTTCAGCTGACAGAAATTTGACACGCCCGTGTGTTATTTCCACACGGCCGTGTGAAGCCCCCAATAAGTCAGATTTTAAAGCCGCGACTCAACATTATAAAAGGCGATTTTGGAGACCTTTTGGGATATCTTTTGACCTATCTTTCTCTCCAACTTGGGGAAGTGCGGCTAGGGTTTCAGAGAGGATTTCGTGGAGGTTTAGCGCGCGTCATTGGCATCGTCACCGATGTTCGACGGCCGCACAAGACCACGGCCACGCCATACACAAGGGGTTTTCATTGATGTCCTTACTTTGTGATTTCTTTTATACATTGATGAACATGTATAGCTCCATGAGGAGCTAAACCCCTTAAGGGTATTCGGACTTGTAAACTCTAGGGTTATTATGTTTCTTTGACATTGTTATTATGCTTTTCCATTATTGATGAATAAAATTGAGTTTCAATCTTAATTTCATATTGCTATTGTTTTCTCTTAGATGTGACACTAGGATTGTAAACAATTTAGGTTGCCTTTTGGAGGTGTGACAACTCCTTAGCGTTAGACTACTTAAGATTGAAGAGGGTTGAGAGGAAGAGTTGTGAGGTAGCGATGTACCCCTTTCCCCTCCGACGTGGTTTCTCCCTACCTCCGTTTCCTTGATTTCACAGCGGTCGAAATAGAGTCAAGTGCTAGGCAGATAAACTCCCCTGGGGCTTAGTTACGCAAGTAATTGAGTGAAGGGTTGAAGTGAATCCTACGCATTAGGGCTTAATCTAGACTAGGGTTCTTACACCTGGACCAAAGGGTTAGAACTACACATAGGAACAGGTTTTACCAATAGGAATCCCTAGAGCTTAAAGCAATCCCATGTAGTGTGAGGGTTAGGTAGATATACTCCCCTGGGGCTTAGTCGTGCGAGCGACAGAGTGAAGGGTGATGTGAATCCTAATACCAGGGCATTGTGTTGGGGTTAGTCACGGTTGTCCTTAGGTTTGGGACCGTGAGTCTTAGGATATCCTCGACTTAATTAAACATCAATAGGAGAGTATAATAGCATAGTCCTGCACTAGAAACATAGACCCTAGAGGTAGCTTGTCCGGATGCTCTATTTCATTCATTAGTAATCCTTTCTATTCTCTTTTACTTGCACTCTCTCATCTTCCATCTTTCTATTTAATTTCTTGCTTTTCATTCTGTTTGATTTTATATTCACTCATTGATCCCACTATTGCTTTTTCGTACTCCGCATAGCTTTATTAGTGAAATCTCGTATTATAATTCCCTATTCCCTGTGGATTCGACTACCCATTCACCAGGGTAAATTTATTACTTCGACAAACCCGTGCACTTGCGGGATACTGATATGAATCGATCCACAAGCGCACGGGTCGCCAAGTAATACCCCTCACGCACGCTCGAGGGGGTCGTATTCCCTGGGGTCCCAAGAGCTGCTATTACTCCCCTCTAGATGACACTGTCTAGTCTACCGGATATAGATTTAAAACAAGATAAAGAAAACAAACAAAAGAAAAGCTATAAACACTTGGACCAAGGCACACCACAATAGCACATTAAGGAAACAAGTAGCAATGAAAGTTCGAGGTCCCCGAGCGAGGATCCCCTCGGGACTACTAAAGCCAGAAAGATGCTTGAATGACACAGGCAACGGTGGTTTTGAGCCAAGAGATATCCTAAGATAGATTATCCCGATGGTCACGGTGAAAACCCCTAATCCGGTATGAGTATTGGAATACGGAATCACTTCCGCCCAAATCCTCACACGATTGCATTAAGAATAGGGAAACCTCAAATTAGGGCCGAACACAACCTAGGTCTAGCCCTAATGGTTGGAGGGGTATGAAATACCCGATGGTCACGGTGTATACATACATGTATCCCTTCTAAGCCTAGTGTGTCTAGTACAAGGGCGATGGTCACGCTACCAAGTACAACCTAGAAGTTGAAATAGAGAGTTCTCATGCAAATCAACACATCAAAGATCACAAGGCTTAGACACAAACCACACAAATGCCATAAATGCAATCAAAACATCAATACAAGCAAGTTCATCCCAAGGTTCACCGGATGCCCGGTGATGAGTCGCCACGCGACACGCTAAAGAAGCGAGCACGCGACTCCCCGGCCCAAGTGCACGGGTCGTCAAGTAATAACCTCTCGTGCGAACACAAGAGGGTCGTATTCCCAAGGGCCCCAAGATCTGCTATTACTTCCTCCTAGGTATCACTATCTAGTCTACCAAATCAAGAGTTTAATATAAACACAAATAGGAAAATTAAATAAAAGAAAAGCTATAAACAAAATGGACTAAGGCACACCATACAAGCAATGTAAAGAACAAGTAGCAATGATAACTAGAGGCCTCGGGCGAGGATCCCCTAAGGAGAAGAACAAGTTAGGATGAATATAGGAAATTGAGCGCTAAGTTGGCTAGGTTTGATCCGCTAGACTCGGGAGTCGACTACCCCGGAACCTCCGTGGTGTAGCCCTAATCCAATACGGGTTCCTCTATCCAGAAGACACCCCTACGATGTCATTAGGAACATGGAGTCTCGATTAGGGTTATTCTAATGCGCGCTTTCGGCTAAAACAACCCTAACCACGCGGGGAGCTACCGGCACCCGGAACCTCCGGTGTACCGGCACATTGAATCCCCCTTCAATCTATGTGCGACCTAATACATGCAAGCATCCCGCCATACACATACAATTCAAGAATCAAAACCTACGGAATCCATCCATTGTAGGTTGAACATTAAAACAATAGATTGAAATCAAACAAACAAGCCAACAATCAATTATAAACAATTATCATCATCCATACAAGTTCTCCTCCCAAGGTTCACCGGAGCCCGGTGGCCTTGGGAGCCTAGTTCCACATCAAAGGAGATAATACACAAGATAATCAATGAAAATGCTCATAAGAAACTCCCTCAGATGTAGGCTAGAAGGTGGTGATGAAAGCTCGCCGGATCCGCGCCGATCAAGCTCCGTGATGACAACCTTGAGTGCTTCCTTCTTCTCCCCTTGAGTTTTGCTCTTCAAATTGCCTCTCCAATCCGGTGATGATGGTGGAAATGGGTGGAGATGATGGTGGAGAATGGAGGAGATGATGGTGGAGAAGGATGGAGAGGATGCTGGCCAAAAGACAAGCTCTCCCAAGCCCTAGAAAGCCTTAAATAACCCAAACAAAGCCTCATCAGCCCGTGCGTGTGCGGGCACTGTGCGGGCCGCACAGTGCCCGCACACCCTTCTGTCTGTCCTGTGAGGGTACTGTGCGGCCGCACACTGGCCGCAAACTGCTACAGTAACGGTGCTACAGTGGAAATGCTACAGTAACTTCCTCAAATCCACTCTTTTCTTGCCCGAAACTTGAGGATACGTGTGAGCATCAATAAATTCTTCGATGATGCCAAAAGAAGCTCAAACACGCACTAGATGGTCTTCTGATGTCCTGAAATGATAATTAACAAGAAAAGCGCGTAAAGGGCATCGGAGACATACAAAAATGCATGAAAGTAAATAAAATGTACATAATAAAAGTGATGTATTTAGACACTTATCAAATACCCCCCTACTTGAGCGTTTGCTTGTCCCTAAGCAAACAAACATGAATAACAAAAGGGATTGATAAGTGGCTAAATACACAACCTCCGGCTTAAGTGTAAGTGTACAATAGCAATGGTAAAACTCAAGATACTAAGCTAGAACCACTTAAGAAATTTCATGCATTCAACGGCAATGATATGATGTGTGTGTGCAACCCCTCTATTTCGAAGCCCTGTAGTCCAAGTCAGGTAGACAGAACCCCGAGGACCACATCTTGCGGCAAATCACGCCACTTAGTGGAATTCGGCCTTGAAGTGGTAGAGATGCTCCTAGTAGGCTCCCAAGGATCTTTCCTCTATTGTTCGAAAAACCACCGGTCGTTACACTTTCTTCTGTTATACACATATATGTACATGTATAAGTATATATTTACACACATATTTTTTTCTGGACTAACATGAATTGCAAATCCACATTACCTGGAACTTTACACATTCATATAAACGCGCTCATGCCTTTATAGCTTTTGGCGAGAGGCACACTCTGGTTAGGAGCAAGAACCCCAGGTTACTTCGCTAGTAGGGCAGAGGAACACTGTCCTTTTTTTTTTTTTTTTTTTTTTTTTTTTTTTTTTTTTTTTACCGTGTTGAGCGAAAAACATAGAGGAAAGTCCTTAAGAGTCTATTAGGAGAAATACCTAACACGTCAAAGCACGAAACCCCACGAATGGGTTAGCCACTAAGAGGGTCACGAAGGTTACTGCTTTCCTAACCTAGGTGTCCAAGGTCCTACATAGGAGGTTAAGTGATGGAATGCCGAGAATGACACAAAATTCTTAAGAGTGCAAGGTTATGAGTAACTTAGCATCTATCATTGTTCTACACTATCATACACATACAAGAATCATTCATGCCATCCTTGGTTTACTAACATGCAAAGTTGCTCAAAAATTCTTAAAGTTCACGAAAATCATGAAAGTCCACCCCCCTACTTAAAGTAGTACATTGTCCCCAATGTACCTAAATCACCAGCTCAATAAAATATATGCAATTAAAGCAAGGTAAGAGGGTTTCGTGAACTTCCCCGAGTCTCCAAGTATAATCTTGAAGTCCATGAGATCAGGGTGGCCAATGATGAATCTTGTAGATGTTGGGAGAGAAAAATGCACTAGATGCTCCAATTCCACCTGCAAGGTAGAAAAGAACATCATCTCAAGGTGTCCATCACACACACAAAAATAAAATACAACAAACACACAAATAAGCAAGGCTAAGAACAAAGAAAACAAGAAATATGAAACACAATGTGTGGGTGTTCGAGTGAAACTTTCCAACTCAATGCTTGGCAAAACTTGAAAAGAAATAATATAAGAGCATGCAACTTCAAGTTAAAAACATTCTCACATCAAAGAGTTTGGGATTTAAAACAATTTTAAACAATGAAAATCAACAAAGATGAGAGATACGCAAAAACCCAAACCTAGATGACAAAGTTCAAAGATGTCGGCGAGAACTCAATGAAAATGATAGATCGACAAAATTAAAACTCAAAATTGATGAGAGACTTTAAGATCATGGAAAGGTTGGCCAAATGAGGAGGTAATCAAGGAAGATACACCAAAAAAAAATTGAAGAAAAATCGGGTGAAAGAAGGACGGAAAAATCAGCCCCGAAGATGCTGAAATTGGGCTGAAGGGGCTGAAAAATTGCTATGTGCGGGCTGTACACAGCCCACGCATGCGTGTGCGGGCTGTACACAGAACGCACACCCTTCTGGTGTTTGTGTGTGGCCTGTGTGCGGCCCCGCACACTGGCCGCACACCCTTCTGTCTGGTGTGTGCGGATAGATGTGCGGGGCGGCACAACAGCCGCACAATGCTCTGGCTAGTGTGTGCGGGCTGTGCACAGCCCGCACACCCATAAAATTTGTTCTTCTGGCTTTTAAACATCATGAACCACCTCCCAAAAACTTACATTCTTGACCCAACATGCATAAAACTCATCAAAACATAAAGATGATCATAAACAATGAAGAACACACCAAGAATCACCAACATGAATGAAAATACAAATCCAAGCAATACAAGCAATAAAAACATGAAAAGAATACAACCACACAAAGTTAAAAAAAAATAAAACTAAGAAAACTATGACACACAAACAAACAAAGCAAAATACAAAATTTGACACCTTGGGTTGCCTCCCAAGAAGCGCTTGTTTAACGTCACGAGCTTGACGTACCTCTCTTACCTCATGGAGGCTTGAAGATGGTATGCTCCTCCCGGCCAAGAATGGCATAACTACTACCAAAGAATATGAAACGTACCTGCCGGGATGGTGCTGATGTGGAGGTCAAGCATGCACTACCTTTTGACCTCCATGGAAAAAGCTTGGGACGGGAATTGTGCAATTTGAACTTGGGCGGATCCTTGGATGGCTTGAACCTCCTCTAAGCTTCTTCTTGATTCCCGGCCCAAATACCTTTGAATATCCCACCAAATTGTTTGGGTCTCCACGGAAAGAGCTTTGGTTGAGAACTATCCAAGCTTGGCACGGGTGGGTTCTTGGGCGGCTTCAACACCCTATCCACATTTCTTTTCTCAACCATGGTGGGATGATCATGGATTGCCCACAAAACTTGCTTGGGCCTCCAAGGGAATATTTTTGGTTGGGAATTGTCCAGTCCAGGCATAGGTGGGTTCAATGATGGCTTTATCTTGCAACCCACATCTTCAAATACAATTCCTGGAATTTTCTTAGTGCACAAAACCAAAATGGGCAGTTGGGTGGAATGGTTGATGTTGAGGCAAGTAGCTTCTTCAATTGTGCTTGATGAACATGTTTCTACTTCCTCACACTCTTTTCTGGCCAAGTTTTCTACAATGCCCCTGTCTTCTCCCATAGCATCTACAGGTTGAACTTCTACAACTTGCTCATTACTCCTTTTTTCCTCATCCATTAATTTTAGAAGTTCCACCACTTGTTTCTCAATTCTATCAATAGATGCTTGAAGAATTGGCATGCTTGCTTCCAACGCTACCAACCGAGAGTCCGTGACTTGCATGTACTTAGCTAAGACATCTTCAGTGGTAAACGTCCTCTTCGTTGGTGGTTGTGGGGGTTTTGGCAGCAGTCCAAAGTTAGAGTGCTCCCAGTGTTGTCCATGGTGATGTGATGAAAAATCTAGGTGCCCTCGCTGATATGGATTATATACATGCTCGAATTGATTGGTACTGCATGCCCTCAAGGCCTCATACTCATTGATTTGCCATTTTTCGAGATGAAAATATGTGCCACCAGAAGCATCTCGAAAACCCATTGCCCTGTGCACAAAACAAACAAAGAAAAATTTAAGGTATCAAAGAAAACAAGAATATTTACAAAAGAAAAGATAAATGACTAGACTAGCGAGCTAGAAGTTTTCCTAGCATTCTTGGATGTTCCCCGGCAACGGCGCCAAAAACTTGATGAGTCGCCACGCGACACGCTAAAGAAGCGAGCACGCAACTCCCCGGCCGCAAGTGCACGGGTCGTCAAGTAATAACCTCTCGTGCGAACACAAGAGGGTCGTATTCCCAAGGGCCCCAAGATCTGCTATTACTTCCTCCTAGGTATCACTATCTAGTCTACCAAATCAAGAGTTTAATATAAACACAAATAGGAAAATTAAATAAAAGAAAAGCTATAAACAAAATGGACTAAGGCACACCATACAAGCAATGTAAAGAACAAGTAGCAATGATAACTAGAGGCCTCGGGCGAGGATCCCCTAAGGAGAAGAACAAGTTAGGATGAATATAGGAAATTGAGCGCTAAGTTGGCTAGGTTTGATCCGCTAGACTCGGGAGTCGACTACCCCGGAACCTCCGTGGTGTAGCCCTAATCCAATACGGGTTCCTCTATCCAGAAGACACCCCTACGATGTCATTAGGAACATGGAGTCTCGATTAGGGTTATTCTAATGCGCGCTTTCGGCTAAAACAACCCTAACCACGCGGGGAGCTACCGGCACCCGGAACCTCCGGTGTACCGGCACATTGAATCCCCCTTCAATCTATGTGCGACCTAATACATGCAAGCATCCCGCCATACACATACAATTCAAGAATCAAAACCTACGGAATCCATCCATTGTAGGTTGAACATTAAAACAATAGATTGAAATCAAACAAACAAGCCAACAATCAATTATAAACAATTATCATCATCCATACAAGTTCTCCTCCCAAGGTTCACCGGAGCCCGGTGGCCTTGGGAGCCTAGTTCCACATCAAAGGAGATAATACACAAGATAATCAATGAAAATGCTCATAAGAAACTCCCTCAGATGTAGGCTAGAAGGTGGTGATGAAAGCTCGCCGGATCCGCGCCGATCAAGCTCCGTGATGACAACCTTGAGTGCTTCCTTCTTCTCCCCTTGAGTTTTGCTCTTCAAATTGCCTCTCCAATCCGGTGATGATGGTGGAAATGGGTGGAGATGATGGTGGAGAATGGAGGAGATGATGGTGGAGAAGGATGGAGAGGATGCTGGCCAAAAGACAAGCTCTCCCAAGCCCTAGAAAGCCTTAAATAACCCAAACAAAGCCTCATCAGCCCGTGCGTGTGCGGGCACTGTGCGGGCCGCACAGTGCCCGCACACCCTTCTGTCTGTCCTGTGAGGGTACTGTGCGGCCGCACACTGACCGCAAACTGCTACAGTAACGGTGCTACAGTGGAAATGCTACAGTGGAAATGCTACAGTAAAATCGCTACAGTAACTTCCTCAAATCCACTCTTTTCTTGCCCGAAACTTGAGGATACGTGTGAGCATCAATAAATTCTTCGATGATGTCAAAAGAAGCTCAAACACGCACTAGATGGTCTTCTGATGTCCTGAAATGATAATTAACAAGAAAAGCGCGTAAAGGGCATCGGACACATACAAAAATGCATGAAAGTAAATAAAATGTACATAATAAAAGTGATGTATTTAGACACTTATCACCCGGTGACCTTGGGAGTCTAGTTCGTCATCAACAAAGGAGGATGTATACAAAACAAGAAATACAAGATGAAGCTCATAACAACTCCCCTCGAATGAAGACTAGAAGGTGGTAATGAGAACTCGTCGGATCCGCGCCGGCAAGCTCCTAGATGCTCTCCCTGGAGTATGATCTCCTTCTCCCTTTGATTTGCTCCTCAAAAATGCCTTCTCCCACAGCCTTGATGTCCTAGATGATGATGGAGGAGAAGAGGTGGCCAAAGACCCTTCCAAATGATGCCCTAGAAACCCTTAAAAACTAATTCCAGCGAGCAATGCAGCCTCCCATGCGGCCCCGCATACGGCGAGAGAAAGTTTCGGAAAAAGCCCGAAAACCGCGTAAGTTGCTAAAGTGCCGCTACAGTAAAACTGCTACAGTAGGATTGCTACAGTAGAATAACTACAGTGCTTATGCGGCCTGCTATGCGCCCGCATGGTAGCCCGCATGAATCTCCTGACCAGGCCGTTTCTTCAAGTGTTCGTGCTACAGTGTTTACTACAGTCCACTACAGTACCGGGCCTCGAAAATAGTGTTTTCCTTGCCAAATTCTCCTTAAATCATGTTGTCGAGCTCCCCACGGTAACTTTTGTACCTGTAACACGAAATAAACCAATTTAGACCAAAAACGGGCATCCACACATACAAAAATACTCTATTTATACATACACATACATGAATAATACATACATTTAGGCGTTTATCAGATACACGCAAGGGGTCGTATCAAAGGTTTTGGCGCCGTTGGCGGGGAATAGGCGTTTTAGATATTTGTTTTTTACTATTTTAGCTATTCACTTCGCGTTCTATTTCATATTTTCTTTATCTAGCATAGTTCTTATTTTTCTTTTCTTGGTTTTTGGTTACAGGTTATGACCCGTGGGAACCCTTCGATTCTTGTTGAAGGCGACCCGGACATTGGACGAAGAACACATCGCAAGGGTAAAGAACCTGTGTAAGAAGCTTCAAATCAAGCCAAGATTGAGACAGAAGGGTCAGAAATAATGGCAGAACAGAATGAACAATAACGGACATTGTCCGATTTTGCTAAACCCGCAGTCATGGGGACCCAATCGAGCATTGTGAGGCCCCCAATCACGGCAATGAACTTTGAGATGAAGCCGTCGTTCATACAGATGTTGCAACAGTCCGCACAATTCAATGGATTGGCCGATGAAGATCCCAACAGTCATATAGAGAATTTCCTTGAAGTGTGCGACATGTTGAAGATGAATGGAGTAACGGACGACGTAATTCGTTTGAGAGCCTTCCCATTTTCATTGAAGGGAAAAGCAAGACACTGGCTTCATTCATTACCGAGAGCATCTATCACTACATGGGAGGAGATGGCCGACGCATTCTTGGCTAGATACTTTCCGCCGGGGAAGTCTGCAAGGCTCCGGAATGAAATATCATCCTTCGCGCAATTGGAATTGGAGTCTCTATTTGAGACATGGGATAGGTTCAAGGAGCTCCTTCGCAAGTGCCCGCAACATGGATTTCCCGAGTGGATGATCATTCAAACCTTCTACAACGGGTTAAATCCGAGTACCAAGCAACTCTTAGATGCGGCTGCCGGAGGGACTCTAGGAAGCAAGACTCCCGGTGAAGCCCGGCACCTTGTAGAGGAGATGGCTATGAATAGCTATCAATGGAATTCAAGGGATAGAAAGAAGGTTGCCGGAATTCATGAAGTTGACGCGGTTACATCATTGGCGGCACAAGTAGAGTCACTAAGTAGGAAGCTTGATGCTTTAGCTTCACCAAGAGTTGTGGCCATCACTACATGTAACGGTTGTGGGGAAGGTCACGCTTCGAGTGATTGTCCGATTGCTATTGGAGGTACTAGTGCGGTGGAGCAGGCTGGTTTTGTTGGCAATGCTTTTAGAGGACAAGGCCAAGGCAACCCATACAGTGGAACATACAATCCGGGGTGGGAGAACCACCCAAATTTCTCTTGGAGCAATCAAGGGCAGTCACAACAGAAAAATAATGCACCACCGGGATTTCAAGGCCAACAAGCTCCGAACTTAGAAAGCCGAGTGACCGGGTTGGAAGGGAAGATGACCGATCTTGAGAGAGCTCTTATACGGTTTGTTTCTTCATCGGATGCTAGATTTCAGTCGGTGGAGGCTACTCTTCGCAATCACACCGCCTCCCTACACAATTTGAAAAATCAAGTAGGGCAAATTGCGAAGACATTGGCGGAAAGACCTCAAGGTAGCTTGCCTAGTAATACGGAGACCAATCCAAGGGCGCAACTAAAGGCGATCACCTTGAGGAGTGGGAAAGAGGTTGAGAGGAATCTCCCTCTAGAGAAGACGAAAGAATCACCCGAGGTTGTGGAGCTAGAGGATGAAGCACCAAAGGAAAAAGAGGTGGCACCCCCACCTTACAAACCAAGAATTCCCTATCCTTCACGATTGAAGAGTGACCAAGATAACGAGCAATACAAGAAATTTCTAGGTATCTTCAAACAATTGCACATCAATATCCCATTCGCGGAGGCGTTAGCCCAAATGCCTAAATACGGGAAGTTCTTGAAGGACCTCTTGACCAACAAGAGGAAATTGGAGGAGAGTGCATCCGTGATTCTCGATGCCAATTGCACGGCCGTGTTGCAAAAGAATATGCCAAGCAAGAAGAAAGACCCCGGGAGTTTCATAATACCATGCAACATAGGAAACTTGGGTGAAGAGATGGCATTGGCCGATTCCGGGGCAAGTATCAACGTCATGCCCTACACATTCTTCCAAAAGCTAGGCTTGGGTGAGCCTAGGCCGACTCGGATGACGCTTCAACTTGCGGATCGATCGGTGAGGCATCCGAGGGGTATTGTGGAAGATGTGTTGGTGAAGGTAGACAAGTACATCTTCCCGGTGGACTTTGTTATGCTCGATGTGGATGAGGATGTCGAGGTGCCACTGATTCTTGGAAGGCCGTTCTTGCGCACCTCCAAGGCTTTGATAGACATGGACGGTGGAGAGCTCACACTCAGAGTCGGAGATGACAAGCTCACTTATCGCCTCGCCGAAGCCATGAGACATTCTCTTGACTTTGATGACACTCTTTATTATCTTAATGTTACTCATGAGTGCATTGATGAATATGTGCAGGAAATGTTAAACCCGGATCCATATGAAGGGTGGCCGGACCAAGACATGGAGATACAAGAAGAAGAAGTACTCGCACTTGGTCCAGTCAAGATGGATGACATCAAGATGGAGAAGGAGCATATGAAGAAGATGCTTCGGAGGATGAAGAGGTCAAAAAGATGCCACAAGAAGAACCCCAACAAGAAAGGGGATGAGCATTCACGGAGTAAGGGTGTAACACCCTTTTGTGGTAACAAATTCGACAACTCTCCCTCTACTCTACAAAGATTATGTAGTGCATGCTTTCAGATTGTAGGGAAGAGGACAACCTTCATTTATGAACCTCCGTAAGGTAAGACCAGGTACGTCAAGCTTAGTGACGTTAAACAAGCGCTTCTTGGGAGGCAACCCAAGGTTTTACAGTTTTCCTAGGATTTAGTTTCGTTTTAGTCTGAATAAAAGCCTTAGATTTGGTGTCCTGATTTTCATGTGCTTATGTTGTGATTTTTCTGGTGGAGTATTGACGTTTTCGTGTGCCTTAATGTTAATTGACGAAGTTTAAGTCGGTTGAGTGTGTTTTCTGTGGTCTCTGGTCATGTTTTCATGATTTGTACAGGCTCTAAGTGTTTTAAAAGAGTTTTTGAATTTTTCTGAGAGTCTGTAAATTTTTTCTAAGTGAACCAGAGAAAACACACGGCCGTGTGGAATTAACACACGGCCGTGTGGTACCAAATAGAGCTCAGCCAGAGAAGACACAGGCGCATGACCTTGTCCCTGTGAAAAACTTCAGAAGGGGCACACGGCAGTGTGGAATTAACACACGACCGTGTGGAAATTCGCAGAACTTAAACTCTTTTCCAGAGAGTCCACAGGGCCGTGTGAGTACCCCTGTGAGTGCCACTGTGCTACGGCACACGGCCGTGTGAAATTCTGCAGAGAAAAGCCCCTTCTTCCCAAGAATACACAGGGCCGTGTGGGTGCCCCTGTGGGTAAGCTTGTAAAAGGCACACGGCCGTGTGGATTATTCACACGGCCGTGTGAAACACTTAGTGTTTCTCGGGCAAGTCAGAGAGGCCACAGGGGCGTGTGATGTGCCCCTGTGACCGTCCTTGTGTCTTGGCCAGGTTGGGCACACGGCCGTGTGCAATTAACACACGACCGTGTGAAAATTCACAGAGACCTTTTGTATTTTCCCGTGAATCCACAGGGCCGTGTATCGGCCCCTGTGGATCTTCCTGTGTAGGCACACGGCCATGTGAATTTCCACACGGCCGTGTGGGGTAGCCCAGAGAGTGAACAGAATGCACACAGGAGCGTGTGTCGGCCCCTGTGAACCCTAATTCAGAGGCACACGGCCGTGTGGCATTGTCACACGGCCGTGTGAATTCCCAGAACTTTAAAAGCCACGCGATTTCTTTTGGTTTTCACTCATGCCTCTTGACATTTTCATTCTAAACTCTTCTCCTACCCTCTCCACTACTTTCCCGACCATCTCAGAGGATTTTTTAGGCTTTTGTTGGAGTTTTCGGCCGATTCTAAGTATTTCTTCATCCACTCCATCGGTATGAACTCCAGACCTTTTTCCTTCGTCAATCCTTGATTTGATTTATTCTTTTTGTTTATTTCGCTTGTTTTAAATGCGTTATACTTATGCGAACATGTTTAGATTAGAATTAGAATGAATTGAGCTGTAAATTTTTTATTTTTAGCCCACGGCCGTGATGTTCTGTCCGCCAGAAGCTTCACACGGCCGTGTGGAATTAACACACGGCCGTGTGGATTTCTGCAGAACGAGTTTGTGAACTGATTTTTGAAAAATTTTCTTTTGCAACTTTGCAGATATGGCTTCTAGGTCTAAGAAAGCGGCCGGTAAGCGTCCTCGCGAGCCTACACCCCTTCCAGAGGAGACCGAGTTCAGTATACCTGAGTATTGTTAGAGGGATTCAGGGGGGGGTGACAGCATTGCCGACGAGGTTGAGGAGCTACTCTCGGTGGGTGGTTGGAAGAAACTACTGAGGATCAGAGATCCAGCCATTCGAGGAGTGACAGTTGAGTTCTTGGCCTCGTTCGAGTTTGACAGATCATACAGAGACTTCTCTACTCCTGACGCGATTCAGTTCAGGGTATTAGGACAGCACTTTAGCCTCAGCATGACCCAGTTTTCGATCCATATAGGGCTATATGATGAGGCCTATACACAGACAGCGGAGTATGAGGGTCTTCCTACCGACTACCCGGGCAGTCTCACTCCGCAGAGGCCCTACAGGGATTTGTGCGGAGAGGGCTAGTATGAGCCAGGAGTCTCGAAGGCCACGTGCTTATCCTGCCCGGCTTACAGATACGTACATGCCATTCTGAGCAGATCAATGAGTGGTCGGGGGGATAGCACTGGAGTTCAGAGCCGGCAGGAGCTTCTATATCTATACTCTATGGCTCAGAGGGTACCACTCCACCTAGGGCACATCCTAGCAGAGTATTTGCTCCATCAGGGCCAGTACCCTAGGGTTGGAGTGATCTTCGCAGGACCCTATATTTCGAGACTTCTGATCGGGACGAATCTCAGAGACGGAGTGCGAGGGGCAGAGAAGACTAGTGTACCAGCTCCTCTGGGCACAGATACGTTGAGGATGATGGGGTTGATCCGCAGAGTAGGATCAGGGACCTATACCTGGATCATTCCCCATACAGATCAGGCCAGGGGTCCCAGGCAGCATTAGAGCCACCCCCAGCGGACACAGAGACCGAGGCACCACCCACCGCGCCGGTGCGCATGTTCTCTCCTTCTCGGGGTCAGGAAAGGTTGGAGAGCCTCGAGAGCGTAGTGGGCATGCTACAGGCAGAGCAGGGCGAGATTAGGGTGGCACAGGTGGCACAGCACGCAGAGACTATGGGATGGCTTGACACCATACAGAGACTTCTTAAGCAGGCTGTGTCAGTACCTTCTGCGGCACGACCTAGAGACCCCACTCCTCCACCACCATCTCCTCCAGCATCAGTCGATCCACCTGCATCTCCAGAGCCTCCAGCAGCACCAGAGGCCACTATTCAGGACACCGATGCTGAGGCGTCTTAGTTTTCATGTTTATTTCTTTTGATTTTCATTTTTTGTACTCTTTTTATTTTTATTTTGCACTTGTAGTACTCATAAAAGATTCTCCTTATGAGTTTATCTTTTATTTTGCTTTTCTTTTATCTCGAGTTGTATTTACTGCTTCATATTTTATATACTTGAGTTTTATTGAGCTATACTGAACCCTTGTGTATGTTTGCGCAGATGGTCTTGGATGTAAAGGATTTTGAGGAACAGTCATTAGCACGGTCATAGGACCGTGCGTGCTCCACAAACCATTGAGACTCAACTCTCAATGACCTAGCTCCATCAAACGCAACACTTGGAGTTCAGGGGAGTAATGTTTCAATTGCCCACTTCCACACTAATTGTTTTATTTGCTACTTATAATTGTGCTTGCTTGCATACATTGGGGACAATGTACATCTTAAGTGTGGGGGGGAGTTCACATTGCACACACTTTTACTTGTGCGTTCAATTGTTCATGCTCATGTAGCCTATGGCGGTTCACCTTAGTTGCAACGGTTGTATTCTTATAGTTTAGGAGAATTTTTAACATTGTGTCCTATCATGCTCTAGTTTTACTTGAATTTTTAGGGAATTTTTGCTCGATTACATCTTATTGCACTACTCACTCTTGAAATCTTTCGGAAACTCAAACTCGAAGTTTAAAGGACTAGTTTAGTATTACTTTAGTAAGTTGTGAAGTTCTATGTAGTAAAAAAAAAAACAAAATTATGAGCTTGTGAATTTTAGTCTAGCTTTTATCTTTGCATTTGGGGTGGAAAGAGCTACCTCCTATGAAGTATGTAGCTACTCTCATAAGTCGGATACAAGTTATGCCATAATGAGAGAAAGAGCTATCTCATGGGAAGCGTGAAAGCTACTACCCCGGTAGAAAGAGCTAACTCCTCGAAAGTGTGAAAGCCACCTTTGGCGGCCGCCTAGGAAAGGGCTACCTTAGAGGTTGAGTGAAGTTACTAATTCCTTACTTTGTGTATATAAATAAGTCCTTGTAACAAGAGTTTGAGAAGTACTCGTTGGTTCTCTTGAGTGAATTCGCACACACTTCACGTTTTCGAGTTATTATCCTTTTTTATTCGAGTTTTTAGCTAGAACAATGGTAACTTTATGCAATGTTTTGATTTCCCCTTACTTGTAGAATGCTTCTTTTGCATACTCTTGGTGAACCTAAGGCTGAGCACTTTCGATTGTTCTTCCCAAGTACTTTCACGTTCTATTTTGCTTAAGGACAAGCAAAAGCATAAGTGTGGGGGGATTTAATAAGTGCTTGTGTTGTAGTACCGCGAAGCGTTATTATCTTACATTAAGCATATCTTTTATCAGTTTTTATCACTAAATGGCGTGCGTTTGTGTATTCTTGTGCATTGAAGGTTTGTGGAGCTAAATTGGAGAAGAAAGAAATTAGGTCGTGTTCGCCGATGTTGGGAAGTTTTCGGACCAAGCACGGAACAAGGCACGAGCTTAGACTTGTGAGTGTGTGCCAACCTCCTTTGGAGGGGCACAAAAGCAGTCACATTCACAACAAGTCTAACTCGTGTAGAGTAGGAGAACTTCACCAAGAAGGAGACTTGAAGCAATCGGCACGATCTACCATTGATTATGTGCCCAATTCAATGGCCTCGATGAAGAACGATTGACCAGGGAGCGTTTCGGGGGTGAGTACTGTAGCAGCACTGCAGCTTATTACTGTAGCAAAATGATGTAGCAAGTTACTGTTTACTTTCGTCTGAAATTCAGAATTCCAGAGATTTCTCACGGCCGTGTGAATTAATTTTTCAGCAGAGAGAAACTTCACACGCCCGTGTGTTAATTCCACACGGCCGTGTGAAGCCCCCGATAAGTCAGATTTTAAAGCCGCAACTCAACATTATAAAAGGCGATTTTGGAGACCTTTTGGGATATCTTTTGACCTATCTTTCTCTCCAACTTGGGGAAGTGCGGCTAGGGTTTCGGAGAGGATTTCGTGGAGGTTTAGCGCGCGTCATCGGCATCGTCACCGACGTTTGACGGCCGCACAAGACCACGACCACGCCATACCCAAGGGGGTTTTCATTGATGTCCTTACTTTGTGCTTTCTTTTATACATTGATGAACATGTATAGCTCCATGAGGAGCTAAACACCTTAAGGGTATTCGGACTTGTAAACTTTAGGGTTATTATGTTTCTTTGACATTGTTATTATGCTTTTCCATTATTGATGAATAAAATTGAGTTTCAATTTTAATTTCATATTGCTATTGTTTTCTCTTAGATGTTACACTAGGATTGAGAACAATTTAGGTTGCCTTTTGGAGGTGTGACAACTCCTTAGGGTTAGACTACTTAAGATTGAAGAGGGTTGAGAAGGAGAGTTGTGAGGTAGCGATGTACCCCTCTCCCCTCCGACTTGGTTTCTCCCTACCTCCGTTTCCTTGATTTCACAGTGGTCGAAATAGAGTCATGTGCTAGGCAGATAAACTCCCCTGGGGCTTAGTTACGCAAGTAATTGAGTGAAGGGTTGAAGTGAATCCTACGCATTAGGGCTTAATCTAGACTAGGGTTCTTACACCTGGACCAAAGGGTTAGAACTACACATAGGAATAGGTTTTACCACTAGGAATCCCTAGAGCTTAAAGCAATACCACGTAGTGTGAGGGTTGGGTAGATATACTCCCCTGGGGCTTAGTCGTGCGAGCGACAGAGTGAAGAGTGATGTGAATCCTAATACCAGGGCATTCTGTTGGGGTTAGTCACGGTTATCCTTAGGTTTGGGACCGTGAGTCTTAGGATATCCTCGACTTAATTAAACATCAATAGGAGAGTATAATAGCATAGTCCTATACTAGAAACATAGACCCTAGAGGTAGCTTGTCCGGATGCTCTATTTTCATTCATTGGTTTGTTTTGGGGAGGGGGCGTATAAAAACACACTTCTAGGGCTTGTTTTGGGATTCTTGGTCAGCACTTGGAAGAGGGGAAGAAGAAGAACAAAGATATCATTTGGAAAACGATGATCTTTGGCCGAGGAAGTAGGCAAGAGTTTCATCCATCAAAGGGGGAAGCTTCACCATAAAAGAAGCAAGGTTCCAAGACAAGGGAAGTGTCATTCGGAATCTCTTGGATGGGGGAAAGCGTCATTCGGCCAGACCTCCACCTCCTCTTTCATCATTTTACATTGGGAGTGTCATCTATGAACTCTTTGCTTGATTTCTTTTACCTTGTTGTTATTGTTTGTATGATGGCACACTAGACCCCCAAGGCCACCGGATGTTGGTGAACCTTGGGGAGGGGGGGGGGGGGGGTTCATCATGTATTTTGGATGATTTACATTTAATTACAAGTTTGTGTTGATTTATGATTTAGTTTATTGTGTTTCATGCTTAGAACTACTCAATGGAGAGATCCGTAGTTCTTTCTTGGGTTATACACGTAGATGTGACCTACTCACGTGTATTAGACCACTATTGAACTAAAAGGGGTTTCATGTATTGATATACAGAGAAATTGGGCATCAATAGCCCTCTGATCTTTAAGGGTAAACTAGGGCTTAGTGTACCCTTATTTTAGGATCTCCTTGTACTTAACGCAATCGTAGGAATGTTGGTTATGAAGAAATTCCATTCAATGTTTATATGAGATTAGGGTTCAATCATCGAGAAATTGGGATTGATCTAATCTTGAGATCCTTCGGTCTAAATCATCCAAGCTATCTTTTTACTGTTAATCCATGTATCATGAAGACCCCTCAAGGGGATCCACATCCATAGGCCTTCGCACATTATTGTTGCACTTGCAATTATCACGCTGGTTATTAAATTTGTACATCCATTTCGTATTTTGATTTATTGTTTTCATTAGAGTAACATATCATGCTTGAGATGTTAAGCTAGATATTAGGCGCCGAAGGAGTAATAGTGGATCCTTAACACCGTGGAATACGTCCTTTGTGCCTTTGCACGAGGTATTACTTGGTGATCCCGTACACTTGCGGGGAAGCAATCAAGTTTTTTGGCGCCGTTACCGGGGAGCATTAACGAATTCTAGGAAACTTCTAGCTTATTGCTCTAGCCATTTATTTATTTACTATTTTCTTTTCGTTTCTTTTGTTTTCTTTTGAGCTTTACTAATTTCTATCTTTTTTAATTGTGCAAGGTACCATCCATGACAAGTGGAAATCCATCAAATCTGATTGAGCTGGATAGTGAAATTGAGAGGACCTTGCATTGAAGACAAAAAGAAATTGGTGAAGGCTCAAGCGAGCAAAACATTGAGGTTGAGGACTTAGCATCATCTGTCATGGCATAGGAAAGACCTACATTGTCTGAATATGAAAGGCCACAGTTCACAGGTGAAGAATTCACTGTCCAAGTATCCACCATTGCCACTAACAATTTTGAAATCAAAGTAAGTACAATTGGCATGGTCCAGAATTCGGTACAGTTCAATGGACTCGCAAATGAAGATGCTCATGATCATCTTGCCCGTTTACTTCAAATTTGCTCCACCTTCAAGATAAATGGAGTAACGGATGACACAATCCGTTTGTGTTTGTTCCCATTCAGTTTAAGGGACGGGGTATATAGATGGCTTACATCTCTACTGCCAAGATTAATCAAGATATGGAAAGACATGGTCGAGAAATTTCTTGGGAGATACTTTCCCCCAAGCAAGGTTGCGAAATTGAGCCAAGAAATTTCAGCTTTCAAACAAGGGGAGTCCGAGACAATATTTGAGGCCTATGAAAAATTTGAGGACCTTCTTAGAAGATGCCCCCACTACGGTTTTGCTTCATGGATGCAGGTACAAATCATTTTCAATTGGCTGAACTATTCAACTCACTAACTAATTGATGACTATTCGGCAAGCGCACGGGTCGCCAAGTAATACCCTGTGCGTGACACAGGGGTCGTATTCCCTGGGGTCCCAAGAGCTACTATTACTTCCCCCTAGATGGCACTGTCTAGTCTACCAAATATAGATTTAAAACAAGATAAGGAAACAAATAAAAGATAAAACTATAAACAAGTGATCTAAGGCACACCAAACAAGCACATTAAGGAAACAATGAGCAATAAATGAACGAGGCCGCGGGCGAGGATCCCCTCGGGACTACTAAAGCTAGAAGGATACTCGAATCACACAGGCAAAGGTGGTTAGGCCAAGAGACATCCAAAGATAGGTCACCCCGATGGTCACGGTGATGACCCCTAATCCGGTACGGGTATTGGAATACGGACTTTCCACCGCTACGGTATTTCTACCGCCCAAATCCCCACACGATTGCTAAGGGCCTAGGGAAATCTCAAATTAGAGTCAAACACAATATCTAGGCTCAACTCTAATGGTTGGAGGGGTACAAAATACCCAATGGTCACGGCGTATTTGTACATGTATCCCTTCTAAGCTTGGTGAGTCTAACACTAGGGCAATGGTCATGCAACCTAGTATTACCTAAAAATTGATACACAGAGTTCTCATGAATACCAAAGCATTCAAATACACCAAACGTAAACCACAAACCACACAAATACCATACATATAAATCAAGTATCCAAACAAGCAAGTTCATCCCAAGGTTCACCGGACGCCCGGCGACCTTGGGAGTCTAGTTCATCTTCAACAAAGGAGAATGCAAACAAAACAAGAAATACAAGGTAAAGCTCATGACAACTCCCCAAAGATGAAGACTAGAAGAAGATGGTGATGAGAACTTGAAGGATCCGCGCCAACAAGCTCCTAGATGTTCGCCCTTGAGTGTGTGATCTTCTTCTCCCTTCGATTTGCCCCTCAAAAATGCCTTCTCCCGCAGCTTTGATGCCCTAGAAGATGATGGAGGAGAAGAGGTGGCCAAAGACAAGACCAAATGATGCCCTAACCCTTGATTTAAAGCCCTCTCGGGATGGCTCACGGGCTAGCTCACGGTCAATATACGGGCCGTGAGGTTGCCCAGAAAACGGGCCGAAAATCTGAATAAGTTGCCCGTGAGGTAGAACCGCTACAGTGTTTTTGCTCTCTGATTTGCTTGCGGTAGACCTCACAGCCGTGAGGTTGCCCGTGAGGGTTTCCAGACTTAGAAAATTCTTTAAATCTTTGTGCTTCAGGCTGCTACAGTGTTGCTACAGGGAACCCAAAACGACGATTTCGGTGTCAATTTCTTCTCAAATTGCGTCGTTGAGCTCACCTAGGCCTCTTTTGTGCCTGAAACACGAAATAAACCAATTTAGACCAAAAAAGGCATCGACTCATCAACAAAATACGGAAAAGCATGCGCAAGTATACGTATAAAATATGTACATTTAGACGTTTATCACTAATTAATGCTGCAACAAATGGATCGCTTAGCAACAAGTACACTGATGAAGCCGAGCAACTACTCAAGTCTATGGCAAGCAATGAATCTGATTGGGCCTCAAGAGGAACACCACAAAAGGAGGCCGGATTTATGAAGTGAGTGCAAATGATGCTCTTGCCGCAAAAGTTGACATGTTGTCCATGAAGCTAGATATGCTCATGTGATGACTTGTAGGACATGTGGTGGCGGACATAGAGCTGCCCAATGTCCAATTGCTAGCTCCTCCATCGCACTTATTGAGACTGTTGATTATATTGGGGGTCCAAGACCGCAAGGAAACCCGTACAGCTCTACTTACAATCCGCGGTGGAAATACCAACCGAACTTTTCATGGAATAAAGGGCAGCAACAACAAAAATTTGGGCCCCCTCAGAACCCTTAAATGCAACAACCTATGCAAGAGAAGAGATTCACTACTGAAGATGTGCTTGCTAAGTTCATGATTAAAATTGAAGCAAGATTCACTAGCATAACTAGCAGCATGGAAACAGAGTTTGGAAAAGTGAATGCTCAGCTTGCTCAACATGCTGGGCAGCTCAACAAGATAGGCTCTATCTTGAGAGATCTGCAAGCTTCCGTGAAATCACTTGAGCATGAAATGGGGCAATTCGCTAAAGCAAATTCTGAGCAACCTTCAGGCAGTCTTCCAAGTAACACTGAAAAAAAATCCTAGGGAGCACTTGAAGGCCATTGCCCTCAAAAGTGGAAGACAAGTTGAGACAAAGCTTGAAGTCGACCCAAGTGTCAAGGAAACTAGGATAGCCTTTGAGGAAGATCCCAAATATCCTGAAAAATTCATGGAGAAAGATGATCAGGAAGGAAACAATGAATCTCATCCTCGGGGACAATCAAAACCACCCGAGTACAAGCCTCCGATTCCCTATCCGGCTAGGCTGAAGCAAGACAAGGAGGATGTTCAATTCAGAAAGTTCATCAACAGTTTCAAACAACTCAACATAAACATCCCGATAGTGGAAGCCTTGACTCAAATGCCTAAATATGCCAAGTTTCTAAAGGAACTCCTCAACAACAAATGAAAACTAGAAGAAGAAGACACTATGGCACTCACGGGAAATTGCTCAGCTATTCTAGAAAAGAAACTCCCACAAAAGATAAAAGATCCATGGAGTTTCATAATTCCTCGTGTTCTTGAAGGTGGAGTTCAAGAGAATGCCTTAGCGGATTCGGCAGCTAGCATTAATGTCATGCCCTACACTATGTATTTGAAGCTTGGCTTGGACGAGCTTAGACCCATGAGGATGACTCTTGACATGACCCCTTGTGTGTATCTGACAGGCTCCCCGAAAGTGCACGGGTTTGTCAAAGTAATAAAAGTTACCCCGGTGAGAGGGTAGTCGAATCCACAAGGAATAGGGAGTTAGAGTATGAGATTTCACTATTAAAACTATGCAAAGTACGGAAAAGTAATAATCGATTCGTGTGTGAATTGTGAGAACAACTATACTAAAAGACAGGAAATTAAATAGAGAGAGGTGAAAGATTAGAGAGTGCAAGAAAAAGAGATTAAAGAGGATTTAACAATGAATGAAGTGGGGTATCTGGACAAGTTACCTCTAGGATCTATGCTTCTAGTGCAAGACTATGCTGTTATACCTTCCTATTGATGCTAATTGAGTCGAGGAAATCCTAAGACTCACGGTCCCAAACCTAAGGTCAACCGTGACTAACCCCAACATTATGCCCCGGTATTAAGATTCACAACAACCCTTCACTCTATCGCTCGCACGATTAAGTCCCAGGGTAGTACATCTACCTAAACCTCACACTACGTGGGATTGCATTAAGTTCTAGGGATTCCTAGTGATTAAACCTGTTCCTATGTGTAGTTCTAACCTTTTGGTCCAGGAGGAAGAACCCTAGTCTAGATTAAGCCCCAATGCATAGGATTCACTTTAACCGTTCACTCTGTTACTCATGTAACTAAGCCCCAGGGGAGTTTATCTACCTAGCACTTCACTCTATCTTGACCGCTAATAAATCAAGGAAACGGAGGTAGGGAGAAATCACACCAGAAGCGAAAGGGTTACATCGCTACCTCACAACTCTCCCTCTCAACCCTCTTCAATATTGAATAGTCTAATCCTATAGGAGTTGTCACACCTCCAAAGGAAAACCTAGATTGCTCTCAACCCTAGTGTCACATCTAAGGGAAAACAATAGCAAAATAAAATCAAGATTGAAACCCAATTCTTATTCATCAATAATGGAAAAGCATAATAACAATGTCAAAGAAACATGATAACCCTAGAATTTACAAGTCCGAATACCCACAAGGGGTTTAGCTCCTCATGGAGCTATACATGTTCATCAATGTATGAAATAAAACACAAAGTAAAGACATAGATGAAAACCCCCTTGCGTATGGTGTGGCCGTGGTCTTGTGCGGCCACCAGACGTCGGTGACGATACCGATGACGCGCTCTAAACTTCCACGAAGCCCTCTCCAAAACCCTAGCCGCACTCCCAGAAGTTGGGGAGAAGAATAGGTCAAAAGATATATCAAAAAGTTTCCAAATCGGGCTTTTATAATGTGGAGTCGCGGCTTTAAATTTGCTGAAAACGGGATTTCACACGGCCGTGTGGAATTTCCACACGCCCGTGTGAAGTTTCTGGAATTCTGATTTTCGGCCGACTGTGAACAGTAACTTGCTACAGTGTTTTTACTGCAAGTAATTCGCTACAGTACTGCTACAGTATTATGCCGAAACGCTCCCGGATTCGTCGTTCTTCATCGAGGCCGTTGAATTGGGCACACAATCAACGGTAGATCGTGCCGATTGCTTCGAATCGCCTAATTGGTGAAGTTCTCATTGTTGGCATGAGTTAGACTTATTGTGAATGTGACTACTTTTGTGCCCCTCCAAAGGAGGTTGGCACACACTCACAAGTGTATGCTCACGCCTTGCTCCTTGCTTGGTCCGAAAATCTTCCCAACAATGCCAAACATGACCTAACTTCGTTCTTTTCCTTCATTTTATCTTCACAACCCTACAATGCACAAAAGTAAACAATTGCACACTTTTTAGTGATAAAATCTGATTAAATTAATACTCATTGCAAGATAATAACACTTCGCATTACTATAACACGAGCACTTATCAGTATCCCGCAAGTGCACGGGCTTGTCGAAGTAATAAATTTTACCCTGGTTAGTGGGTAGTCGTATCCACATGGAATAGGGATTTAAGACAAGAAATTTCACTATTTAGCTAAGCGGTGTACGGTAAGTGTGAAGAGAATCAATGAGTGAGTGTGAAAGCAATTATAAAGAAACAAGAAATATAATAGAAGGATGGAACGTAAGAGAGCTCAAGTAGGGTAAATAGAGAAGGACAATCAATGAGTAAAGATGGGTACCCGGACAATTTACCCCCAGGACTTATGCTTCTAGTGCAAGACAATGCTATTATACTCTTGATACACCCCTTGCGTGTGTGTACCTGATAAGTGCTTGAGTAGACATGTTTTATCTACTTGTTTTACGTGCATTGAGCATCATTTTACCGTGGATTATGTCTCATAAAGTGTATTTTCGTGTTCTTTTGTGCAATTAGGTTGTGAAAGTATTGGAGGAGAAAAATGATGCAAAGATGGGTTATAAAGACCTATTGTTGGGAGCTTTTGTACAACACAAGTGTCAAGGCACAAGAAGGGATCATACACATGAGGGTGTGTGCTAACTTCCAGAAGAATTCAAGCCAATTTGTGTGATGGAAGGGCACAAAGCAGTCACACCTTCATGTCCCCACTTGTGTGAAGATAGCCAAAGCTTCCAAATGATGGTTCGATGGAGGAAAAGTCTTATAACTCACCATATGGACGTGTGCCCAACCATGTGGCCTTAAGATAAAGAGTTTGGATCGCGTTTTATGAAGAGACTGCAGCAAAACACTGTTCATTTCACTGTAGCAGTAATGTAGCAGAAATCACTGTTCACGCGACTGCGTGGGAATTCTGCAGCCCACGCAACCGCGTCGGAACTCATGTGGTCACGTGGAGACACATGACTGACGCATTTTCAAAGTTATAAATACCCCGTTTTGCCAATTTTTAGAGGACTTTTTGCGCACGTTTGAAGGCAAGAGCGGCTAGGGTTTCAAGGAGGAGGTCTTTGGCGATATTGGGAGTCATTCTTCACCAACTTCGATAGATCTTTCGACGAGATAGCATCAGGGAGCCATTGGGGACCTAGCTTCGGAGAAGGTTCCTTCGAGACATTGAACAATTCATCAAGGCCATCATCACGAATTCGAGGGGGTTTACTTTCATGGATTACATTGCTCTTTATTTCATTATTATTTGCTTTGTAATAAGCCCCATGGAGGGCTAAACCCTAATAGATATTGGGGCATGTGAACCCTAGGTTTTGATTCATGTATTGACTTTCTTATTGCTTTCTTTTAATTCGGAGTTAATTTGAGTTTTAATCTTGTTTAATCATTGCTTGCATGCCTTATTGATTCTTATGGTTGTTTGGTATGCTTGATTTGTTTCCTTGGTGAGAGAGATGTCTCCATTAGGGATTAGAACATACAAGGTTAAAGAAGGTTGAGAGGGTGAGTCTTGAGATAGAGGAGTGTCCCCTTTCCCTTCCGATTGAGTGATTCCTATCTCTGTTTTCCCTAAGTTTTATGCAACCATATGGGGTGTGAGGCGTTAGATTGATAGATTTCTCCACCGGGAGCTTATTGGGGGTTAGGGATCTTTCACCTAGAAGTAGGGTTAGATCTAATTTTAGGAATCGATTTCACTCTTAGGTATCCCTAAAGTTCATTACGGTCATATGGGGTGTGAGGTGTTGAGATTGAGCGATTTCTCCGCCGGGACCTTGTAGGGGACTAGTATCGGTGGCCTGGAGCCACCTCACAGGTAATCAAAGAATAATCGATCCCTGCCTCCAGGCCACCGATACTAGTCCCCTACAAGGTCCCGGTGGAGAAATCGCTCAATCTCAACACCTCACACCTCATATGACCGCAATGAACTTTAGGGATACCTAGGAGTGAAACTGATTCCTAAAATTAGATCTAACCCTACTTCTAGGTGAAAGATCCCAAACCCCCTACAAAGGTCTCGGAGGAGAAATCTATCAATCTCACGCCTCGCACCCCATATGGTTGCATAAAACTTAGGGAATACGGAGATAGGAAACACTCAATCGGAAGGGAAAGGGGACACTCCTCTATCTCAAGACTCACCCTCTCAACCCTCTTTAACCTTGTATGTTCTAATCCCCAATATAGACCTCTCTCTCACTAAGGCAACAAATTAAGCATACCAAACAACCATACGAATCAATAAGGCATGCAAGCAATGATTAAACAAGGTTAAAACTCAAATTAACTCGGAATTAAAAGAAAGCAATAAGAAAGTTAATACATGAATCGAAACCTAGGGTTCACATCCCCAAGTATCTACTAGGGTTTAGCCCTCCATGGGGCTTATTACAAAGCAAAATATAATGAAATAAAGAGCAATGTAATCCATGAAAGTAAACCACCTCGAATTCATGATGATAGCCTTGATGCATCGTTCAACATCTCGAAGGAACCTTCTCCGAAGCTAGGTCCCCAATGGCTCCCCGATGCTATCTCATTGAAGGATCTATCAAAGTTGGTGAAGAACGACCCCCAATATCTCCAAAGACCTCGTCGTTCAAACCCTAGCCGCTCTTACCTTCAAACGTGCGCAAAAAGTCCTTGAAAAATCGGCAAAAAGGGGTATTTATAACTTTGAAACGCACCAGTCCCGTGCCTCCACGCGACCATGTGAGATCCCAAGCGGTCGCGTGGGCTACAGAATTCCCACGCGGTCGCGTGAACAGTGATTTCTGCTACAATACTGCTACAATAAAAAAGACCATTATTTTTGCTGCAGTGCTCTTCATAAACCACGATCTAAACTCTCTTATCTTGAGGCCACATGGTCGGGCACACATCCATGAGGTGAGTTATAAGACTTTTCCTCAATCGAACCATTATTTGGAAGCTTTAGCTATCTTCACACAAGTAGGGACATGAAGGTATGACTGCTTTGTGCCCTTCTATCACACAATTCAGCTTGAATTCTTCTGGAAGTTAGCACACACTCTCATGTGCATGATCCCCTCTTGTGCCTTGATACTTGTGTTGTACAAAAGCTCCTAACAATAGGTCTTTATAGCCCATCTTTGCTTCTTTTTTCCTACTTCAATATTTTCACAACCTAATTACACAAAGGAAGACCAAAATACACTTTATGAGACATAATCCATGGTGAAATGATGCTCAATGCATGTAAAACAAGTAGATAAAACATGTCTACTCAAGCACTTATCAACTCTACTATTGATGTTAATTGAGTCGAGGTAATCCTTAAACACACTATCCCAAACCTAAGGTCAACTGTGACTAATCCCAACACTATGCCCCGGCATTAGGTTTCACTATGACCCTTGACTCTTGTTGACCTGTCAACTAAGCCCTAGGGGAGTCTATCTTCCTAAGCCTCACACTGTATGGGATTCCTTAAGTTCTAGGGGTTCCTAGTGATAAACCCTGTTCCTATGTGTAGCTCGAAGCCTTTCGTCGAGGTGAAAGAACCCTAGTCTAAATTAAGCCCCAGCACTAAGATTCACTTCAACCCTTCACTCTGTTGCTCACGCAGCTAAGCCCCAGGGGAGTTTATTTCTTAGCACTTCACTCTATCTCGACTGTTAGGAAATCATCAAACACGGAGGTAGGGTGAATCACACTGGAGGGAAAAGTGGATGTTTCGCTACCTCACAACTCACCCTCTCAACCCTCTTCAATCCTAAGTAGTCTAACCCTATAGGAGTTGTCACACCTCTAAATGATAACCTAGATTGTTCTCACCCCTAGTGTCATAGTTAAGGGAAAATAATTACAACATGCAATTATGATTGAAAGTCAATTTTATTTATCAATAATGGAAAAGCATAATAACAATGTCAAAGAAACATAATAATCCTAGGGTTTAAAAGTCTGAATACCCACAACGGGTTTAGCTCCTCATGGAGCTATACAAATCCATCAAAATATGAAAAGGAATAGAAATTGAAAGCATAGATGAAAAACCCCTTGCGTATGGTGTGGCAGTGGTCTTGTGCATCCACCGGACGTCGGTGACGATGCCGATGACGCTCTTTGATCATCCACAAAAGTCCTCTCCAAACCCTAGCCGCCACCGTCCAGAAGTTGGGAGAAAACATTGGCAAAAAGATATGTAAAAAGTCTCCAAAACGGGCTTTTATAACGTTGAGTCGCGGCTTAAAATCGGCTGAATCGGGATTTCACACGGTCGTGTGCAATTTCCGCATGCACATGTGAAGTTGCTGGAATACTGATTTTTGGCAGACCGTGAACAGTAACTTACTACAATATTTTTGCTACAGTAACCTTGCCGAATTACTCTCGAATTCACCGTTCTTCATTGAGGCCATTGAATTAGGCACAAAATCAATGGTAGATCGTGCCGATTGCTTCAAATCTCTTTATTGGTAAAGTTCTCCTAAGCTACACGAGTTAAACTTATTGTGAGTCTGACTGCCCTTGTGCCCCTCCAAAGGAGGTTGGCACATACTCACAAGTCTAAGTTCATGCCTTGTTCCTTGCTCGGTTCGAAAACTCCCCAACAATGGCAATCACGATCTAACTTTGTTCTTCTTCTTCAAATTAGCTCCACAAACCTACAATGCATAAAAGCACACATATGCACACAATTTAATGATAAAATCTGATAAAAGATATGCTCATTGTAAAATAATAACACTTCGCGTTACTATAATAGAAGCACTTATCAAACTTCCCCACACTTAAGCTTCTGCTTGTCCTCAAGCAAAAATAAACCGTGAAAGTACTTGGGAAGAACAATTGAAAGTGTTCGGCCTTTGGTTCACCAAAAGTGTGCAAAAGAAGCATTCTACAAGTAAGGGGAAATCAAAACATTGCATAAGGATATCAATGCTCTAGCTAACAACTCGAATCAAAAAGGAAGAAAACTCGAAAATGTGTAAGTGTGTCTGAACTCACTCAAGATAACCGAAAAAGTACTCCTCAAACTCTTGTTAAAAAGGACTTATTTATATACAAGAAAAAAAGTAGTAGCTTCACACAACCTCTAAGGTAGCCCTTTCCTAGGCGGCCGCCAAAGCTGGCTTTCACGCTTTCGAGGAGGTAGCTCTTTCCACCAGGGTAGTAGCTTTCACGCATCCCATGAGATAGCTCTTTCTCTCATTAGGGCATAACTTGTATGCGACTTATGAGAGTAACTACATACTTCATAGGTGGCAGCTCTTTCCACCCCAAATGCACAAATAAGACAAAGCAAATATTCACAAACTCATTTTTTTCTTTTTCCATATTTTTTTTCTTTTTTTCTCTTTTTTTTTGTATTTCCCAAACAAAACTAAGAACTCACTAAAACAAAGATAAACTTGTCCTTAAAAACTTCAAGCTTGAGTTTCCAAAAGATTCCAAGAGTGATTTGTGCAATATGAGATAATCGAGCAAAAATTCCCTAAATTCAAGTGAAACTAGAGCATGATAGGATACAATGTTAAAAAATTTTCTAAACTCTAAGAATACAACCATTGCCACTAAGGTGAACCGCCATAGGCTACATAAGCATAAGCAATTGAACGCACAAGTAAAGGTGTGTGCAATGTGAAATACCCCTCCACACTTAAGATGTACATTGTCCAATATGTACGCATGCAAGCACAATAAAACATAAAGCAATGAAAAACAATTAGTGTGGAAGTGGGCAATTGAAACATTACTCCCCTGAACTCCAAGTGTTTCGTTTGATGGAGCTAGGTTCATTAAGAGTTGAGTCTCAATGGTTTGTGGAGCACACACGTTCCCATGACAGTGCCTATGACTATTCCTCAAATTCCTTACATCCAAGACCATCTACACACACACACAAGAGGTTCAGTATTTCCCAAGAAGAATCAAAATAAAACTCGAGTATAAAAAGATATAGAAATGAAATACAGCTCGAGACAAATGAAAGCAAAATAAAAGATATCTCAGAAGGAGAATTCTTTCTGAGTACTACAAGTCCAAAATAAGAAACAAAAGTGCAAAAGAAGGAAAACTAAGATAACCTACGACACCTCAGCGTCGGTGTCCTGTGTCGCTGACTCAGGTGCTGCTGCTGCGGGCTCCGAAGGTACTGGTGGATCGGCTGATGGTGCAGGAGATGGTGGTGGAGTCGAGGCCCTGGTCTGGACCACAAATGGTGACGACACGGCCTGCTCGAGTAATCGCTGTATGGTGTCAAGCCGTGCCAACGTCTCTGAGTGCCATATGGTTTGGATAGCTCGCAGTTTGGTAACCTCAGTCTGTAGTATACCCACAGCACTCTCGAGGCGCTCGAATCGGTCCTGGCCTCGAGAAGGCAAAAAAATGCGCACTGGAGGTGCCTCCGGTGCTGTGGGTGGTACCTCTGTCTCTGTCTGCTCTTGGGGTGGCTCTAATGCTGCCTACAACTCCTCGGTGGCTGCTGTCTAGCGAATGATCAGTGTGTAGACTCCCGGCCCTGATCTGCAGATGATCCCCATGAGCCTCATTCTCTCCAAGCCAAGAGGGGCCGGTGTCACTATCTTTTCTGCCCCTCAAACACCATCCAAGAGTCCCATCTCGATAAGGAGGCTCGTGATGTACGTGCCCGCAAATATCACTCTAATCCTAGGGTACTGGCCCTAGTGACGCAGATACTCTGCCAGAATGTGTCCTAGGTGGAGTGGAACGCCCTGTGCCATAGAATATAGATAAAGTAGCTCCTGCTGGCTCAATACCCCTGTCCTATCTCCTCGGCCACTCACTGACTTGCTAAGTATCGCATGAATATACCGGTATGCTGGCTTGGAGAGCCATGTCGCCTTTGAGATACCCGGCTCGTACTGTCCATCTCCGCATAATGCCCTGTGGGCTCTCTGCGGTGTACGTGCCCCGGGGTAGTTAGTGGGCAGCTGCTCATACTCCTCTAACTCGGTGTAGGCGCTCTCGTATAGCCCCAGTATGATTGAGAACTGGCTCACACTCATACTATGACTCTGGTCAAGCGCTTGGAACTAAATAGTATCCACATCCTCAAATCCGCTGTAGCCCCTATCGAACTCAAATGTAGCCAGTACCTCGAGTGTAAGGCTGTGGATGGCTGGCTCTTTAATCGAAAGTAAACGGGTCCAGCCTCCCACAGCCAACAACTCGTCAACCTGATCAACAAGCTTACTCCCTAACTGTATCCCCCTGAGTGCACTCACATCTAGCAGACGAGATTGTCCAAAGCGGAGCTTCGAGAGTCACACAAATCGTGTCTGATGCTCGGGTAATGCAAAATCAACCTACTCGGGGGTGGTGAGGGCACTCGAGGGCGTTTCTCGGCCTGCTTCTTCGATCTAGAGGCCATATCTACAAGATTCAAAAGAGAATTGATAAAAAAAAAAAGTTGAAAAACTCAATCTGCAGTAATCCACACGGCCGTGTGCAAAATTCCACACGCCCGTGTGGATCATCGGGCGGACAGAACCTTCACGGCCATGGAGCTAAAATTCCATTTTTTACATCTTAATTCACTCTAAATTCAGTGTAAACACGTTCGCATACATAGTAAGCATTCAAATCAAGTGAAATAATAAAAAAGAACAAATTAAATCAAAATTTGATGAAGAAAAAAGGGATTGAAGTTCTTACCGATGGTGTGGATGAGTAAACTTTGAAATCAGCCCGAAAACCTCAAATAAAACCTCAAGGAAGCTCAAAGACGGTCGGGGAAGTGAAAGAGAGAGTCAGAGAGTGAAAAATCAACGAGGCATGAGTGAAAACCAAAAGAAAATCTCGGTTTTTGAATTTCTGGGAATTTGCAGGGCCGTGTGGAAATTCCACACAGCCGTGTGCCTCTACAATTAGGGTTCACAAGGGCCGTTACACGCCCCTGTGTGCACTCTGGTTGCTCTCTGGACTACCCCACACGGCCCTGTGCTTTCATAGGGGAGCCTCACAGGGACACTGACACCTCCCTGTGTGCTCTCGGGAAAACTCTAAGGTCTCTGAAAAATTTCACACGGCCGTGTGACAATTCCACACGGTCGTGTGCCCAACTTGGCCAAGAACACAAGGCTAGTCACAGGGGCACCCACACGCCCCTATGACTTCTCGGGTTCAGCCCGAGAAACTCTAAGTGTTCCATACGGCCGTGTGAAACATCCACACAGCCGTGTGCCTTTCACAAGCTCTGCCACAGGGGCAGCCACACACCCCTGTGTATTCTCGGGAAAGAAGGAGGGTCTCTACAGAATTGCACATGGCCGTGTGAAACATCCACACGGCCGTGTGCCTTAAGACATGGGCACTCACAGGGGCACCCACACGGACACTGTGACACTCGGGAATGAAAGTCCCAGTTCTGCAAGATTTCACACAGCCGTGTGGAAATTCCACACAGCCGTGTGCCCCTTGTGACGTTTTTTCACAGGGGCAAGGTCACGCTCCTGTGCCCTCTCTAGTTGATCCCTAATTGGTAACACACGCCCATGTGGAAATTCCACACGGCCATGTGTTTTCTATGGTTTACTTAGAAAATTCACAGACTCTATAGGAAAATTTACAAACACAAATACAGTTACTAGAGCCTGTAAATACCATAAAAACACCACCAGATACCATGGAAAACATGCTCAACCAACTCAAACTTCGTCAATTATTGTTTAGGCACACGAAAACATCAACAATCCATAGTAAAATCACTGCACATGCATTAAAAATTCAGGACACCAAAACTAAGACTCTTATTCATGCTAGAACTAAACTAGATCCTAGAAAAGCTGTAAAACCTTGGGTTTTCTCCCAAGAAGCGCTTGTTTAACGTCACTTAGCTTGACGTACCTGCCTTACCTTACGGGGGTTCATGAATGATGGTTGCCCTCTTCCCTAAAATCTGAAAGCATGCAGAACATAATCTTTGTAGAGCAGAAGAAGAGTTAGCGATTTTGTTACCACACAAGGATGAAACACCCTTACTCCGTGTTTGCTCATCCCCATTATCCTTGGGGCTTTTCGTGTGGTGCCTCTTCACTCTCTTTATCTTTCTTCTCATCTTCTTCATGAATCACAGTTCCTGCTTGACTTC
Organism: Dioscorea alata; assembly: GCA_020875875.1. Lineage (NCBI taxonomy): Eukaryota > Viridiplantae > Streptophyta > Magnoliopsida > Dioscoreales > Dioscoreaceae > Dioscorea > Dioscorea alata. The sequence continues at coordinate 10,789,630 of CM037015.1, forward strand.
CTTCTCAACTAGACCAAGTGATAGCACTTTTTCCTCGATCTCCATGTTTGGGTCCGGACACCCTTCATATGGATCCGGGTTCAACATTTCCTACACATAATCATCAATTAGTTCATCGGTGGTGTCAAAAAAATATAAAGTATCATCGAAGTCAAGAGAGTGTCTCCAGGCTTCGGTGAGGCGGTATGTAAGCTTGTCATCTCTAACTCGTAATGTGAGCTTCCCACCGTCCACGTCAATAAGAGCCTTGGAAGTGCGCAAGAAGGGCCTTCCAAGGATCAATGGCACCTTGACATCCTCATCGACATCTAACACCCGAAATCAATAGAAAATATGTACTTGTCCACTTTCACCAACACATCTTCCATAATCCTCCTCGGATGCCTTATCGATCGATCAACAAGTTGAAGTGTTATCCGAGTTGATCTAGGCTCGCCAAAGCCTAGCTTTTGGAAGAAAGTATAGGGCATGACATTGATACTTGCCTCCGAGTTGGCCAATGCCATTTCTTCACCCAAATTGCCAATGTTGCATGGTATAATAAAACTTCTGGGATTTTTTCTCTTACTCGGCATGTTTTTTTGCAATACGGCCGAGCAATTGGCATCAAGGATCACAGATGCACTCTCCTCCAATTTCCTCTTGTTGGTCAAGAGGTCTTTCAAGAACTTCACATACTTGGGCATTTGGGCCAATGCCTCCGCGAACGGTATGTTGATGTGCAACTGTTTGAAAATGCCAAGAAATTTCTTGTATTATTCATTCTCTTGGTCATTCTTCAATCATGAAGGATAGGGGATCCTCGGCTGGTAGGGTGGGGGTGCCATCTCTTTCTCCTTTGTCGCTTCTTGCTCTACCTCCACGACCTCGGGTGCTTCCTTTGTCTTCTCTAGAGGGAGATTTCTCTCGACCTCTTTTTCACTTCTCAAGGTAATTGCCTTCAATTGCTCTCTCGGATTGGTCTCCGTATGACACACCCCTTGCATGTGTACTCGCAAGTGCACGGGTTGTCGAAGTAATAAAATACCCTGGTGAGTGGGCAATCGTATCCATAGGGAATAGTGTTCATAAACAAGCGTTATCACTATTTTAGCTATAAATGGAATTGATGGTGAAAGAAATCGATATGTATGTATATATATATATATATATATATATATATATATATATATATATATATATATATAAGAAAGTAAAAGAGTGCAAAAAGGGCAATAAAGGTAGGAGAGGTAATCAATATAAAGATGGGGTGCCCGGACAAAGCTCCCTTTAGGACTAATGCTTCTAGTGCAAGACTAGTATTATACCATCTAATTGATGTCAAATGAGTCGTGAAAATCCTTAAGCACACGGTCCCAAACCTAAGTTCATCTGTGACTAATCCCACACTATACCCGGCTCTAGACTTCTCTACGACCCTTGACTCTCGATGACCTGTCAGCTAAGCCCCAGGAGAGTACATCATACTAATACCTAGCACCGTGTGAAATTGCATGGAGTTCTAGGGATTCCAAGTAAAAGACCCTATCCCTAATTATAGTTCTAACCCTTTGGTGCAGGTGGAAGAGCCATAATCTAAGTTAAGCCCCAGTCCTAGAATTCACTCAGCGCTACATAAGGGAGTTCATCTCCTAGTACTTCACTCTACTTCGATCGCGATTAACTCTTAGGATATAGAGATAGGGAAATTCACACCGGAGGGGAAATGGGACATTCCGCTACCTCTCGACTCACCCTCTCAACCCTCTCCAACCTTGTGTAGTCTAATCCTATAGAGGTTGTCACACCCTCAAAGGATAACCTAATATATTCTCAACCCTAGTGTCACGGCTAAGGGAAAATCTCATACAATCGGCATGCAAGATTGGAACTCAATAAGAAAACATCAAATTAATAAAGCATAATAAGTGTCATAGAAACAATATCATCCTAGGGTTTACAAGCACGAATACCCACTAGGGTTTAGCTCTCCATGGAGCAATACAAAATCAATAAAGAGCTTAAGAACATATGAATAAAAACCATAAAGAAAAACCCCTTGTAGATCGTATCGATGGTCTTGTGGAGCCGCCTAATCTTCTCCAAGAATCCCTTGTCAAGCTTAGGGCACACCTCGCCGAATCGATGCCGATGAAAGCTCCCCCAATAGTTTTCTTCCAAAGGATGTAGATGTCGATGCTGTATAATCGCCTCCAAAGACCTCCAAGAACCTTTAGAAACCCTAGCAGAAAGCCCCCCAAAAGATAGGAAAGAGATAGAAGGGGTGATCCCTAAATAGATCTGAAAACGGGCTATTTATAGGCTGAAATCGGGCTGAAATCGGAGTTCCACAGGGCACTGTGGATTTTCAGAATTTCCACATGGCCGTGTGAAAATTCTGTTTTGCTGATTTTCGGTAGACTACGAACAGTAACTTACTATAGTGGTTTGCTACAGTATTAACTACAGTAATTGCTACACTCGGGCCAATTCCACACAGACCTAAACGTAGTGTTTTTGCTACAGTAATTAGCGAATGACTGTAATTGCCACAGCACCAAATGGGGCAATTCACTAAAGCAAATTCTGAGCGACCTTTAGGCAGTCTTCCAAGTAACACTGAAAAAAATCCAAGGGAACACTTGAAGGCCATTGCCCTCAAAAGTGGAAGACAAGTTGAGACAAAGCTTGAAGTCGACCCAAGTGTCAAGGAAACTAGGATAGCCTTTGAGGAAGATCCCAAATATGCTGAAAAAGTCATGGAGAAAGATGATCAGGAAAGAAACAATGAATCTCATCCTCGGGGAAAATCAAAACCACCAGAGTACAAGCCTCCGATTCTCTATCCGGCTAGGCTGAAGCAAGACAAGGAGGATGTTCAATTTAGAAAGTTCACCAACACTTTCAAACAACTCAACATAAAAATCCCAATAGTGGAAGCCTTGACTCAAATGCCTAAATATGCCAAGTTTCTAAAGGAACTCCTCACCAGCAAACGAAAACTAGAAGAAGAAGACACCGTGGCACTCAGGGGAAATTGCTCGGCTATTCTAGAAAAGAAACTCCCACAAAAGATAAAAGATCCGGGGAGTTTCATAATTCCTCGTGTTCTTGAACATGGAGTTCAAGAGAATGCCTTAGCGGATTCGGCAACTAGCATTAATGTCATGCCCTACACTATATATTTGAAGCTTGGCTTGGACGAGCTTAGACCCATGAGGATGACTCTTGACATGACCCCTTGTGTGTATCCAGCAAGTGCACAGGCTTGTCGAAGTAATCAATTTTACCCTGGTGAGTGGGTAGTCGTATCCACAGGGAATAGGGATTTAAGACACGAGATTTCACTATTTAGCTAAGCGGTGTACGGTGAGTGCGAAGAGAATCAATGAACCAGTGTGAAAGCAATTATAAAGAAACAAGAAATAGAATAGAAGGGTAGAAGGTAAGAGAGTGCAAGTAGGGTAAATAGAGAAGGACAATCAATGAGTAAAGATTGGTACCCGGACAAGCTACCCCAGGACTTATGTTTCTAGTACAAGATAATGCTATTATACTATCCTATTGATGTTAATTGAGTCGAGGTAATCCTTAAACACACGGTCAAAACCCTAAGGTCAACTGTGCCTAATCCCAACACTATGACCCGGCATTAGGTTTCACTACGACCCTTGACTCTTGTTGACCTGTCAACTAAGCCCTAGGGGGAATCTATCTTCCTAAGCCTCACATTGCATGGGATTATTTAAGTTCTAGGATTCCTAGTGATAAACCTTGTTCCTATGTGTAGCTCGAACCCTTTGGTCCAGGTGAAAGAACCCTAGTCTAAATTAAGCCCCAGCACTAAGATTCACTTCAACCCTTCACTCTGTTGCTCACGCAGCTAAGCCCCAGGGGAGTTTATCTCTTAGCACTTCACTCTATCTCGACTGTTAGGAAATCGTCAAACACGGAGGCAGGGAGAATCACAATGGAAGGGAAAGGGGATGTTTCTCTACCTCACGACTCACCCTCTCAACCCTCTTCAATCCTAAGTAGTCTAACCCTATAGGAGTTGTCACACCTCCAAAGGATAACCTAGATTGTTCTCAACCCTAGTATCATGGCTAAGGGAAAACAATTACAAGATGCAATTAAGATTGAAACTCAATTTTATTCATCAATAATGGAAAAGCATAATAACAATCTCAAAAAAACATAATAATCCTAGGGTTTACAATTCTGAATACCCACAAGGGGTTTAGCTTCTCATGGAGCTATACAAATCCATCAAAATATGAAAAGGAATACAAATTGAAAGCATAGATGAAAACCCCCTTGCGTATGGTGTGGCTGTGGTCTTGTACGGCAGCCGGACGTCGGTGACAATGCCGATGACGCGCTTCGATCCTCCACAAAAGTTCTCTGCAAACTCTAGCCGCAACCCTCCAGAAGTTGGGAAAAAAGATTGGCAAAAAGATGTGTAAAAAGTCTCCAAAACGGGCTTTTATAACGTTGAGTCGCGGCTTAAAATTGACCGAATCGGGATTTCACACAGCCGTGTGGAATTTACACACGCCTATGTGAAGTTGCTGGAATACTGATTTTCGGCTGATAGTGAATAGTAATGTGCTACAGTATTTTCCTACAGATACTTACTACAGTGTTGCTAAAATAACCTTGCCGAAACGCTCCCGAATTCACCGTTCTTCATCCAGGCCATTGAATTGAGCACACAATCAATGGTAGATCGTGCTTATTGCTTCAAATCTCCTTATTGGTGAAGTTCTCCTAAGCTACACGAGTTAGACTTATTGTGAGTGTAACTGTCCTTGTGCCCCTCCAAAGGAGGTTGTCACACACTCACAAGTCTAAGCTCATGTCTTGTTCCTTGCTAGGTCCGAAAACTTCCCAACAACGGCAAACACGATCTAACTTTGTTCTACTTCTTCAAATTAGCTCCACAAACCTACAATGCACAAAAGCACACAAATGCACACAATTTAGTGATAAAATCTGATAAAAGATATGCTCATTGTAAGATAATAACACTTCTCTTTACTATAACACAAGCACTTATCAACTCTACAATTGGCAGATCGATCAATAAGGACGCCTCGTGGGATTGTGGAAGATGTGATTATCCGAGTGGACAAATTTGTCTTTCCTGTAGACTTCGTGATTATGGACATAGATGAAGATGTGGAGATGCCCCTAATCCTTGGTCGACCCTTCCTGAACACTTCTCGAGCTCTCATCGATTTAAAAGGAGGGAAATAGACTTTAAGGGATGGAAAGGAAGAGGCAGTGTACATTTTACCAGCGGCAATGAAACACTCATTAGACCTTGATGACACACCTTATTTCATTGATGAAACTGATCGCTTAATTTCTACTTGTATGCAGGAGGTGCTGTCATTAAACCCCTTGGACGATTACTTGGATGAACAAGGGAATGAAGAACAAGAAGAACCCCACCCTCCCCATCCAAGTCATAATTTAAAGCAACCAAAGGAGAAGGCAATATGCACTAGTGCCAAAGAAAAGGAGAAAAAGGGATCAATGTTGAAGACAATTTGGAGGGAGCTCAGAGGGAAGAAAAAGAAAGGTATCTACCCTCATCGTTTAAAATCTCAAGGAGGAAAAGTAAAATTCTTACCCCTCTTTAATCATGAAAAAGGTGAAATTTATTCATTGATGTCGTTGAATTTGCCGGGAAACAATAGCAACACTCAAAAGATGGTTGATGACTTGTCCGCAAGCGCACAGGTAGCCAAGTAATACCCCTCGCGCAAGCATGAGGGGGTCGTATTCCCAAGGGCCAAGGAACTACTATTACTTCCCCTTCATCTATTTCCTAACCTAGCAATTATATGATAAAAGCAAGATAAGAAGAATAACAAAGAGAAAACTATAAACACATGGACTAAGGCTCACCACATAAGCATACTAAGGAAGCAAGTAGGAATGAAAGTTCGAGGTAGGTCACCCCGATGGTCACGGTGATAACCCCTAATCCGGTACGAGTATTGGAATACGGAATCACTTCAGCCCAAATCCTCACACGATTGCAATGCGCCTAGGGAAATCCCTAATTAAGGTCAAACACAACGTATAGGTTCAACCCTAATGGTTGGAGGGGTACGAAATACCCGATGTGGTCACGGCGTATTCGTACATGTATCCCTTCTAAGCCAAGCATGTCTAGTACAAGGGCGATGGTCACGCAACCAAGTACAACCTAGAACTCAAACCACAAAGTTCTCATGCAATTTGATACAATAAAGAACACAAAGCTTAGACCACAACCAAACCAAATACCAAAAATATACTCTAAGTATCCATACAAGCAAGTTCATCCCAAGGTTCACCGGATGCCCGATGACCTTGGGAGTCTAGTTCAACATCAATAAATAAGAAAGTGTAAAGAACAAGAGATATAAGCTAAAGCACATAACAAACTCCCCTTAATATGAAGACTAGAGATGGTGATGAGAACTTGATGGATCGGCGCCAACAAGCTCCTAGATCTTCTTCTTGATCGCGCTCCTCTTCTCCCCTTCGATTTGCACACTAGATCAGCCTTTTCCCACAGCCTTGAAGTTCTTGAAGCCCTAGATGGTGGTAGAGGAGAAGTGGTGGCCAAAAGTCAAGAGAAATGATGCCCTAAAGGCCTTTAAAACCTAATTCCAGCAAGTCGTGCGGCCCCACATATGGGCACGCATACGGTCACTGTAGCACCCCGAGTTTTGTGTAAGTTGCTGCAGTGGAGTGCTACAGTATCCCTGCTACATCGCTGCTGCTACAGGAGCTGTATGCGGTCAGTCATGCGCCCGTATGGATACCCGTTTGAATCTCCAGACTTGGCCGTTTCGCTAAAGTTCTCGTGCTACAGTGCTGCAGCAGTTTCGCTACAGTACTAGGGACTCAAAAATGGTGTTTTATTTGCTGATTTCTACTAAAATCTCATTGTTGAGCTCCCCACGGTATCTTTTGTACCTGTAACACGAAATAAACTAATTTAGACCAAAAACGGGCATCCACACATATAAAAATACTCGAAAAATATGCGAACATACATAAATAATACGTACAGTTAGCCGTTTATCAATGGCTGGGGGTAACTTCAAGCTTTATGAACCACCGTGAGGTAAGTGACAAGGTACGTTAGGCTCGCGACCTTAGACAAGTGCTTCTTAGGAGGCAACCTAAGCATTCGGGGATTCAATTCTCAATTTTCATACTCTTAGTATTAGTTTTATTGTTCTTATCGTATTTTCTTAGTTGTTATAAATTTGAATAAGTCCATGTTCGCATGCTTGTTGCACTTTTCTTATCATCTTTTGTGTGGTTTAATCGTTTTTATTGTTGGGTAATGCTTGATTTTTATCTCATTTCATGCATTAGATCGAGTTTTTTCGCATTTCTTGTAAGTTGGAGGTGTTCTAAATCATTTTGAAACCTTTCTTATTCAAGTGGAAAAGCAAATTATGGACTTAAAATGATTATTAGGTGAATACGGCCTCAATGAGGGCCTCATTGAGGCCGTCTGCCCCATCCCGTGCCAAAAATCTAGGGCATACGGCCTCATTGAGGCCGTATGGCGCGTGTAGCTTCATAACCCTATATCACTTTCTCTCTCTCTTCACTTCTTCTTCTCCACACCGAATTTCTCTCTTCTTTCTCCACCAAATCTTGGCCAAATCTTCCCATTTCTTCTCCTAGATCACCTTCTTACCACTTTGAGAAGTCAATCTAGTGATTTTCCTAAGCTTTACTCAAGTTTTAGCAAGCTTTCGTCAATATGTGTTTTGGTGCCCTAGTGTTATTGTTTTCATATTCCTTGTCTTTTTCGTGCTTGTTTGTGGATTTTTTTCAAGAATTTGGCTTGCCCTTTGTGCTGAGAACATCATGGTTGTGCTTTATTGTGAATTTATGTACAAATTTTTGAACTTTCATGATCTTGGGGAAACTCTTGCAAGTGAATAGTATCCATACGGCCTCCATAAACTTGTAGTCGCTTGTCTTCCATATTCGTCTTCCATTTTCTTATTTCTTTTTATTACAATTGCAAACACACATTGATTCTTCTCAACACCATATTCTCACACTCGCTAACTAGCAAATTCTCTTGTCTACAATCCCTACTCCCTGTGGATTCGACTACCCTCTCACCGGGGTACTTTATTACTGCAACAACATGTATACTTTCAGGCAAATGTCAAAGTTTTTGGCGCTGTTGCCGGGGAGTAGGCATATTTTAGATATTTGCTTTTTGCTATTTTAGCTATTTACCACACATTCTATTTCATACTTTCTTTTTCTTCCATTGTTTTTATTTGTTTTCTTTTCTTTGGTTTCAGCTCTAGGTTATGACATGTGGCAATCCTTCAATTCTTGTTGAAGGAGACCTAGATATTGGAAGGAGAACACATCGGAAAGGGAAAGAACCTGTGCAAGAATAGTCTAATCAAGTTGAAATAGATACAGAAGGGTCACAAACATTGGCAGAGCAGCATGAACAATAAAGGACTTTATCTGATTTTGCTAGACCCGTAGTGTTGGGGACACAATCAAGGATTGTGAGGCCCCTAATTACAGCTCAGAATTTTGAGCTTAAGCCAGGCTTCATCCAAATGTTGCAGCAGATCACACAATCTAATGGGTTGGCCGATGAAGATCCCAACAGCCATATCAAGAAGTTCTTGGAGATGTGTGACATGCTGAAAAATCAATGGAGTAATGGATTATGCCATTAGATTGAGAGCCTTCCATTTTCCTTGAAGTAGAAAGCACGACATTGGTTGCACTCATTGCCTAGAGCATCTATCACTACATGGGAGAAGATGGTGGAACTTTCCTTGCTAGATATTTCCCTCCCAGTAAATCAGCGAAGCTTAGGAATGAGATTTCTTCCTTTGTATAGACGGAATTGGAGTCTCTATTTGAGACGCGGGACATGTTCAAGGATCTCATGTGGAAGTGCCCACAACATGGATTCCCCGAGGGGATGATTATTCATACTTTCTATAATGGGTTGAATCCAAATACGAAGCAGTTGCTAGATGCGGCGGCAGGAGGTACCTTAGGAAGCAAGACCCCCGGTGAAGCACGACACCTCATTGAAAAGATGGCTTTGAAAAGCTATCAGTGGAACTCAAGGGATAGAAAGAAGGTTGTCGGGCTTTATGAGATAGATGCAGTTACATCGTTGGCGGCCCAAGTGGAATCATTGAGTAAGAAGTTGGACACTCTATCTTCACCAAGAGTGGCGATCCTCACGAATTGTAATGGATGTGGGGAAGGACATGCTTCAAGTGATTACACGATTGTAATTGGTGGTACTTCTTCTTTGGTTGAGCAAGTGGATTTTGTAGGCAATGCATTCAGAGGTCAAGGGAATCCCTATAGTGGTACCTACAATCCGGGGTGGAGGAATCATCCTAACTTGTCATGAAACAACCAAGTGTAAAATAGGGTACTCGGACGAGCTCCCTCTTCGACTAATGTTCTAGTGCAAGACAATGTACTATACTTTCCTATTGATGTTTAATGAGTCATGGACATCCTAAAGTACATGGTCCCAAACCTAAGGTCAACCGTAACTAATCCCAACATTATGCCGTGGCATTAGGTTTCACTACGACCCTTAACACTCGTTGACCTGTCAACTAAGCCCCAGGGGAGTCTATCTTCCTAAGCCTCACACTACGTGGGATTGCCTTACGTTCTAGGGATTCCAAGTGATAGACCCTGTTCCTAAGTGTAGTCCTAACCCTTTGGTCCAAGTAAAAGAACCATAGTCTCAATTAAGCCCCAGCACTAGGATTCACTACAACCCTTCACTCTGTCTCAACTAAGCCCCAAAGGTGATCATCTCCTAGCACTTCACTCTATCTCAACCGCTAAAAACTCTTGGAATACGAAGGTAGGGAAAATCAGACCATAGGGGAAAGTGGACATTTCGCTACCTCACAACTCACCCTCTTGACCCTCTCCAATCTTGAGTAGTCTAATCCTATAGGAGTTGTCACACCTCCAAAGGACAACCTAGATGATTCTCAACCCTAGTGTCACGGCTAAGGGAAAATCAATACAATAAGCAATCAAGATTGGAACTCAATTAAATGCATCAATTAAGAAAGCACAATAACATGCCATAGAAACAATATCATGCTTAGGTTTATAAGTCCGAATACCCACAAGGGGTTTAGCTCTCCATGGAGCTATATAAATCCATCAATGTGTATTAAAAAACAAGAATAGAAAACATAGATGAAAACCCTCTTGTGATGCGTGGTTGTGATCTTGTGCGGCTGCTCCGTCTCTTCACCAAGCCCTTTGTCAAGCCTAGGGCACACCTCGCCCGATCGGTGTCAATGAAAGCTCCCCCGATAGCTATCTTTGAATGGGCTTCGATGTCGATGCCATAGATGCGCTCCAATCCTCCACAAAGTCCTCTCCAAACCCTAGCAGTGACCCTCCAAAAGATAGGCGAAAAGATCCTCAAAACCTTTAAATAATGCTGAGTTACGGCTGTGAATCGGCTGAAATCATGCATCCGCACGGTCGTGTAAAATTTCCACACGCCCGTGTGGATTCTCTGGAATCTTTTTTCTGGCTCTTAGTGAAAAGTAAACTGCTACAGTAACTGCTAAAATGTTCCCAATTTCATGTTCTTCATCAAGGCCGTTGAATTGGGCACATAACCAACGGTAGATCATGTCAATTGCTTCTTTTCTCGTCATTGATGAAGTTCTCCAATGCTACACGGGCTAGACTTTTATGAATGTGACTGCCTTTGTGCCCCTCCATAAGAAGTTGGCACACACCCACAAGTCTAGACTCGTGCCTTGTTCCTTGCTTGGCCGGAGAACTCCCCAACAACGGAGAATATGACCTAACTTTAATTTTTCTTCACTAAGTTTACTCCACAACCCTACAATGCACAAAAGAACACAAATGCACACCAATTAATGATAAATTCTGAGAAAAGTAATGCTCAATGTAAGACTATAACACGAGTACTTATCAAACTCGACCACACTTGAGCTTTTGCCTCTCCTCAAGCAAAAATAAAACATGAAAGTACTTGGGAAGAACAATTGAAAGTGCTTAGCCTGAGGTTCACCACAAGTGTGCAAAAGAAGCATTCTACAAGTAAGGGGAAATCAAAACATTGCATAAGTTTATCATTGCTCTAGCTAAAAACTTGAATCAAAAAGGACAACAACTTGAAAATGTGTAAATGTGTTCGAACTCACTCAAGATAACCTACAAAGTACTCCTCAAACTCTTGTTACAAGAACTTATTTATATACAAAAGTAGGGAGGTAGTTGATTCACACAACCTCTAAGGTAGCCCTTTCCTAGGCGGCCACCAAAGGTGGCTTTCACACTTTCGAGGAGGTAGCTCTTTCTATCGGGGTAGTAGCTTTCATGGATCCCATGAGATAGCTCTTTCTCTCATTAGGGCATAACTTGTATCCGACTTATGAGAGTAGCTACATACTTCATAGGAGGTAGCTCTTTCCACCCCAAATACACAATTAAAACTAAACAAATATTTACAAGCTCACAAGTTTTTTTTTTATATACTTCTCAAAACAAAACTAAGAACTCACTAAAACAATGATAAGGTTAAATAGTATGAGCCATATTTAAAAAAAAAACATAAGATTAGGGTTTTGATTGAAAAGTATGAGACATTATGAAAAGAAAACATAACATTATTTTTTTGATTCAAAAATTGTAGACATTTCGAGAAGAAAAGAAAGGATTAGGTTTCTACATCAAAACTAATAAAAATGAGACATTAAGAAAAAAAAACATAGGATTCGGGTTTTAATTGAAAGATAGGAGACATTTCGAAAAGTAAACATAGGATAATGATTCTTATTCAACAATAAGAGGCATTCCGATAAGAAAATGTAGGATTAGGGTTTTGATTAAAAATTAGTAGAGATTCCCAGAACAAAAGATAGGATTTGGGTTTTGATTCAAGAAAATGAGACATTACGAAAAGAAATTAAAGGATCAGGTTTTGATTTTAAACTAAAAAAAATGACACATTCTGAAAAAAATATAGCGTTAGGATTTTGATTCAAAAATAGGAGACATTTTGAAATGAAAAGAAAGGATCAGGTTTTTGATAGCAAAATAGGAGACATTCCGAAAAGGAAACACAGGTTAGGGGTTTGATTCAAAACTTATAAATATGAGACAATAAGAAAAGAAAACATCATATTCGAGTTTTGATTCAAAGATAGGAGACATTCTGAAAAGAAAACATAGGATTAGGGTTTTGATTAAAATATTGTATGCACTGTGAAAAGAAAACATAGGATTAGGGTTTTGATTCAAAATTGAAAAATCAGACACATTAGTATAAGAAAATATAGGATTAGGGTTTTGATTGAAAACTGATTAATAGGAGACATTCAGAAACAAAACATAGAATTAATGTTTTGATTGAAAAAAAGAAGACATTGAGAAAAGAAAACATGAGCTTAGGGTTTTAATTAAAAAATAGGAGACATTTTGCAAAGAAAACATTGGATTATGGTTTTGATTCAAATATAGTAGGCATTCCAAAAAAAAAACATAGGATTAGTGTTTTAAATAAAAAATAGTAGACATTCCGAAAAGAATCTTGGGATTTTGGTTTTGATTGAAAACTATTAGACATTTTGAAAAGAAAAAATAATATTAGGGTTTAATTCAAAAATAATGAACAATACAATAATAAAGCATAGGATAGAGGTTTTGATTAAAAATCATAAACTTGGGAACATTTCAAAAAGAAAACAATGGATTGGATTTTTTATTCAAAAATAGCAGATATTCCGAAAAGAAAAATAGAATTAGCATTTGATTGAAAAATAGGAGGTATTCCGAAAAAAAAAAAAGCATAGGATTAGGGCTTTGATTGAAGTATAGAAGCCATTACTATATGAAAACGTAGGATTAGGGCTTTTAATGAAAAATATGAGTCATTACTATAAGAAAACATAGAGTTAGTGTTTTGATTAAAAACAGAAGACATTCCAAAAATAAAATATAAGATTAGAATTTTGATTCAAATATTGTAGGCATTCTGAAAAGAAAACATAGCATTAGGCTTTTGAGTGTATAATAGGATATATTACTATAAGAAAACATAGGATTAGATTTTTGAATGAAAAATATGAGAAATTACTATAGAAAACATAGGATTAGGATTTTGATTCAAATAGCAAAAAAAACATTAGATTATGGTTTTGATTTTAAAATATAAGACATTCTCAAACTAAACCAAAGGATTTGGCTTTTGATTAAAAAATAAAAAAGCAAAACTACGCAAAGTAAAACATAGGATAGGGTTTTGATCAAGAAAGATGAACCACTACAAAGAAAAAAGGATTGTGATTTTTATTAACAAATATGAGACATTAGGAAAAGAAAACATACAACTATTATTTTGATTAAAAAATTGCGGCCATTTCAAAAAGAAAACATAAGAATAGGTTTTTGATTAGAAAATAGGAGGTATTAAAAAAAAATTTAGCATTACGGTTTTGATTAAAAAATAGGAGACATTACGAAAAGAAAACATAGGATTAGGTCTTGATTGAAAAGTAGGAGACATTACGAAAATAAAATATACGATTAGGGTTTTAATTGAAAAATAAGAGACATTAAAAAAAGAAAACATAGGTTAGACTTTTGATTCAAAAATGATAATAGGAGACATTAAGAAAATAAAATATAGGAATAGGGTTTTGAATGAAAAATATGAGACATTACTATAAGAAAATATAGGATTTTTGTTTTAATTAAAAAATAGGAGACATTACTATAGGAAAACATAGGATTAATGTTTTAAATGAAAAAAAAGGTGACATTACTTTAAGTAAACATAAGATTAGGACACTAAAACATAGGATTCATATTTTTTGAATCAAAATAAATGTTTTGATTCAAAAATAGCACTCATTCTGAAAGGATAACATAGGATTAATATTTTTATTCAAAAATAGAATGCATTACGAAAAAAAATCTTAGGTTTAGGGTTTTGATTGAAAATAATAGAAATTCTAATAATAAAACATAGGATTAGGTTTTTGATTGAAAAATATGAGATATGTAGAAAAGAAAAAAATAGGATTTTGATTTTGATTGAAAAATGGGAGACATTACGAAAAGAGACTTAGGATTAGGTTTTTGATTCAGAAATAAGGGTTATTCCAAAAATAAAAATTGGGATTTGTTTTGATTCAAAACATAGGTTAGGCTTTTGATTAAAACATAGGTTAGGCATTTAGTATTGTTGGTTTTTAATTAATAAAATCATAAAAACAAACCATGTAGCAAAAAAAACTGGATGGTTGCAACACAAGGATTTCTGCAGAGGTCAACCGATAGAAGTTCACCTGAGTTGAAAAAGAAAGGATTAGGTTTTTGAATGAAAACAAAGGGTCATTTCCGAAAGAAGGCATAAGATTAGTGTTTTTATTTAAATATAGCAGGCACTCAGAAAAAAAAACATAAGATTAGGGTTTTGATTAAAAAATAGTAGACATTACGAAAAGAAAGAAAAGGATTTTGATATTGATTCCAAAATTGGAGACATTCGAAAAATAAAAACTAACAATGAAAAATTGGGCACATTCTCGAAAGAGGATCAAGGACGAATCAGAGGCACAAGGAAAGTGGGGCTAGCATATAGATCTCGATTAGAAAGAGTGTCTTGAGAAGAGAAGGGAGTCATGCCTTCTTTCTTTAAATCTACTTTTGTTTCTTCCTTGTTGTACACATCCATGAGGGGCTAACCGTCGACGGTGCCCAAGAATGTGAACTATGATGCGTTATATGCTTTGAACACTTCCATTTACTAATCAATGGAGTTCTTTTGGTTCTTGCGTTAAATCATGTGTTTGCATAACTTGATAAGTCTGATTTGCATAGTTGTTTGGGTAAAACTTGGTGTATGGATTGCCATAGTTGTAGTTGTCGTAGGTGATTGTAAAACTCGATGTGTATGAAACCAACAGTTACCCTAGCAAAACTCAGTGTATTTGAGAACCATGGATGCAACATTGCTCTTGAGAATACACTCAAACCATAGATTGTACCTATAGGCACTAAGGGTAAGTCAGAATACAATAGCTCGTACGAATTATCTCAGGGCATTGCTCTCTTACTGTCGAAACATTCGATCCCGTTCTACCTGAGATTACCACCCGTTCTCTCTTTTCCTTATTTAATTTTCTTTCTTTAATTCCATCCTGATTTAACTAGAGCTCAGAGGAAAAATTAGTACTTTAAGTCTAGTCCCTATGGTTCAACAAGCCTACCCCTCACGGGATACAACTTTATTACTTGTGTGCGATCCGTACACTCACAGAGAAATAGAACAATTATTGTTGTTTTAATATAGAAATAGAACAATTCAAGAGGAAAACATAGGATTAGGTTTTTTATTCAAAACCAAAAAATAGTAGAAATTACAAAAAAAACATAGGATTAGTTTTTAGATTAAAAAATATGAGACATTCTAAAAAGAAAACATAGGATTAGTGTTTTGATTGAAAAACATTATTAGACATTCCAAGAAGAAAACAAAGGATTAGGGTTTTGATTGAGAAATAGGAGACATTTTGAAAACAAAAAACCGGATTAAGGTTTGATCGAATAGTAGGAGACCTTATGAAAAGACAACATATTATTAGGATTTTCATTCAAAAAATAAAAGACATTCTCAAAATAAAACAAATTATTAGATTTTTGATTGAAAATTAGGAGACATTGCGAAAAAAAACATAATTGACATAATGAAAAGGAAACATAAGATTTGCATTTTGATTGAAAATAAGTGTCATTCCTAAAAGAAAACATAAGATTATGGTTTTGATTTAAATATAGAAGATATTCTGAAATAAAAACATAGGAATATAGTTTTGGTTCAAAAATAGGAGACATTTACAAAACAAAACATTGGATTAGGTTTTTAATTCAAAAGGGATAATAGGGAACATTCATAAATGGAAGCATGGGATTAGAATTTTCATTAAAAAATAGGAGACATTCCAAAAAGAAAACATAGGATTAGGTTTTGATTAAAAAATAATAAACATTACGCAAAAGAAAACATATGAATAGGGTTCCGATTAAGAACTAATAAATAGTAGACATTCCGAAAATAAAATATAAGATTATGATTTTGATTTAAAAATACGAGACTTTCTGAAAAGAAAATATAGGATTATGGTTTTCATTCAAAAATAGAAGAAAATTTTAAACTAAAACATAGGATTAGCTTTTTGATTCAAAATAAAAAAATAGGAGACATTCTGAAAAGATAACCTATGATTAGGGTTTCGGTTCAAAATCAGTAAATTGGAGACATTACGAGTAAAAAACAATGGATTAGAGTTATGATTAAAAAATAGGAGAGATTATGGAAAGTAAACAAATGATTCGGTTGTTATTTCAAAAATAGGAGACATTACGAAAAGTAAATATAAGATTAGTGCTTTGATTCAAACAAAAGAATACTAGATATTACTAAAGGAAAACATAAGATTAGGGTTTTGATTAGAAAATAGGAGACATTTCCATAAAAAGACGTAGGATTATTGTTTAAATTGAAAAATAGGAGACATTACAAAAAGAAAACATTGAATTAATGTTTTGATTGAAGAATAGCGGACATTGCGAAAAGTAAACATAATAATAGGTTTTTAATTAAAAAATAGAAAAAATTATGAAAAAAATTATATCATTAGTGTTTTGATTCAAAATAAAAAAATAATAGGCATTATGAAAAGAAAACATTAAATTATGGTTTTGATTGAAGAATAGGGGACATTGTGAAAACTAAATATAATAATAGGGTTTTAATTAAAAAATAGAAGAAATTATGAAAAAATATAGGATTAGGGTTTTGATTCAAAACCAAAAAAATAATAGTCATTACAAAAAAAACATAGGATTAGCGTCTTGATTGAAAATTTGGAGTCATTCCGAAAAGAAAATATAGGATTATTGTTTTGATTGAAAAAAAGAAGGCATTCCTAAAACATAACATAGGATTAGTGTTTGATTGAAAATTAGGAGACATTTGCAAAGGAACACACAGAATTAGTGTTTTGATTGAAAAGTTAAAGACAATACAAAAAGAAAACATAGGATGAGGGTTTTTATACATAAGTAAAAGACATTTGAAAAAGAAAACATAGGATTTGGTTTTCAATAAAAAATAAGAGGCATTGCGAAAATAAAACATCATAGACATTCCGAAATGAAAGAATAAGATTAGGGTTTTGATTTTGAGAAAATAAAACATCGTAGACATTTCGAAAGGAAAGAATAAGATTAGTGTTTTGATTGAAAAATAGGAGACATTTCAAAAATAAAATATAGGATTAGGGTTTTGATTCATATATAGAAGACATTCTGAAATGAACGTATAGGATTAGGTTTTGGTTCAAAAATAGGAAACATTTCGAAAGGAAAATATAGGATTAGAGTTTTGATTCAAAAATAGGAGACATTCCTAAAAGAAAACATTGGGTTAGTGTTTTAATTCAAAATTGAAAATTAGGCGACATTCTGAAAGGAAAAATAGGATTACATTTTTTATTCAAAACCAAAAAATAGTAGATATTCAAAAAAGAAAAATAGATTAGGGTTTTGATTCAAAACCAAAAAATAGCAGGCATTGTGAAAAGAAACATAAGATTAGGCTTTTGATTAAAAAAATTGGAGACATTGCCAAATGAAAACTTGTCATTTGGGTTCTGATTCAGAACCAATAAATAGGAGCATTCTGAGAAGAAAACGTAAGATTAGTGTTTTGATTGAAAAATAGGAGACATTCTGGAAGAAAACATAGGATTAGGTTTCTAGTTAAAGAATGGGAGACATTGCGAACAAAAATATAGAAATCTTGTTTTGATTCAAAGCCGAAAAATAGGAGGCATTCCAAAAAAAAAAAAAAACTTAGGATTAAGATTTTGCTTGAAAAATATGAGAAATTCCGAAAAGATAATATTGAATTAGGGTTTTGATAAAAACATATGAGACATTACGAAAAGAAAACAGAGGATTAGCGTTTTGATTCAAAATCAACAAATAGGAGACATACTGAAAGGAAACACATTATTACGGCTTTCATTATAAAATAGGAGACTTTCTGAAAAGAAAATAAAACCGAGAAATAGGACATATTTTGAAGAAAAAAAATATAAGATTAGGGTTTTGATTTAAAGCCGAAAAATAGAAGACATTACAAAAAAAAACATATGATTAGGGTTTTGATTGAAAAATAATAGATATTCTAGAAAGAAAACATAGGGTTAGGGTATTGATTGAAAAATAGGTGACATTCTAATAAAATATAGGATTAGCTTTTTTATTCAAAAATAGAAGATATTCCAAAAAAAAAGACATACGATTAATGTCTTGATTCAAAACCGATAAATAGATGACATTCTGAAAAGGAAACATAGGATTAGTGTTATGACTAAAAAATATTAGACATTCTAAAAACAAAACATAAGACTAGGGTTTGAATTCAAAACAAAAACAAAAGGGGGTTTTCATTTAAAAATAGAAGATATTCTATAAAGAAAACATAGGATTAGGTTTTTGATTTAAAAATAGGAGAGATTCCATAAAGAATTCTTGTGATTTGGGTTTTGATTAAAACAAAAAATTGGAGACATTGCGAAAAGGAAAATAGGATTAGAGTTTCGATTGAAAAAGATGAGGCATTCCGAAATGAAAACAAAGGATTAGTTTTAATTCAAAAATGATGACTAGTAGACATTCCGTAAAGAAACATGGGATTAGGGTTTTGATTGATGAAAATGAGATATTAGGAAAAGTAAACATATGATCAGTATTTCGATTAAAAAATATGAGACGTTAAGAAATGGAAGCATACGAATAGGGTTTTGATTCAAACCAAAAAATAATATGCATTCCAAAAAGAAAACATAGGATTAGTATTTTTATTCAAAAATAGGAGACATTCCAAAATAAAAAATATAGGATGAAGGTTTTCATTCATAGCTGAAAAATAGGAGACATTCTGAAAAAAAAACATTGAATTAAACTTGTTGATTCAAAAAAAAAAAAAAATAGGAGACCTTTTGAAAAGAAATAATTGGATTAGTATTTTGATTGAAAAATAGGAGACATTCCGAAAAACAAATATAGGAATAGGTTTTGTTTTCAAAACTAAAAAATATTACACATTCTGAAAAGAAAACATTAGATTATTGTTTTGATCCAAAACAAGAAGGCATTCTAAAATGAAAACATAGGACTAGGGTTTTGATTCAAAACACAAAAATAGCAATTATTCTCAAAGAAAAATATAGGACTAGTGTTTTGAATCTAAAATAAGAAACATTCCGAAAAGAAAATACAGGATTATGGTTTTGTATAAAAAGTAGATGACATTCAGAAAAGAAAACATAGGTATAGTTCTTTATTCTAAAATAGAAGACATTGTGAAAAGAAAACATAGGATTAATTTTTTGATTGAAAACCGAAATATAAGAGATATCTAAATAAATAAGAGACATTCCAAAAATTAACATAGGATTAGTGGTTGGATTGAAAAATAGGAGACATCCCTAAAAGTTAACATAGAATTATTGTTTTGATTCAAAACCAAAAAAAGGGATACATTTCGAAAACAAAATGTAGGATTAGGTTGTTGATTCAAAGGCGATAAATAGGAGACATTTGGAAAAGACTACATGCGATTAGGGTTTTGATTGAAGAATAAGAGACATTGGGAAAAGAAAACATAGGATTAGTGTTTTGATTCAAAATAAAGAGACATTCTGGAAAGAAAACATATAATTAAGGTCTTGATTCTTCACCTAAATATAAGAGACATTACTAAAAGAAAAAATAGGATTAGGGTTTTTAATGAAAAATAGGAGAAATTCTTAAGCAAAAACATAGGATTCGTATTTTCATTCAAAACTGAAAAATGAAGGTCTAACTTTTTTATTTAAAACTAGAAAAATGGAAGACCTTCCGAAAAGAAAAAAAAATATTATTATGATTTTGAATAAAAATAGGATACATTCCCAAACGAAAACATAGTATTAGGGTTTTGATTCCAACAGAGGAGACATTATAAAAAGAAAAATATAGGATTAGGTTTTCATTCAAATCTACAAAAAATGAGATATTCCGAAAAGAAAACATAGGATTAGTGATTTGATTGAAATAAAAGAGACATTCTGATAATAAGATATATGATTAGGGTTTTGATTCAAAACTAAAAAAAATTGAGACATTGCGAAAGGATAACAGAAGATTAGGGGTTTGATTGAAAAATAGGAGACATTGTTAGAAGAAAACATAGGTTTAGGATTTTGATTAAAAAATTGGTGATATTTAAAAAAGAAAACATAGGATTTGGGTTTTGATTTGAAAATAAGAGACACTGCAAAAATAAAATATTGGATTGTGGCTTCTATTCAAAACGTATGATCAGAGTTTTGATTCAAAACCAAGTAATAGGAGACATTCTAAAAATTAAACATTCAATTTGATTTTGATTCAAAAATAGGAGACAATCCAAAAAAAGTAAGCATAGGATTAGTGATTTGATTCAAATATAGGAGACATTCCGAAATAAAAACTTAGAATTAGGGTTTTCATTCAAAACTTAAAAATAGTAGATATTCCAAAAAGAAAACATGGGATAAAGTGTTTTGATTGAAAACTAAAAAACAAGAGACATTCCAAAAAGGAATAATAAGAGTAGAATTTTGATTGAAAAATAGGAGACATTCCCAAAATAAAATATATTAATAGTTTGATTAAAAAATAGGAGACATTAAAAAAAACACACGCACAGGACTAGGTTTCTGAGTCAAAACAGAAAAATGGAACACATTAATAAAATAAAACGTTGGAGGGTTTTGATTTAAAACTAGCACACATTTAAAAAGGAAAATATTGGATTACGGTTTTGATTCCAAAATAGAAGACATTCCGAAAAGAAAACATGGGATTAGTTTTTTTATTGTAAACCGAAGCATAGGAAACATTCCGAAAAATAAGAGACATTCCGAAAAGAAACATAGGATTAGGGTTTCGATTGAAAATTAGGAAATATTCCGAAAAGTGAACATAGGATTATAGTTTTGATAGAAATCTGAAAAAAGGAGACATTCTGAATAGAAAATGTAGGATTAGGGCGTTGATTAAAATCAATAATTATGTGACATTCTGAAGAAAAAAAAAACATGGGATTACTGTTTTGATTTGAGAATAGGAGTCATTAGGAAAAGAAAACATAGGATTAGTGTTTTGATTAAAAAATAAGAGCCATTCTAAAAAGAAAAGATACGATTCAGGTTTTGATTGAAAAATTGGAGACACTACGAAATGAAATCATAGGATTAGGGTTTTCGTGAAATATCAAAAAATAGAAGATACTCCGAAAAGAAAAACAGGGGATTATGTTTTTTTATTCAAACTGAAATATGGGAGAATGTCCAAAAACAAATAATATTATTAGGATTTTGATTGAATATAAGGATACATTCCGAACTAAAAATAAATGATTAGGGCATTGACTCAAAAATAGGAGACATTCTGAAAAAAAAATAGAATTAGGTTTTTAATTCAAAACCAAAAAATAGCAGACCTTCCGAAGAGAAAACAAATTATGTGGTTTTTGATTGAAAAAAGTAGACATTCCGATAATAAAACATAGGATTAGAGTTTTCATTAAATAATATCTGACGTTCTTATAAAGCATAGGATTAGAGTTTTGATTCAAAACCTTCAAAATTGGACATATTCTGAAATCAAAACATAGGATTAGGGTTTTGATTTAAAACTATGAGACATTTCAAAATGAAAACATTGGACTAGAATTTTGAAATAAAAAAATAGCAGATATTCTGAAAAGCAAAATATAGGATTAGTGTTTTGATTGAAAAATAAGAGACAACCCAAATATATATATATATATATATATATATATATATATATATATATATAATAACTATTTTGATTAAAAAATAGAAGACATTCAGAAAAGAAAAATATGATTACGGCATTGATTCCAAAATAGAAGATATTATGAAAGGAATACATAGGATTCGGTTTTTTATTGAAAAATGAAACATAGGAGATATTTAGAAAATAAAACATAGGATTATGGTTTTCAATGAAAATAGGAGATATTACGAAAAGAAAACATAGGGTTGGTGCTTTGATTAAAAAATAGAGGTATTCAAAAAATAAAACATAAGGTTAGTGTTTCATTCAAAGATGAAAAATTGGAGACATTCAGAAAAAAAAAACATAGGATTAGGGTTTTGGTTCCCAAAACAGAAGAGATTCTGAAAAAGAAAATATATGATTAGGATTTTGATTCAAAAACAAAAAATAGGAAACATTACGAAAGAAAACAATAGAATTTGGATTTTGATTAAACAAATACGAGGCATTCCGAGAAAGACATATGATTAGGGTTTTGATTCGAAACTTTAAGAGAGGAGACATTCCGAAAAGAAAACATAGGATTATGGCTTTGATTCAAAGCAATTATACATTCCAACAAGAAAACATATGGTTAGTGTTTTGAATCAAAATAAAAAAATATGAGATATTTCGAAAAGAAAAACATAAAATGACGGCTTTGATTGAAAAATAGGAATCATTCTGAAAAGAAAACATAGGATTTTGGTTTTAATTAAAAAATATGAGACATTGCGAAAAAAAACATAGGATTAGGTTTCTAATTCAGAACCAGTAAATAGGAGACATTCTAAAAAGAAAATGTAAGAGTAGGGATTTGATTGAAAAATAGGAGGCATTCCAAAAAGAAAACACAGGATTAGCTTTTTCGTTAAAGAATGTAAGATAATAGACATTTTGATTAGAAAACATAACACTAGGACTTTGATTTAAATCGATAAATTTTAGACATTCGATTTGAAAACATATGATTTAGGTTGTGATTGAAAAATAGGTCAAATTCCGAAAAGTAGACATAGGTTTATATTTTTATTTCAAAAATAGCGAAAAAAATATAGTATTTGTGCTTTAATTCAAAACAAAAAATTGCAAACATTATGAAAAGAGAACATAATATTAGGGTTTTCATTACAAAATCGGACACATTCTGAAAAGAAGACATATGATTAGTGTTTTAATTGAAAAATAGGAGATGTTAAAAAAAAATTGATTAGTGTTTTGATTGAAGAATAGGAGGTATTGACGAAAGTAAACATATTATTAGGTTTTTAATTAAAAAATAGAAGACATTAAAAAAGAAATATAGGATTAGGATTTTGATTCAATAAAAAAAAGTAGATATTACGAGAAAAAAACATAGGATTAGGGTTTTGATTGAAGAAAAAAGGACACATTCTGAAATGAAAAATATAGCGAAAGTATTTTGATTGAAAAATAGGAGACATTCAGAAAAGATAATAGAGTATTAGGGTTTTGATTGAACAAATGGAGACATTTCAAAAAGAAAAACACTAGATTAGGTGTTTGATTGAAAAGTAGAAGACATTACAAAAAGAAAACATAGGATGACGGTTTTTATTCAAAAATAAATGACATTCTCAAAGGAAAATATAGGATTTGGTTTTTTATTGGAAACTAGGAAGCATTCTGAAAAAAAAAATCAGAGGAGACATTCCGAAAATAAAACAATGAATTAGGATTTTGATTCAAATATAGAAGATATTATGAAACTAAAACATAGGATTAGGGTTTTGATTAAAAAATAGGAGACATTTCGAATAGAAACATAGGGTTAATGTTTTAATTGAAAATCAATCAATAGGACACATCCCAAAAAAGAAAACATAGGATTTTGATTTTGATTCAAAACCAAAACATAGGAGACATTCCGAAAAAAAAACATAGGATTAGTATTTTGAACAAAAAATATGAGACATTGCGAAGAGAACATATATGATTAAAGTTCTGATTCGGAAACAATAAATAGGAGACATTCAAAAAAGAAACAATAAGATTTGGGTTTTGATTAAAGAATAGAAAACATTCCGAAAAGAAAACTTAGCATTACGGTCTTCATTCAAAAGTAGGAGACATTCCAAAAAGAAAAACATAAGACTAGTTTTTGAATTCAAAATCAAAAAATAAGACATTGCAAAAAGAAAAAATATAGAATTAGGGTTTTGATTCAAAACCAAAAAATTGGAGACATTCCAATTAGAAATAATAGGATTTAGGTTTTGATTGAAAAATAAGAGACATTTCGAAAAGTAAACATAGGACACATTCTGAAAAGTAAATAGGAGATATTCTTAAAAGAAGACATAAGATTAGGGTCTTGATTCAAAACAAAAAAAATAGCAGACATAGCGAAAGAAAAACATTGGATTAGGGTTTTGCTTAAAAAATTGGAGACATTTTGAAAAGACAACAAATGATTAGTGTTTTGATTGAAAAATAGTAGATATTCCAAAAAGAAAACATAGGAATATGGTTTTGATTGAAAAATAATAAATGATTCGAAAAGAAAAACACACTATTAGTGCTTTGATTGAAAAGTAATAGACATTACGAAAAGAAAACATATGATGAGAGCTTTTATTAAAAAATAAAAAACATTCTCAAAAGCAAATATAGGATTAGGTTTTTGATTCAAACCTAGGAGGAATTCGTAAAAGAAAACATAGGAGACATTTCAAAAAGAAAACATAAGATTAGGATTTTGATTGAAAAATAGCCAACATTACAAAAATAAAAATAGGATTCGAGTTATGATTCAAATATAGTAGACATTCTTAATTGAAAATAAATTATTATGGTTTTGGTTCAAAAATAGTAGATATTTAAAAAAAATAAAACATAGGATTAGGTTTTTGATTCAAAACCGAAAATTAGGAGACATTCCGAAAGGAAAACATAGATTATGGTTTTGATTAAAAAATAGGAGACATTCCGATAACAAAATATAAGGTTAGTGTTTTGATTCAAAACCAAAAAAGAGGAGACAATTTGAAAAGAAAACATAGGATTAGTTTTTTGATTCAAAAATATTAGATATTAAAACATATGATTAATGTTCTGATTTAGAACCAATAAATAGGAGACATACTGAAAAGAAAATGAATGATTAGGGTTTTGATTTAAAAATTGAAGAGATTCCAAAAATAAAATATAGGATTAGGTTTTTCATTCAAAACCAAAAAAAAAAAAGAGGCATTAAGAAAAGAAACCATTGGAATATTATTTTGATTTATAAATGTTAAAAAAATAGGAAAAATTCAATTAAGAAAATTTAGGATTATGTTTTTTATTGAAAAATATTAGACATTCGGAAAATATATATATTATTTGGGTTTTCATAAAAACTTAGGAGACATTACTATAGCAAAACATAGAATAGATTTTGGATTCGAAACTGACAAATAAGAGACACTCGAAAAGAAACATATTATTAGGGTTTCGATTAAAAAAATAAGAGAAATTCAACAAAGAAAACATAGGATAAGGGTTTTGATTCAAAATTGAGAAATATGAAACATTACAAAAAGAAAATATAGGATTAGGCTTTTGATTTAAAACCAAAAATTAGAACACATTCTGAGGAAAAAAAAACTATAGGATTAGGGTTTTGATTGAAAAATCGGAAACATCACAAAACGGAAATGTATGATTGTGGTTTCGATTCAGAACTGAAAAATAGAAGACATTATCCAAAAAAACATTGGATTGGGGTTTTGATTAAAAACTGAGAAATAAGAGACATTACGAAAAGAAAATTTACGATAAGGGTTTTGATTTAAATAAAACCAAAACTAGAACACATTCTGAGAAAAGGCATAGGGTTAGGCTTTTTATTGAAAATTTGGAAACATCCCGAAAATAAAATGTATGATTATGGTTTTGATTCAAAACTGAAAAATAGGAGACATTACGAAAACAACATAGGATTAGGGTTTTGATTCAAACCCTATAAGTAGAAGACATTCCGAAAAGAAAGCATACTTTTAGGGTTTTGATTGATAAATATGAGACGCTAGAAAAGAAAACTTGTATAAAGGATTAGAGTTTTGATTCAAAAATAGGAGGCATTGTTAAAAGAAAAAGCATAGGATTAGGGTTTTGATTCAGAAACAAAAAATAGGAGACATTCCGAAGAGGAAACATAGGATTAGGATTTTGATTCTAAACCAAGGAATGGAAAACATACTCTATAGAAAACATAGAATTAGTGTTTTAATTAAAAAATAAGAGCCACTCCAAAAGTAAGACATATGAATAAGTTTTTGATTGAAAACCAAAAAGTATGAGACATTAAGAAAAGAAGACATGTGATTAGGATTTTGATTGAAACATAGGAGAAATTCTGAAAAGAAAATATGGGAGACATTCCAAAAGTAAACATCGGAATATGGTTTTGATTCGAAACTATTAAATTGCAGACATTACGAATAGAAAACACGGGATTAGGGTTTTGATTGAAAAAGTAGACATTATGAAAAGAACAAATGGGATTAGAGTTTTAATTTTAAAAATAGAAGATATTCCAAAAAGAAAATATCGATGCCATTCTGAAACTTGTGCCATTCTGAAAAAAAAAACATAGGATTCAGGTTTTAATTAAAAAAATATGAGGCATTCGGGATAGTTTTTTATTCCAAAAGTATGCAACATTCTGAAAAGAAAGCATAGTGTTAGGCTTTTGAGTCAAAACAGAAAAAATAGGAGACATTATCGAAAGAAAACATAGGATTAATGTTTTGATTCCAAAATTCAAGACATTCCGGAAAGAAAACATTGGAGACATTATGAAACACAAATATAGGATTAGGGTTTTGATTGAAAAATTGGAGACATTCTTGAAAAAAAATAGGAAGCATTACAAAAATAAAACATAGAATAACGGCTTTGATTGAAAAATAGGAGACCTTACTAAACAAAAATATTGGATTAGTTCTTGGATTAAAAATAGAAGACATTGTGAAAAGAAAACAAACGATTTGGTTTTTGATTGAAAACAAAAAAATAGGTGACATTCTGAAAAGAAAATATAGG
Source organism: Dioscorea alata (assembly GCA_020875875.1). Taxonomy (NCBI): domain Eukaryota; kingdom Viridiplantae; phylum Streptophyta; class Magnoliopsida; order Dioscoreales; family Dioscoreaceae; genus Dioscorea; species Dioscorea alata. The sequence continues at coordinate 10,816,642 of CM037015.1, forward strand.
ATTAGGATTATGATTGAAAATAGGAGGCATTAAGAAAGAAAAACATAGGATGAGGTTTTTGATTGAAAACCAAATAATTGGAGACATTCATAAAAGAAAACACAAGGTTAGGGTTTTAATTGATAAATAGCAGGCATTTCGAAAAGAAAACTTAGTGTTAGGGTTTTGAATAAAAAATTATGAGACATTCTAAAAATCAAACATAATATTAGGGTTTTGATTAAAAATTAGGAGACATTCAGTGAAGAAAACATACAATATGTTTTTCATTCAAAATAGAAAAATAGGAAACATTGCATAAGGAAAACATGTGATTATGTTTTTGATTGAAAAGCAGGAGATATTTTGAAAAGAAGATGTTGGATTAGTTTTTTTATTTAAAACTGAAAAATAGGAGACATTCTGAAGAGAAAACATAGCATTAGGGTTTTGATTAAAAAAAATACTAGACATTCTGAAAAGAAAAAATAAAGGATTAATGTTTTGATTCAAAACCGAAAAAAAGAAGACATTCCAAAAGAAACATAGAGGGTCAATATTTTTATTCAAAACCAAAAAATATGGCACATTCCAAAAAGAAAGACATAATATTAGAATTTTGATTGAAAAATGTTAAACATTGTAAAAGGAAAACACAGGGTTAGAGTTTTGATTAAAAAAAAAAAGAGATATTCCGAAACGAAAACATAAGATTATTGTTTTGATTGAAAAGTTGGACACATTGCGAGAATAAATCATAGGATTATGGTTTTGATTCAAAACCAAAAAATAGGACACATCTCGAAAAGAAAACATGGTATTTGATTTTGATTGATAAATTGGATTTATTCGGAAAAGAAAACATAGGTTTAAGGTTTTGATTCAAAATTAACAAATAGGAGACATTACTTAAGAAAACATAGGATTAGAGTTTTAATTTAAAACCGACAAATCGGAGACATTCTGGAAAAGAAAGCATACGATTAGTGATTTTGATTCAAAGTTGGAGACATGCCAAAATGAAAATGTAGGATTAGGTTTTTTACTCAAATCCAAAACATATTACACATTCCGAAAAGGAAACAAAGGATTTGGATTTTGATTTTTGATTCAAAACCAAAAAAAAAGGAGACTTTCTGAAAAGAAACATAGGACTATGATTGTGATTCAAAACCGAAAAATAGGACACATTACTTAAAGAAAACATAAGTTTACGGTTTTGCTTCAAAACCAAAAAATACGAGACCTTCCGAAAAGGAAACCTATGATTAGGATTCTGATTGAAAAATAGGACACATTATATAAAAGAAAAATAGGATTATGTTTTTGATTCAAAAATAGTAGAAATTATGAAAAGAAAGCGTAGGAATATTTTTATTGATTCAAAAACAAAAAATTGGAGACATTCCAAAAAAAAAAACATAGAATTAGGGTTTAAATTCTAAACTAAAGAATAGAAAACATACTCTATAGAAAACATAGGATTAATGTTTTGCTTCAAAAATAAAAGCTATTCCGAAAAGAAAATATAGAATTAGGTTTTTGATTGGAAATAACAAAATAGGAGGCATTAAGAAAAGAAGACATATGATTAGGATTTTGATTAAAAAACAGGAGAAATTCTAAAAAGAAAACATAGGACACATTCCGAAAAGAAAAACATAAAATTAGGGCTTTCATTGAAAAGTATTAAACATTATGAAAAGAAAACATAGGATTATGGTTTTCAATAAAAAATGAAAAATAGAAGACATTCAATAAAGAATTCATAAATACGAGACATTCTGAAAAGAAAACATATGATTAGTTTTTTTAATTCAAAACTAAAAAATAGTTGACACTTCAAAAAGTAAACATTGAATTAGGATTAGTGTTATGATTAAAAAATAATAGACATTCTGAAAGAAAAACATAGGATTAGGATTTTGATTGAAAAATAGGAGACACTCGGAAAAGAAAACATATGAGACATTAAGAAAAGAAAACATATTATTGGGGTTTTCATTTTAAAATATGAGGCATTCCAAAAGAAAACATACCCTTAGGGTTTTGATTTAAAATAAAAGAGATTTAGATAAAAAACTTAGGATTAGGGTTTTGATTAAAAAATAGGAAACATTCTGAAAAAAAGGCATATAAAACATATTCAGAAAAGAAAACATAGGATTAGGGTTTTGATTTAAAAATATGAGACATTCCGAAAAGAAAACGTAGGATTAGGGTTTTGAATGAAAACCAAAAAATGGGTGACATTCTAAAATGAAAACATAGGATTCGGATTTTGATTGAAAAATAAGTGACATTCAAAAAAAAAAAAAAATAGATGAGACATTCCGTACAAAAAAAAAAAAGAATTAAAGTATTGATTTAAAAATAGGAGACATTATGAAAATAAAACATAGAGTTAGGGTTTTCATTAAAAAATAGGAAACATTCTGAAAAGTAAACATATTATTATGGATTTCAGTCAAAAAAAGAAAACATTCCGAAAGGGAAGCATTGAATAAGGCTTTTGATTAAAACTGAAAAATAGTAGACATTTCGAATAGAAAACATAGGACTAATGTTTTGACCGAAAAATAGGACACATTCTAAAATGAAAACATAGGATTATAATTTTCATTGAAAAATACGAGATATTTTGAAAGAAAAAATAGGATTAGGATTTTGATTGAAAATTTGGAGACATTATGGAAAGAAAATATAGGATTAATGGTTTGATTAAAAAATAACATTCTTAAAAGAAAACATAGGACTGGATTTTTGATTGAAAAATAGGAGGCATTACAAAAAAAGAACACAAAAAACATTCGAAAAAGTAAACATAAAATTAGGGTTTTGATTGAAAAATACTTGACATTCCGAATATAGCACATAGGACTACAGTTTTGGTTTCAAAATAAGAGAAATTCTGAAAATAAAAGATTGGATTATGGTTTTGAATCAAAACAAAATAGAAGACATTCTGAATAGAAAACATAGGATTAGGATTTTTATTCAAGACCATTAAATAAGAGACATTCAGAAAAAAATATGGGATTAGGGTTTTGATTGCAAAATAGAATATATTAACAAAAGAAAGCATTGGATTATGTTCTTTATTCAAATCCGTTAAATAGGAGATATTATGAAACAAAGCATAAGATTAGTGTTTTGATTCAAAAACGAAAAACAATAGACATTCTTAAAAGAAAATATATGATTAGAGTTTTGATTTAAAAATAGTAGATATTTCATAAAGATATATAGGATTAGGGTTTTGATTGAAAGATAATAGACAATATTAAAAGAAACATAGGATTATGGTTTTTATTCAAAACTAAATAATTGGAGACACAAAAAGAAAACATATCATTATGGTTTTGAAAGAAAAAATAGGAGATATTATGAAAAAAAAAATAGGATAAGGTTTTGATTGAAAAATGAAAAATAGGAGACATTCCGAGAAAAAAACATAGGATTAGGCTTTTGATTGAAATATAGGAGACATTACGAGAAGAAAACACAGGGTTAGAGTTATGATTAAAGAATTTGAGACATTCCAAGGAAAAACATAGGATTAAAAAATAATGATCGTGAAACTACTAATCCGAGCACAAATAATAGTAACAAGACTTCGAACCTATTGATCAGAGGTTACCAGGGTTGGCCAGAAAATTGGAGTACATTTAATTACTTGAGAAAAGAATTATTATAAGATGATCTGACTATAGCCCGCAGGCTTACATTAAAGCTAATGCAGAAAATGGTGTACAAATAAGAGATTTCTAGCCCAAGATATAGTCAAATCAAATTCATAAACAGCAAAATTATTGTTTTTTGTGACCAAAACGATGGAATTTCCCCAAATTCCGGTAAGCACCACAAGCTTGTGCAGCAAGTTGGTGGCTTGTGTTCGTTGACCAAAAACTTTATGTGCTATCTGCAAGTGCACGGGTCGCAAGCAAGTAGTAAAGTGTTATCCCGAGAGGGGTAGGGTTGTCGAACCACATTGAACAGGACTCGAGGTACTAATTTCTCCACTAATGTCTAGTGAATCGCAAATTGGGAATGAATTGCAATAAGAAACAGTAAATAAAAGATAGAATGATGGTATTGATAGGTAGACCAGGACCGAGTGTTTCAACAATATGAGAGTAATGGCCTGGGGTAATTCCTATAGACTATTGCATGCTATGTCACCATAAATGCCTACCAAGTACATTCCATGATTCAAGTGTGTGCTCACAAGCAATCTAGCATCTATGGTTCTCAAATACACCGAGTTTTGCTAAGGTAATTGAGTGTTTCTTGCTAGACAAGATATGCACCGAGTTTTACCCAAACAACTGTGCAAATCAAACAGAGCGAGTTATATAAACACAATATTAGACAGAAGAATCAAAAGAACTCCATAGAATGAGAAGAAATAAGTATTAAAGCATCCAAATCATCCAAGTTCAGAACCCTGGGGAACTATGGCCAATCAGCCCCTCATAGGTGGGTACAACATGGAAGAAACAATAAAAGAACAATGAGGCGAAGACATGACTTCCTTCTCTTCTCTAGATGACCTCCCTTGTCGAGCTCCATGTGCTAACCCCACCTTTCTAGTGCCTCCAACTTGTCCATGATCTCCTTAGGCTGTGTGGTGAAGCTTGATCTCCGCTCTCATCAAAGTCCTCAAGGTGGAGAATAGAGTCCCCGAAAAAAATATTAGATAGAAACCCTAAAATCTGGTGTTAAAAAGGCAATTTTGTGCCCGACATGGTCATCTTCAGCCCATGTTCTTTTTTGAGATTTGCTTGAGTGAAGAACCCGAGATAATCAGAGGACACCGCATGGTCATGCGTCCCGCGCGCTCTACTAGTACAAGCTCACGCAAAAGACAGCGTGCCTGTATTCTCCCCGAAGCAGAGAAAATGTCTTTTTCCTTAGATTATCAATGGAAGAGACACCTGCGTACTGCGACCGTGTCCCGCCTGGAATACCCCCGTGCCAGAATTTTAGTAACTTGTTCGCTAGCTTGGGAAGATTAGTGGGACAGAGCACGGTCATGCTCTGCAGTGTTCAACTTGCACTTTTCCCTTTGTCACCAAGCAAGCGCAGAACACCCTTGGTTTCACTCCAAATTGGTTTGAGCCCGAGATTCCTACATAATGAACACTATACCTCGAATAGCACCAAATATACATTAAAATATGCTAAAGGACGAATAGAAGGATGTAATAGAAGGCATGAAAACATGATATACCTCGAATAGCATCAAATGTCCTTATGCAAACTCAATACATTCAATAAACATCCAGATGAGTACAATATTTCTTATCTCAAATGAACGGTAAAGCCTTAAGCAAAGGAGGAACAATGAGGGTTAGAACAACACGATTGGCTCACATAAGGCTCCACTTTTACTTCAAAGACCTGTGTGTGTGCAAAAACCCTAGAATGTGTGCCCCAAGGCCTTAAGCACCAAAACTGAACAATTAACTCTATTTACACTAAGAACAATGTGTAGTAGCTTCATACACCCTAGAGGTAGCCTTTTTCCCAGGTAGGTCATCAAATGTACACTTGTAATGCCCAAAAATTGACTACTCAAGCGTGGCATTCACTCAACTAAGGTGATAGCTCTTTCTACAATCTTTTTACAAGTCGAAATTTCAAAATTTCGACTTGTAGGCCATTCCTAGAATGGAATCCGACTTTCTAGGATTTTTTTTAAGAACACATACTCATCCTAGGCAAGCGGCTCCACAATCAGGGTCATGTGAATGAATTTTTTGTCTGAAAAGTAAAAGGAAGTCTACAATTAAGCTTCAATGGTCTCTAACACACATGTCCTCCTAAGTTTAAGCAAAACCAAACAAGCAATCATGAATGGTCATTAGTGAAGCACTCAACTAGAACAAGCATGCAACCCTACCCCACACTCAAAATTTACATTGTCCTCATTGTAAAAATGAATGACATGCAAAGTAACAATCGGGGGCAAAAATTATAAAGAGAAGGTACAATAGACTTCCCTGAACATAGGAGACATTCTGAAAACAAAACATAGAATTAGTGTTTGGATTGAAAAATGGAAGACATTTCAAAAAGAAAACATAGCATTTGGTGTTTGATTGAAACTGAAAAATAGGAGACATTATGAGAACAAAAGATAGAATTCGGTTTTTTATTGGAAAATAGGTGAGATTCTGAAAAGAAAAAAATATGATTACAGTTTTGATTTAAAAAATAGGAGACATTATGAAATAACAAACAGAGGATTAGGGTTTTGCTTCAAAAATAGGAGGCATTCTTAAAATAAAACATAGGATTAATGTTTTGAGTAAAAACTAAAAAATTGGAGATATTTAGAAAAACATAGGATTAGGATTTTGATTGAAAATTAGGAGACATTCAGAAAATATAACAAAGGATTAGGGTTTTGATTCAAAACTGATAAATAAGAGGCAATTCTTAAAAAAAACATAGAATTAGTGTTTTGATTGAAAAATAGGAGACATTACGAACATAAAACATAGGATTATTTTTTTGATTGAAAACCGTAAAATAGGAGACATCAGGTAAGAAAACATAGGATTAGTGTTTTCATTGAAAAATAGAGGCATTTTGAAAGGAAAATATAGTATTAGTTTCTTTAATGAAAACCAAAAAAATGCGAGACATTCCGAGAAGAAAATATTTGATTAGTTTTTTTTTTTTTAAATCGGAGACATTTCTAAAGGAAAATATAGGATTAGGGTTTTTATTAAAATGCTAAACATTGGAGACATTTCGTAAAATAAAAACATAAAATTAGACTTTTGATTTAAAAATGAAAATTGTGTGATATTTCGACAAGGAAACATGGGATTAGCACTTTGTTTCACACCCCAAAATTAGATTACATTTGGAAATTAAACATAGGATTATGGTTTTGATTTAAAATAGAAAAATAGGAGATATTAGGAAAATAAATATGGGTTATGGTTTTGATTCAAATTTGAAAAATAGGAGACATTCCATAAAGAAAACATAAGATTCAGGTTTTGATTCAGAACCTAAAAATAGGAGACCTTCTGGAAAAAAAAAACATAGGATTCGGGTTTCAATTAAAAAATAGGAGACATTAGGAAAAAACCATCGGATTAGTTTTTTTATTCAAAGCTGAAAAATAGGTGACATTCTGAAAAGAAAAAAATAGGATTAGGTTTGGGTTGGAAAATAGGAGTAATCCTTAAAATAAAGCTTAGGATTAGGGTTTTGATACAAAAAATAAAAATATGATACCTTCTGACAAGAAAACAAAGAAGTAGGATTTTGATTGGAAACAAAAAATTAAGGGACGTTCCGAAAAAAAAACATGAGATTATTGTTTTGATTCAAAACTAAAAAAATAGGACACATTCCGGAAAGAAAGAAATAGTATTTGGGTTTTGATTAAAAACCGCAAAATTGGAGACACTCCGGACAGAAAACATAGGATTATGGTATTGATTAAAAACACAGGATTAGGTTATTCATTCAAAAACAACAAATAGGAGACATTCCAAAAAGAAAACATAGGATTAGGTTTTGATTGAAAAGTGGGAGAAATGCAAAAAAAAAAAAAAAAAAAAAACATATGAATAGGGTTATGATTCAAGACCAAAGAATAGGAGACATTTTGTAAAGAAAATATACAATTAATGTCTTCGTTGAGAAATAGGAGGCATTCTAAAAAGAAAACTTAGAGTTAGTGTTTTGATTCAAAACCTTAAACATTAGATATTCCAAAAAAGAAAGAATATGATTATGGTTTTGATACAAAAGCAATAAATATTATACATTCCGAAAAGAAAATATAAGATTAGGGTTTTGATTAAAAAAATAGGAGACATTCAAGAAAGAAAACATATTATTAGTGTTTTGATTTGAAACTATGATATTATGAAATAAAAACGAGCGATTAGGATTTTGATTCAAAACAAAAAATAGGGTACATTCTAAAAATAAAACATAGGATTATGGTTTCGATTGATAAATTGTGGACACTCTAAAAAAACATAGGACTAGGGCCCGAAGATCCACACTGGTGTGTGGATTTCTGCAGACTACTTTAATTATGAAATTTAATCAATCTCTTTTCTTCTCAATTTCTGTTGTAGGAATGGCTTCTAGATCGAAGAAAACAGCTAGTAAACGTACCCGAGAACCATCTCCAGTGCAAATAGAGTTCGCCATACCTGACCACAAGACTCGATTTGAGCATTTGGAAAAACACAATTTTGGACAGTCACATTATATAGACTTGAGTGCACTGAGGACGGCTGGGTGAGGCGATCATGTCGTTGATGAGGTTGAGGAGCTGCTATCTGTAGGTAGTTGGAGACAGTTATTATCGATTCGAGAGAAGGCTATCCGTGCACTGACTCTAGAGGTTCTCGCTTCTTTTGAATTCGACCAGTTATACAGAGATTTTTCTAGCGTCGATACCATCCAGTTCAGAGCATTTGGACAGTGTTATAGTATGAGCGTGACGCAGTTTTCAATTTTGCTTGGGGTTGTACGATGAGGGGTACACAGATACAAAGGAGTACAAGAGCTTACCAACGTATTATATAGGTAGTTTGACTCCTCAGAGGACCCACAGAGCACTCTGCGGCCAGGGACAGTACGAGCCGGGGGACTCAAAGGCGACGTGCTTTTCTCGCCTGGCTTACATATACGTACATACCATTATGAGCAGATCGGTGAATAGCCATAGCGATAGCACTAGAGTTCTGAGCCGTCAGGAGCTATTATACTTGTACTCCATGGTGCAGAGCCAGCCTATCCTTCATGGACATATTGTGGCAGAGTACTTGCGCCACTAGGGCCAATATGCCAGAGTTGGGACCATCTTCTTAGGGCCATACATTAGAGGGGCCTAGAAGACAGTTATACCCCTTCCCATCAACTTATGGATGTTGAGATAGATGGGTATGGCCAGGAAGTATAGGGATCGTTATGTGTTGAACATGCCCTTATCGGAGCCAGTAGAGGATGACAAGGCCGGGGGTTCACAGCCAACATTGCAGCCACTTCCAGAACAGACTGAGACACAGGTACCACCCACAGCACAGGAGCCACCTCCAGTGCGCATCTTCTCTCCGTCTCGAGGCTAGGACATGTTAGAGCACCTCGAGAGTGCTGTGGGGGTCCTACAGATAGAGGTAGCTGACATTAGAGCTACACAGGTTGCGCACCACGCTTAGTCCATGGCCCAGTTTTACAGTCTACACCAGCTACTTGAGCGGGACATGACTTCACCCTTCGTGGTGTGACCGCGATCATCTCCTGCACCACCATCGCAAGCAACATCACCACCACCATCAGATCTGCTAGCGCCAGCACCAATAGTCACAGCACCTAATATCACAGAGTAGGACACCGATGCGGAGGCGTCGTAGTTTATTTTATTTGTCAATTACTTGTTGCTTTTATTTTATATTTTGGACTTGTATTACTCAGAAAATACTCTCCTTTTGAGTTTATTTTTGTTATTTTATCTTTTCTCAAGTTGTATTTCATTTCTATATCTTTATAGGCTCGATTTTAATTTGGTTTTATTGAGCTACACTGAATCCCCTTGTGTATACGTGTAGATGGTCTTGGATGTTTGAGAAATAAGGAATAGTCATAGACATGGTCTTGTGACCTTGTGTGCTCCACAACCCATTGAGACTCAACTCTCAATAAACATAGCTCCATCAAATGCAACACTTAGAGTTTAGGGGAATATTGTTTCAACTACCCACCTCCATATATTTTTCTTTGATTATTATACTTTTTAGTGTGCTTGCATGCGTACATTGGGGACAATGTACATCTTAAGTGTGGGGGGAGTTCACATTGCAGGCACGTTATACTTGCGCGTTCAATTGTTTATGCTCATGTAGCCAGTCGCGGTTCACCTTAGTTGCAACTGTTGTATTCTTAAGTTTAGAAGAATTTTTAACAATGTATCTCATCATGCTCTAGTTTTACTTGAATTTTAAGAAATTTTTCCTCGATTATTTCATATTGCACTACTCACTCTTGAAATCTTTTGGAAACTCGAGCTCAATGTTCTAAGGACTAGTTTATCATTGTTTTAGTTGAGTTTTCATTTATGTTTTGATATGCAAAAAAAAAAGTTGTGAGCTTGTGAATATTTGTTTAGATATTTTTTTCTCATTTGGGGTGGAAAGAGCTACCACATATGAAGTATGAAGCTACTCTCATAAGTCGGATACTAGTGATGCCCTAATGAGAGAAAGAGCTATCTCATGGGATGCATGAAAGCTGCTACCCCTGTAGAAAGAGCTACCACCTCGAAAGTGTGAAAGCCACCTTTGGCGGCCTCCTAGGAAAGGGCTACCTTAGAGGATGTATGCAGCTACTACCTCATTTCTTGTGTATAAATAAGTCCTTTTAATAAGAGCTTTGAGGAGTAGTTTTTGGGTTGACTTGGGTGAGTTCGCACACACTTACACATTATCGAGTTGTTGTCATTTTTTATTCAAGTTTTTAGCTAGAGTAATGATACCTTCTATGAAATGTTTTAATTTCCCCTTACTTGTAGAATGCTTCTTTTGCTTACATTTGGTGAACCTAAGGCTGAGCACTTCCAATTGTTCTTCCCAAGTACCTTCATGTTTTATTTTTGCTTGAGGACAAGCAAAAGCTTAAGTGTGGGGGAGTTTGATAAGTGCTTGATAAGTGTTCGTATTATAGTAAAATGAAGTGTTATTGTCTTACATTGAGCATTACTTTTGTCAGATTTAATCATTAATTAGTGTGTATTTGTGTTCTTTTGTGCATTGTACGGTTGTGGAGTAAACTTAGTGAAGAAAGAGCAAAGTTGGATCATGTTTGCCATCGTTGGGGAGTTCTCGTACCAAGCAAGGAACAATGCATGAGTTTAGACTTATGGGTGTGTGCCAACCTCTGGAGGAGCACAAAGGCAGTCGCATTCACAAAAGTCTGACCCATGTACCATTGGAGAACTTTGCCAATGAGGAGAATGAAGCAATCGACATGATCTACCATTGATTGTGTGCCCAAATCAACAGTCTCAAGGAAGAACGATGAAATCAGGAACATTTGACGCGCACCAGAAAACTGAATCAAGAGAATCCACATGGGTGTGTGGAAATTTAATACGGCCGTTTGGATGCCTGATTTTAGCCTATTTACTGCCGTGACTCAGCACTATTTAAAGACCTTTTTGGGGATTTTTTGGGATCTTTTCGCCTATCTTCTGGAGGGTTTTGGCTAGGGTTTGGAGAGGATTTTGTGGAGGATTGGAGTGCATCTACGGCATCGACATCGAAGCCCATTGAAAGATAGCCATTGGGGGAGCTTTCGTCGGCACCGATCCGGCGAGGTGTGCCCTAGGCTTGACAAATGGCTTGGTGAAGAGACAAAGTGGCGGCACAAGACCACAGCCACGCTACACAAGGGGGGTTTTCATCTATGTTTATCTTTCTTGTTTATTCATACACATTGATGGATTTGTATACCTCGATGAAGAGCTAAACCCCTTGTGGGTATTCGGACTTGTAAAGCCTAGGATGATTTTGTTTCTATGACATGTTATTATTCTTTCATTATTGATGCATTTAATTGAGTTCCAATTTTGATTTCTTGTTGTATTGATTTTCCTTTAGCCGTGACACTAGGGTTGAGAATCATCTAGGTTGTCCTTTGTAGGTGTGACAACTCCTATAGGATTAGACTACTCGAGATTGGAGAGGGTCGAGAGGGTGAGTCGTGAGGTAGTGAAACGTCCCCTTTCCCTTCTGGTGTAATTTTTCCTACCTCCATGTTGAAAGAGTTCTTAGCGGTCGAATAGAGCGAAGTGCTAGGAGATGAACTCCCCTGGGTCTTAGTTGCGCAAGCCATAGAGTGAAAGGTTGTAGTGAATCCTACTGCTGGGGCTTAATTGAGACTAGGGTGATTCCACCTGGACCAAAGGGTTAGGACTATACTCAGGAACAGGGTTTATCACTTGGAATCCCTAGAACGTAAATCAATCCAACGTAGTGTGAGGCTTAGGAAGATGGACTCCCCTAGGGCTTAGTTGATAGGTCAACGAGAGTTAAGGGTCTTAGTGAAACCTAATACCGGGGTATAATGTTGGGATTAGTCACGGTTGACCTTAGGTTTGGGACTGTGTCCTTTAGGATGTCCACGACTCATTAAACATCAATAGGAGAGCATAATATATTGCCTTGCACTAGAACATTAGTCCTAGGGGGAGCTTGTCTGGTACCCTATTTTACACTTGATTGCTCATTTCTTCAGTTTTATTTGCACTCTCCTGTCTTCCATACTTCTCTTTTATTTTATTATTTCTTTTAATTATTCTTGCACACACATATTGATCCTGTTCTCATCCTCCGTACTTCACACTAGCTAAATAGCAAGTTTTTGTGTCTACAATCACTACTCCCTGTGGATTAGACTACCGTCTCACCGGGGTAGTTTATTACTGGGACAACACGTATACTTTCGGGCCGCTGTCAAAGTTTTTGGCGCCGTTGCTAGGGAGTAGGCATATTTTAGATATTTGCTTTTTGCTATTTTAGCTATTCACCACACATTCTATTTCACACTTCTTTTTCTTCCATCATTCTTCTTTGTTTACTTTTTCTCTGATCTCAGCTTTAGGAAGTATGATTGATACAACTGAGATATTCGACATAATTACAGGAATAGTGAAGAATGTGGAACAGAAAATGCAATTGTTCATAGTACAGTCAGATACAAATTACATTGTAAATGAACAACCCATGAGCAGTCCTTTTGTAGAAGAAGAAGCCGCTATTGATTATTCTTTTAGTGAGCAGATTCCAAATTGTGAACTGGGCAATGTGTTGGATAAATTTGGGCAATCAGCACTAGCTTCTTCAAGTGGTGATACAGAAGAAAGTTTAGAGAGGGTCCTTACTCAGTTTGAATCATACTATCGGGAACAAAGGTAAGAAGTCTTTTTGGTGGGAATGATAGATTTGACTGAGGAAGTTTGTGAGTTAGGGGTTACAGTAGGATCCTAGGATCATTCTATCAGTTAGGCATTAGAGAACAATTTAGAAAGTGTTATTGAAAAGGAATCGATTCAGTTTGAAGAGATTGATAGATTGAAGGAGAGCCGATTAAGACCATCTATTGAAGAACCACCTAATTTGGAGTTAAAGACACACCGACACACTTGGAGTATGCATTTTTAGCGGAAGAAATTAAGCTCCTCGTCATTATAGCATCATATCCTTCTTCTGACTAGAATGACAAGTTAGTGAACATGTTGAAGAAACACAAGTCTGCTATTGCTTGGAAAATTTCAGATTTAAAAGGTATAAATCCTTCGTTTTGCACCCATAAAATTTTAATGGAGGATAACTTCAAGTCAGTAATCCAACCTCAAAGACGGCTGAACCCAAACATGAAAGAAGTTGTCAAGGTAGAGGTGGTGAAACTACTGGATGCAGGGATTATTTATCCCATTTCGGATAGTGCGTGGGTGAGCCCAACGCAAGTGGTATCGAAGAAAGGAAGGATAACAGTGATAAAAAAATGAAAAGAACGAACTCATTCCAACTAGAACGGTCACAGGATGAAGGGTATGCATTGACTACAGGAGATTGAATGATGCAACTTGCAAGGATCACTTCCCATTGACTTTTATTGATCAGATGTTGGAGCGATTGACTGGCCATCGGTTTTATTTTTTCCTAGACGGGATGTCAGGATATTTTCAGATTTCTATTGCTCCAGAAGATCAAGAAAAGACAACATTTACTTGTCTCTATGGGACCTTTGCATATAGACGAATGCCATTTGGACTATGCAACACACCGGCAACATTCCAGCGGTGCATGACCACCATTTTTGATGATCTGTTAGAGGATATCATGGAGGAGGTATTCATGGATGATTTCTTGGTGTTCGGTGACTCTTTTGATATTTGTTTAAGAAACTTGGAAAGAGTGTTGATGAGGTGTGAGGAGACAAACCTTGTGCTTAATTAGGAAAGTGCCACTTCGTGGTTCAAGAAGGCATCATTCTAGGGCACAAGATCTCACGAATGGGTAAGGAGGTGGATAAGGCAAAGATCAAAGTCATAGATAATCTTTCTCCACCAACAAATGTTAAGGGAGTTTGAAGTTTCTTGGGGCATGTAGGGTTCTATAGGCGGTTCATCAAGGATTTTTCAAAAAAATCACACAACCGTTGACTAAACTCCTTGAAAAGGATGCTCCTTTCAATTTTTGGGGATGAATGTGAGGCATCTTTTAATGTGTTAAAAGAAAAGTTAATTCAAGCTCCAATTCTGTTCACACCGGATTGGAATGAACCATTCGAGCTAATGTGCTATGCAAAACGACTATGCTATTGGAGCAGTTTTGGGGCAGAGAAAGGGTAAGCAATTTCAACTGATATACTATTCTAGTAAGACTCTTACATGTGCTCAAGAGAATTATACCACTATAGAGAAAGAGTTACTAGCAGTTATGTTCACCGTTGACAAGTTTAGGCCGTATCTCATCTTGTCGAGAGTCATTGTGTTTATAGATCATTTAGCTATCCATTACCTTATGAACAAGGCTGATGCTAAACCAAGACTGATCCGGTGGATATTACTCCTACAAGAGTTTGATATGGAGATAAAAGACAAGAAATGGACTGAAAATGTGGTTACGGATCATTTGTCTCGGTTAGAGGGAAGTGTTGGACAAGGGCCATCAAGCAAGAAGATTAATGATTTCTTTCTGGAAGAACACTTGTACTCGATTCAGGACTCAGCATCATCAAGTGATACTCCATGGTTCGCAGACTTTGCGAATTACTTGTCAGGGAAGGTTCTTAAACAAGGGCTCACATTCCAACAAAAGAAGAAATTCTTTATTGATTTGAAGAATTGCTTCTGGGATGATCTATTCCTCTTTCGCATCTGTGCAGACCATGTAAGTTGGAGATGTGTATCAAAGGAAGAAGGATAGGATATCCTTGTTCATTGCCACTCAGGACCTATTAGAGGCCATTATGCATCAAGTCGAACTGCAAAGAAGGTTCAGGCTATAGGATTTTATTGGCCGACTCTGTTCCAGGATACACATCAGTTTTTTCTTCGATGCGATAGCTACCAGAGAGTAGGAAATCTATCTCGGCTGGATGAGATGTACTAGAACCCTATGCAATTCTATGAGGTATTTGATGTTTAGGGCATTGACTTTATGGGGTCATTTTCAAAATCTAATGAGAACCAATACATCTTAGTCGCAGTTGACTATGTCTCTAAATGGGTTGAGGCTCAAACGTTGTCTACTAATGATGCTAGAACCGTGGTAAAGTTTTTGAAGAGACTGTTCACTCGGTGTGGAACTCCACGGATTATTATTAGTGATCAAGGGACTCATTTTTGAAACTCGCAATTGGAAAAAGTGTTGAAGAGATATGGAGTACATCACCGCCTTGCCACCCCTTACCATCCATAGACTAGTGGCCAAGTGGAGTTCACAAATAGAGAGCTCAAGAGGATCTTGACAAAATTGGTAGAGCAAGGAAAGCGAGATTTGTCTGAGCGTTTGGATGGCACACTCTAGGCTCATTGAACAGCATACAAGATCCCTATAGGAATCACTTCGTATAATTTGGTCTACGGAAAGTTATGTCACCTACCTGTGGAGCTTGAACATAAAGCGTATTGAGCGATCAAGGCGATGTATTTCAATTTAAGAAAAGCTGGGGAACAAAGATTGGTTCATCTTAACGAGCTTGATTGATGGAGGTTGAAGGCATATGAGAATGCTAGCATTTACAAAGAAAAGATTCGGAAGTGGCATGACAAGCATATCAAGTTGCCCAAGGAGTTCAAAGTAGGTGACCAACTGTTGTTATTCAATTCACGGTTGCGACTATTTCTCGAAAAACTAAAGTCTAGATGGTTTGGCCCATACACAGTCACTTAAGTATCACCTCATGTGGTAATTGAGATTACTCATCCAGAGAAGGGTACATTCAAAGTAAACGAGCATCGGCTGAAGCCATACTTTGGTGGCAAGGTTTGTAACAATGACAAGGAAGTATTCTTTCTTCAACCTCCATAAGGTAAGGCCAGGTACGTCAAGCTAAGTGACATTAAACAAGCGCTTCTTGGGAGGCAACCCAAGCTTTTACTATTTTTCTAGGAGTTAGTTTCATTTTAGCATGAATAAAAGTTTTATTGTTGGTGTCTTGTTCATACATACATGTGTTGAGATTTTCTTGTGGATCTGTGATGTTTTCGTGTGCCTAAATATTGATTGACAAAGTTTTGGGTCGTTTGAGAGTGTTTTCATGGATCTCTAGTCGTAATTTCATAATGTATGCAGGCTCTGAACCTTGTAGTTGAGTTCTGAAATTTTTCTGTAGAGCTTGTAAATTTTCTAAGTCATCCAGAGAAAACACAATCTCAGGGCTCACCCCGAGCGTCACAAAGGGCGTGTAGCTGCCCCTGTGAGCGACACTATGAAGGGCACACAGCCGTGTGGAATTTTCACACGGCCGTGTGAAATCCTGCAGAACTTAAACTCTCATTCCCGAGAGTCCATAGGGGCGTGTGGATGCCCTTGTGAGTGCCCATGTGTTAGGCACACGGCCGTGTGAAATTCTGTAGAGACTTCCCCTCCATCCCGAGAAAACACAGGGGCGTGTGGCTGCCCCTGTGAAATAGCTTGTAAAAAGCACACGGTCGTGTGGATATTTTCCATGCCCGTGTGGAACACTTAGAGTTTTCTCGGGAGATCCACAGAGGTCACAGGGGCATGTGGGTTCCCCATGACCGCCTTGTGTCTTGGCCAGGTTTGGCACACGGCCGTGTGGAATTTCCACACGGCAGTGTGGATGTGGGCAGAAGCCTTAGGTATTTTCCAAGAGCACATAAGGGCATTTGACTGCCCCTGTGAAGACACACGGCCACACGGCCATGTGGGGGTGTTGAGAGAGCACTCAGAGAGAACACAGGGGTGTGTGATTGGCCCTGTGAACCCTCTCAGTAGAGAGGCACACGGCCGTGTGGTCTTTCTACATGGGCGTGTCGATTTGTAGGACTCAAAAAGGCCAAAACCTTCTTTCATACTTTCTTTGGCCTTTCATATCTAGATACTTCTATGCTCAGAAGAACACTCCCCCCCACACTCCTACTTGTCTCTCTGACGATTCCACTGGCTTTAGAGAGTTTTTCCGGCCGAGCTTTAAGTTTTTGATTCTCTCATTAATCGGTAAACCACCCTTTTTCCTTTTTGCTTTGCCAACTCGATTCTCTTAGATTATTTGATTGATTTCCTCTAGCTTCACATGTGTATACACCTTATGAATAATTGTGGAAAGTTTCAATGTGATTAGGAGCGATTTGTATAGGATTTTGGCCTCACGGTCGTGTCTCTGTCGCGTCCCGACAATCGACATGGGTGTG
The DNA here is from genome assembly GCA_020875875.1 of Dioscorea alata. NCBI lineage: Eukaryota > Viridiplantae > Streptophyta > Magnoliopsida > Dioscoreales > Dioscoreaceae > Dioscorea > Dioscorea alata. Next base: position 10,834,046 of record CM037015.1, read on the forward strand.
TGGAATTTCCATACGGCCATGTGGATTCCTGCAAGATGATGCTTGAACGATGGTTTGATTGATTCTTTTAATTTTTTAAAGGAATGACACCTAGGTTAAAGCAAGTGACCGGCAAGATACCCCTTGAGCCCTCTAAGGAGCAGTTGGACTTTGCCACACCCGAGCATCGAGCAAGATATGAGAGGTTGGCGAAGCTCAAGTTTAGACAATCTCGGTACATAGACTTAAGCTGTCTGAGGATAGCCGAGTTTGGTGATGATGTTTGACACGACCCCTTGCGTGTATCCCGCAAGTGCATGGGCTTGTCGAAGTAATAAAATTACCCTGGTGAGTGGGTAGTCGAATCCACTGGGAATAGGTATTTAAAACACGAGATTTCACTATTTAGCTATGCGGTGTACGAAGAGTGATAATAGAATTGATGAGTGAATTATGGAAGCAAATATAATAAAGAGCAAGAAATTAAATAGAGATATGGAAGGCAAGAAAGTGCAAGTAGAAGTGAATAGAGAAGGACTAGCAATGGATGAAATAGGGTATCTGGACAAGCTACCTCTAGGACTTATGCTTCTAGTGCAAGACTATGCTATTATACTTTCCTACTGATGTTAATTGAGTCGAGGATATCCTTAAACTCACGGTCCCAAACCTAAGGTCAACCGTGACTAACCCCAACACTATGCCCCGGCATTAGGATTCACGTCAACCCTTCACTCTATCGCTCGCGCAACTAAGCTATAAAGGAGTATATCTACTTGAGCCTCGCAATACGTGGGATTGCCCTAAGCTCTAGGGACTCATAGTGATAAAACCTTTTTCTATGTATAGTTCTAACCCTTTGTTGCAGGCGGAAGAACCCTAGTCTAGATTAAACCCCAGTGCTTAGGATTCACGTCAACCCTTCACTCTGTTGCTCGCGCAACTAAGCCCCAGGGGAGTTTATCTACCTAGCACTTCACTCTATCTCGACCGCTAAGAAATCAAGGAAAACAGAGGTAGGGAGAAATCACACCGGAGGGGAAAGGGGACACTTCGCTACCTCACGACTTACCCTCTCAACCCTCTTCAATCTTAAGTAGTCAAATCCTATAGGAGTTGTCACACCTCCAAAGGACAACCTAGATTGTTCTCAACCCTAGTGTCACGGCTAGGGAAAAATAATTGCAAGAGATAATTAAAATTGAAACTCAAATTTATTCATCAATAATGGAAAACCATAATAGCAAGGTCATAGAAATATAATAATCCTAGGGTTTACAAGTCCGAATACCCGCGAGGGCTTTAGCTCCTCATGGAGCTATACATGTTCATCAAAATATAAAAGAAAGCACAAATTAAAGGCATTGATAAAAACCCTCTTGCGTATGGTGTGGCCGTGGTCTTGTGCGGCCGCCGAACATTGGTGACGATACCGATGATGCGCTTCAAACCTCCACGATATCCTCTCCAAAACCCTAGCAACACTCTCTAGAAGATCGGGAGAAAGATAGGTCAAAAGATATTTCAAAAGTCTCCAAATTGGGCTTTTATAATGTTGAGTCGCGGCTTTAAAATCGGACTTATCGAGTTTTCACATGACGGTGTGGAATCTCCACACGCCCGTGTGAAGTTTCTGGGTTACTGAAAAATTTATTCACACGGCCGTGTGGAATTTCCACACGCCCGTGTGAACTCTCTAGAAAGCTGATTTTCGGAAAAGTGAACAGTAGCTTGCTACAGTGTTTTACTACGATCTAACTTTGTGTCTTGTTCCTTGCTTGGTCCAAAAACTTCCCCACAATGGCGAACACGATCTAACTTTGTTCTTTTTCTCCAAAGTAGCTCCATAAACCTACAATGCACAAGAGTACACACATGCACACAATTTAGTAATAAAATCTGATAAAAGATATGTTCATTGTAAGATAATAACGCTTCACGTTACTATAACACAAGCATTTATCAATATTGCAGATGAGGTTGAAGAACTTTTATATGTGGGGAGTTGGGAACGCTTACTGTCTATTAGAGAGCCAGCAAATCGTTCACTTACTTTGGAGGAGCTCGCGTCATTCGAGTTTAACAGATCCTATGGAGAGTTGACGAGTGTAGACACTATACTGTTTAGAGCTTTTGGGCACTGTTACAGTATGTTGGTGATGCAGTTCTCTATCCGGATGGGTTTATATAACGAGGCTTTTACTAAGACAGAGGAGTACGAGAGCCTCTCGACCGACTACCTTGGTAGTTTGACCCTTCAGAGAGCCTACCGTGTATTATGTTGACAGGGGCAGTATGAACCGGGGGTGTCGAAGTCTACTTGTCTATCAAGGCCGGCTTATAGGTATATTCACGCCTTCCTGAGTAGATTAGTGAATGGCCGTGGTGACAGTATAGGAGTCTTGAGCCGGCTGGAGCTCCTTTACCTCCATTCGATGGTACAGAGCAAGCCGCTCCACCTCGGGCATATTCTTACTAAGTATATACGTTATCAGGGCTAGTATCTTCAGCTTGGAGTCATCTTCTCAGGGCCGTACATTACGAGACTTATCAAGGGGATGGGTCTCTGAGAGGAAATTAGGGGAATCGAGAAGACAGTCATACCTTCTCTCATTAGTTTAGAGATGTTGAGACAGATAGGTATGGTCAGGAAGCATTATCATTGTTATATGATGAACAGGCCCCCGCCGATGCCAGTAGAGGGAGATAAGGCCGGGGGATCACAGCCGGCTTTGCAGCTACCTCTAGCACAGCCCGAGAGTGAGGTATCACCAACAGCACCGAAGACGGCTCCACTGCGTATGTTTTCTCCATCTCGAGGCCAAGACAGATTGGAGCACCTCGAGAGTGCTGTGGGGGTGCTACAGACAGAGGTAGCTGAGGTTAGAGCTACCCAGGCTGCGCAGTACACCGAGGTCATGGCTCGGTTACACTGTCTCCAGCAGCTACTTAAGCGAGCCATGACTTCATCATTCGTGATTCGACCACGAGCCTCCCCTGCGTCACCATCACCTGTATCGCCACCACCTGATCCACCAGCACTAGCTGAGCCAATCGCAGCACCAGAGACTACCACTCAGGACATCGACGTTGAGGCGTCGTAGTTTTCTTTTATTTGATTTCATTTTATACTTTTATTTTCTATTTTGGACTTGTAATCCTCAGAAAGGATTTTCCTTATGAGTTTATTTTATGTTGCTTTTATCTTTTTCTCGAGTTGTATTTCATTGCGTTATCTCTATATACTCGAGTTTTATTTTGATTTTTTCTTAAGCTACACTGAACCCCTTGCGTATGTGTGCATATGGTCTTGGATGTTTGGAATTAGATGGATAGTCCGGGGTACGGTCATGGGACCGTGTGTGCTCCACAACCCATTGAGACTCAACTCTCAATGAATATAGCTCCATCAAACGTAACACTTGAAGTTCAGGGGAGTATTGTTTCAATTTCCCACTGCCATATTAATTGTTTGAATTGCTATACTTTTTATTGTGCTTTCATGAGTACATTGGGGACAATGTACGTCTTAAGTGTGGGGGAGAGTTCACATTGCAGGTGGAGAGTACTCCAGGTGGAGAGTAGAATCTTCGAACAAAGATGAGAAGAAACCCTAAGAACTGGAGTTAAAAATGAAATTTTGGGTCAGCCAAAGTTTGAGCAAGGTCGTGTTTAGTCCGTGTTCTTTTTTGATATTTCTCAAGTGAAACTCTCAGAATAATCAGTGGAAGCCGCACAGTTGTGTGTCTCCCGTGCTCCGCTAGTACACACCCGCGTCGCAGGTGGCATGGGCGTGTTCTCCTTGATGAAGCGAAGATGTCTTTTTAATGAGATAATCAGTGGGAGCGACACGGGTGTGCTGAGACCGTGTTCTGCCTAGGACACCCACTGGCTAGAATTTTGTTGGCTTGTTCTCCAGGATGGGAAAATTAGTGGGATAGAGCACGGTCACGCTCTGCCTGTGTTTAGCTTGCTTTCTTCCCTTAGTCATCAAACACACTCGTTTTACCCTTGATTTCACTCCAAATTGCTTCGAGCCCGAAATTCCTACACAAAATATACATGAATGTAATGCTAGAGAACGAATAAACAAATCGAATAAAGGGCATGAAATCATGATATAAAATGCACTCATCAGACATTCCAAAAAGAAAAAAAATAGGATTAGTGTTTTGATTCAAACCCAATGAATAGGGGGCATTCCAAAAAGAAAACATAGGACAAGGGTTTTAATTGAAAAATAGGAGACATTAGGAAAGATAATGAGATTAGGGTTTTGTTTGAAAAACATGAAGTATTCCAAAAATAAAACATACGATTAGGGTTTTGATTGAAAACAAAAAAGTAGGAGGCATTCCGGAAAGAAAATATAGACAAGAAAAACATAGAAAAAGGGTTTTTGATTCAAAACCCCATTGTGGAGGATATTCAGAAAATAAATATACGATTATGCTTTTGATTCAAAACCAAAAAATAGGAGACATCTGGAAAATAAACAGCGGATAATGGTTTTGATCCAAATTTGAAAAATAGGAGACACTCCGGAAAGAAAACGTAGTATTAGTTTTTTTATTTCAAACAAAAAAATTTGAGACATTCAGAGATGAAAATATAAGATTATTTTTTTTTTAAAATATAGGATACATTCCGAAAAGAAAAAAGAGGATTAAGTTTTTTAATTAAAATCATAAAAATAGGAGGCATTCTAAAAAAACCACGGGATTGGGGTTTTAATTCAAAACCGAAGAGTATGTGATATTCCGACATGAAAAACATAGGAATAGGGTTTTGATTCAAAACCCCAATATCGAGGATATTCAAAAAATAAACATAAGATTATCGTTTTGCTTCAAAACTGAAAAATAGGAGACATCCGGAAAATAAACAACGGATAATAGTTTTGATTCAAATTTGTAAAATAAGAGACACTTCGGAAAGAAAACATAATATTTAGATTTCGATTCAAAACCAAAAAAATAGGAGACCTTCTGAAAAAAAAAAACAAAAGACTATGGTTTCAATTGAAAAATAGGAGACATTGGAACCAAAAAAAAAATGATTAGTTTTTTTATTCAAAACCAAAAAATAGGTGGCATTCCGAAAAGAAACATCGGATTAGGTTTTGATTGGAAAATAAGAGTAATCATGAAAAGAAAACATAGGATTAGGGTTTTGATTGAAAACCGAAAATTATGAGACATTCCGACAAGAAACATAGGATTAGGGTTTTGATTCAAAATAAAAAAATAGGAGGTATTCCGAAAAAAAACATAGGATTGTAGCTTTGATTCAAAAACAAAAAACAGGAGACATTTCGAAAAGAAAACATACGATTTGGGTTTTGATTCAAAACCCAAGAAAATAGAAGACATTGCGAAAGGAAATAATAGAATTATGGTTTTGATTGAAAAATATTAGACATTACGAAGGAAAACATAGGAATAGAGTTTTTATTAAAAAAATATGAGACATTTCGGAAGGAAAACATTTGATTAGCATTTTGATTTAAAAATAGGGACATTCCGAAAACAAAATGTAGGATTAGGATTTTGACTCAAAAATTGAAAACATTCCATAAAGAAAACATAGGATTAGGATTTCGATTTACAAAATAGGAGATATTATGAAGAGGAAACATAGGATTATGGTTTTGATTCAAAAACCCAAAATAGTATATATTCCTTAAAAGAAAACATAGGATTAGGATTTTGACTAAAAATACCAGACATTATGAAATAAAAACATCATATTCATGTTTTGGTTCAAAACTGACAAGTATAATATATTATTAAAAGAAAATATAGGGTTAGGGTTTTGATTGAAAAATGGAAGACATTCCGAAAAGAAAACATTGGATTATGATTTTGATTAAATATGGGATTCAAGTTTTTATTCAAAAGCAAAATATGGTAGACACTGTGAAATGAAACATTGGATAAGAGTTTTGATTGAAAATTGGAGACATTCCTATATAAAAACATAGGATTACAATTGCACTTCAAAAATAGGAGATGCTAAGAAAATAAATATAGGATTACCCTTTGACTTGAAAATAGGAACCATTTGGAAAAGAAAATATAGATTAGGGTTTTGATTCAAAAATAAGATTCATTATGAAAAGAAAACATAGGATTAGATTTTTTATTCAAAATAAAAAAATTGAAGACATTCAAAAAAGAAAACATAGGATTAGAGTTTTGATTGAAAAATATTCCATTGCAAAAAGAAAACATAGTATTAGGATTTTTATTCAAAACCGATAAATAGAAGGTATTCCGAAAAGAAAAACATGGGATTAGGGTTTTGACTATAAACTGAAAAATAGGAGACATTTCCAAAAGAAAACATAATATTAGGGTGTTGATTCAAAAATCGAAGACATTCCGAAAAAAAAAACATAGGATTAGGTTTTTGATTGAAAACTGAAAAATTTTGAGACATTACTAAAATAATACATAAGATTAACGTTTTAATTTAAAAAATGGAGTCATACTGAAAAAAACATTAGACAAGGTTTTTTATTTAAAACCAATAAATAGGAGAAATTGCAAATAAAAAAAGGATTATGGTTTTGATTGAAAAAATAGGAGACATTCAGAAAATAAAACATGGGTTGGATTTTCTTATTCAAAACAGAAAAATAGGAGATATTCTAAAAAAAAAACAAAATCGGATTAGGGTGTTGATTGAAAAATATGAAACATTCTGAAAAAGAAAAAATCGATCGTGGCTTTGATTAAAAAATAGGAGACAATCCTAAAACAAAACATATGATTAGGATTTTTAATTCAAAACTAAAAAATAGGAGACATTCTGAAAAAATAAACATGGGATTAGAGTTTTGATTAAAAATAGGAGACATTAAAAAAAAAATATATATATGGGATTATGGTTTTGATTCAAAACTAAGAAATATGAGACATTCAGAAAAGAAAACATTCGATCATCGTGTTGATTCAAAATTGAAAAATAGGAAGCCATTCCGAAATGAAAACATATTTTTAGGGTTTTGATTTAAAAGAAGGAGTCATTCAGAAAAGAGAACATAACATTATTGTTTTGTTTCAAAAATAATACTCATTCTGAAAAAAAATTGGATTAGATTTTTTGATTCAAAGCTGAAAAATATGAGACATTATGAAAAGAAAACATATAATTAAGGTCTTGATTAAAAAAAGGGAGACATTCCAAACTAAAAACATATGATTAGGGTTTTGATTCAAAACAGAAAAATAGCAGACAATACGAAAAGAAAACATAGGATTAGGGTTTTGATTAAAAATATTAGAAATAATGAAAAGAAAATATAGAATTAGGTATTTAGTTAAAACTGAAAAAAATAGGAGACATTCTGAAAGAAAAAAATCTGATTAAGGGCTTGATTGAAAAATGGCAGACATTATGACAAGAAAACATAGTGATAGAGTTTTGATTCTTAAATAGAAGATATTCTGTAAATAAAAAATAGGATTTGGTTTTTAATTGAAAAATAAAAAATGGGAGAAATTCTTTAAAAAAAAAACATATGATTTGGGGTTTGATTGAAAAATAGGAGACATTCTGAGAAGAAAAAATATAGGATTAAGGTTTTAATTAAAAAGTATTAGACATTTCCAGAAGAACCTAGTATGATGGTATTGATTCAAAAATATTAGGCACTACACAAAAAAAAAAAAAAAAACATTGGATTAGGATTTGGACTTTAATTAAAAATTAGGAGATTTTCCGAAAAGAAAACATAGGATTAGGGTTATGATTCAACAATAGGAGGCATTCCAAAAAAAACATAGAAATTGGGTGGTGATCCAAAAATAAGAGACATTTCAAAATGAAAAAGATAGCATCAGTGTTTTGATTCAAAACTCAAAAATATATGACATTCCGAAAAAGAAACATGGAATTAGAGTTTTGATTAACAAATAGAAGACATTTCGAAATGATATTTAGGATTAGGGTTTTGACTGAATAATAGGAGACATTTTTAAAGGAAAATATAGAATTATGGTTTTGATTCAAAACTAAAATAAAGAAGACATTCTGAAAAAAAAAAACATAGGATTAGAATTATGGTTTTGATTCAAAACTAAAATAAAGAAGACATTCTGAAAAAAAAAACATAGGATTAGAATTATGGTTTTGATTCAAAACTAAAATAAAGAAGACATTCTGAAAATAAAACAAAGGATTAGTGTTTTATTTAAAACCGATAAGTAGGGTACATTACGAAAATAAAACATATGATTAGTGTTTTGATTCAAATCCCAAAAACAATATATATTCTGAAAGAAAATAAAGGATAAGAGTTTTGATTCAAAAATAGAAGGCATTTCAAAAGGATAAATAGGATTATGTTTTGATTGAAAAATAATTGACATTCAAAAAAGAAAACATAGGATTATGGTTTTGATTCAAAACCAAAAAAATAGAAGACATTATAAAAAGAAAACATACGATTAGTCTTTTGATTAAAAAATAGGAGACATTCTGAAAAGAAAATATAGGATTAGGTTTTTGATTTAAAAATGAAAAGTAGGACACATTCCAAAGAGGACAAACATAGGATTAGGCTTTTGTTTGAAAAATAAGAGACATTAGTTGAAGAAAACAAAGGATTAAGTTTTTGATTAAATGATTGGATACATACAAATAAAAACCAATGCAAAAAAAAAAAAAAATGGCATACAAATTCGAGATTTATAGCACAAGATATAATCAAATGAAATATTACCATAAATGGCAAAATTGTAGTTTTTGAGGTCAAGACAATGGAATTTGACCAAATTCAAGTATGCCTCATGAGCTTGTGCAACAATCTTAGTACTTGTGTTCATTGACCCGTTTTCCATCAAGTAAGACTCATTAAACAACTACTAGTTTAAATGCCCCCCTACTAGTTTAAATCTTATTTCTTCATGAAACCACATGGTAGTTCCTAAATACATCTCACTTAATAAATGTAAACATTGGATTTGGGCTTTCATTAAAAAATTGGAGGCATTTTGAAAAGAAAAAATAGGACTTGGTTTTGATTAAAAAATTGGAAACATTCTAAAAAAAACATTGGCTTAGGTTTTTGATTCACAACTTAAAAAAAGAAAAATTCCAAAAAGAAAAATACAATTAGGGTTTTGATTCAAAACCGTGACAAAGGTGGCATTTAGAAGAGAAAACATAAAATTAGTGTTTTCTTTGAAAAAGAGGAGATATTCCTAAAAGAAAACATAGTATTAAGTATTTGATTGAAAACAAAAAAAATCTGACAGATTGTGAAAAGAAAACATAGGAATAGAATTTTGATGGAAAAATAGGAGACACTACGAAAATAAAAAATATAGGATTAGGGTTTTGAAAAACAAAAGATTAGTTTTTTGATTAAAAAATAGGAGACATTCGGAAAAAAAACAAACGATTAGGGGTTTCATTAAAAAATAAGAGGCATTCCTCCAATTTCTTAATGAAAACCCTAATCATGTCTTTTCTTTACTTAATGTATCCAATTTTTCGATTTTCAATAAAAAACGTTAACATTTTTTTTCTTTTCAGAGTGTCTTTTTTTTTTTTAAATCAAAGCCCTAACCTATGTTATATTTTCGTAATGTCTCCAATTTTTTAATCAAAACATTAATCATATGTTTTCTTTTCATAATATATCATATTTTGTGATCAAAATTTTCTTACTATGTTTTTTTCACAACATCTGCTATTTTTTAGTTTTGAATCAAAACTATAATCATATCTTTTCTTTTCCGAATGTCTTCTATTTTTCAATCAAAATACTAATTCTATGTTTTGACTCAAAAATTTAATCCTATGTTGTCTTTTCATAATGAACCCTATTTTTGAATCAAAACACTAATCCTATGCTTTCTTTTCACAATGAATACAATTTTGGAATCAAAAACATAAACCTATATTTTCTTTTTCGAATATCTCCTATTTTTGAAGTAAAACACTAATCCTATGTTTTCATTTCAAAATGTCTACAAATTCTCAATCAAAACAATAATCCTTTATTTTTTTAACGGAATTTGTCCTATTTTTTATTTTTGAATCAAAACTCTAATCCGAAGTTTCTTTCTAAAATGTCTCATAGTTTTCAATCAAAATGCTAATCCTATGTTTTCTTTAGCGGAATATCTCCTATATTTCAGTTTTGAATGAAAAACCTAATCCTACGTGTTTTTTTCCATAATGTCTCTTATTTTTTAATCAAAACACTAATCCTATATTTTCCTTTCGTAATGTCTCATATTTTTAGATCAAAACCCTAATCTTACGTTTCCTTCTAAGAATGTCTCCTAATTTTCAATCAAAACCCTAATCCTATATTTTGTTTTTAGAATGTCTACTATTTTTTTTTATGAAAACCCTAATCCTATGTTTTGTTTCTAGAATGTCTACTATTTTTGTTTGTGAAAACCCTAATCCTATGTTTTCTTTTCAGAATGTTTCCTTTTTTTTGCTTTATAATCAAAAAAGAAATCATATATTTTCTTTTCAGAATATCTCATATTTTTCAATCAAAACACTAATCCTATGTTTTCTTTTCGGAATATCTACTATTTTCAGTTTTGTATTATGACACTAATCCTATGTTTTCTTTTTAGAATGCTACATATTTTTCAATCAAAACCCTAATCCTATGTTTCTTTTCATAAAGTCTCTGACTTTTAGGTTTTGAATCAAACCCTAATCCAATGTTTGTCATTTCGGAATGTCACCTATTTTTGAATAAAAAAAATAATCCTATGTTTTGATTGAAAAAATAGGAGACAATCTGAAAAGAAAACATGGGATTAATGTTTTGATTGTAAAATAGGAGACAATCCGAAAAGAAACATAGGATTATTGTTTTGATTAAAAAAAATGGGATACATTCTAGAAAGAAACAATAGGAATAGGGTTTTCACTCCAAAATATGAGACAATCCAAAAAAAAAATTGGATTAGGGTTTAGATCCACATTTGAAAACTAGGAGACATTAAAAAAATACAAGAAGATAAAATTAGTGTTTTGAATGAAAGATATGGCATTCAGAAAAAACATAAAATTAAGGTTTCGATTTGAAAATCAGAAACATGGTATTTATTCATAAATAGGAGACATTTTGAAAAGAAAACCTAAGATTAGTGTTTTGATTAAAAAATAGGAGACATTCTGAAAAGAAAACATACGACTAAGGTTTTGAATGAAAACTGAAAAATAGGAGGCATTCCGAAAAAAAACATAGAATTAGGGTTTTGATTAAAAAATAGGATACTTTCTAAAAAAATAGATGAGCCATTTTGAAAAGAAAACATAGGATTACGGTTTTCATTAAAAAATAAGAGGCATTACAAAAGAAAACATAATATTAAGGTTTTGATTCAAAAATAGAAGACATTCTGAATAGAAAACTTAGGATTTGGGTTTTGGTTAAAAAATAGGAGTTATCCAAAAAGAAAACTTTGGATTAGGGTTTTGAATCAAAACAAAAAAAAATGGTTGAAATTCTAAAAATAAAATATAGGATTAGCTTTTTTGACTGAAAAATAGAAGATATTTCGACAAAAAAAACACATAAGATTATGCTTTTGATTGAAAAATAGGAGACCTTACGAAACGAAAACATCTAAGTTGGATTTTGATTGTAAAATAGGAGACATTATGAAAATAATACATTGGACTAGGGTATTGATTCAAAATAGAGACTAGGGTTTTGGTTCAAAATGGAAAAATTGGTGACATTGCGAAAAGAAAAAAATAGGATTAGTGTCTTGATTTAAAACAACAAAATAGAACACATACCGAAAAGAAACATAGGATTAGTGTTTTGACTGAAAAATAGGAGATATCCCAAAAAGAAAATGTAGGATTATGGTTTTAATTCAAAACCAAAAAAATAGGAGACATCCCAAAAAGAAAATGTACGGTTTTTAATCAATACAATAATCCTATGTTTTATTTTCGCAATGTCTCTGATTTTTCAATCAAAACCATAATTCCTATGTTTTCTTTAAGAAATGTCTACTATTTAACGGTTTTGAATCAAAACACTAATCCTAGGTTATATTTTCGGAATGTCTCTTCCTTTTCAATCAAAATCCTAATCTTGTGTTTTTTCTTAAATGTCTCCAATTTTCGGTCTTTATTCGAAACCATAATCCTATGTTTTCTTATTGGAATGTCAACTATTTTTTAATCAAAACACTAATCCAATATTTTCTTTTCATAATGTGTCCTTTTTTTTCGGTTTTGAAACAAAAAAAATAATATCATGTTTGCTTTTCAGAATGTCTCCTGTTATTTAATAAAAATAGTAACCCAATATTTTGTTTTGAGCATATCTCCAATTTTTCAATCAAAACACTAATCATATGTTTTCTTTTCGGAATGTCTCCAATTTTTCATTTTTGAATCAAAATGCCTAATCCTATGTTTTCTTTTCAGAATGCTTGCTATTTTTAACTCAAAACACTAATCCTACATTTTATTTTCAGATTATCTCCTATTTTTCATTCAAAACCCAAATCCTCTCTTTCCTTTTCTAAATGTCTCCTATTATTGGAATGCCTCAAGTTTATCGGTTTTAAATCAAATCCAAAATGCTATATTTTCTTTTCACAATGTATAATTTTTTTGAATATAAAACATAATCCAATGTTTTGTTTTTGGAATATCTCCTATTTTTGAATCATAAACATAATCGTATGTTTTTTCATAGTCATATTTTTGAATAAAAAACTTAATCGTATCTTTTCTCTTTGGATTGTCTGCCATTTTTTAATCGAAAAACTGATATGATGTTTTCTTTTCGTATAGTCTCTTATTTTTTAATCAAAACTCTAGTCCTATGTTCTCTTTTTTGGAATGTCTCCTATTTTTCAATGAAACCCCTCATCATATGTTTTTTTTTCAGAATATTTACTATTTTTCAATCAAAAGCCTAATCCTATCTATTCTTTCGGAATATCCCTGATTTTTTAATCAAAACTGCAATCATATTTTTTTTTTTCAAAATGCCTCCTATTTTCAAACTACAACCATAATCCTATGTTTTCTTTTCGGAGTGTCTTCTATTTTTGAATCAAAACCCTAATCCTATGTTTTATTTTTGCAATGCCTTCAATTTTTTAACAAAAACCTAATCCTATGTTTTCTTTTCCTATTGTCTTTATGTTTTAATTAAAAACCTAATCCTTTATATGTCAACTATTTTTGGTTTTAATCCTAGGTATTATTTTCTTAATATCTCCTACTTTTCAATCAAAACATTAATCCTTTGTTTTCTTTTCGGAATGTCTCATATGTTTTCTTTTCGGAATGTATCCTATTTTCCGTCAAAACCATAATCCTATGTTTTCTTTTCATAACTTCTCCTATTTTTATTTTTCAATTAAAAAAACTAACCCTATATTCTCTTTTTTGAATATCTTTTATTTTTGAATCAAAATCCTAATCCTGTGTATTCCTTTTGGAATGTCTCCTATTTTTTAATTAAAACCCTAGTCCTATATTTTTTCAGAATTTCTACTATTTTTTTATTTGGAATTAAAAACCTAATCCTATATTTTCTTTGAACAATGTCTTCTAGTTATAGTTTTGAATAAGAACCCTAATCGTATGTTTCCTTTTCAGAATCTCTCGTATTTTCAGTTTTGAATTAAAACAGTAATCTTATTCTTTATTTATGGAATGTCTCCTATTTTACAATCATAACCTAAATCCTATGTTTTTTTATTGTATTGTATCCTACTTTTCAGTTTAGAATTAAAGACCTAATCCTAAGTTTTCTTTTCGTAATGTGTCCTATTTTCAAATCAAAACCCTAATCCAATATTTTTTCTTTTTGAAATGTCTCCTATTTTTTCATCAAAATATTAATCCTACACTTTATTTTAGTAATATCTCATAATATTTGGTTTTGAATCAAACGCCTAACACTATGTTTTCTTTTTGGTATGTCTATTATTTTTTAATCACAACCCTAAACCTTTGTTTTCCATTCAGAATGTCTACTATTTTTTGGTTTTCAATCAAAAAACCTAATCCTATGTTTTCTCTTCAGAATATCTCTTATTTTTTAATTAAAACACTAATCGTATGTTTTCTTTTCTTAATGTCTCCAATTTTTTAATCAAACCCCTATTCCTTTGTTTTCTTTTTGGAATGTCACCTATTTTTTTTTTTAATTGAATCAAAATTCTAGTCCTATATTTTTCTTTTCGGATTGTCTTCTATTTTTGGTTTTGGAACAAAACCCTAATCTTACATTTTTCTTTTGGACAGTCGCCTATTGTTAAATCACAACCCTAAACTGTTGTTTTTCCTTTTCAGAATGTCTCTGATTTTTGGCCTTTGAATCAAAAATATAATCCTATGTTTTTTTCCCAGAATGTCTCCTTTTTTTTATCAAAGCATTAATTGTATGTTTTCTTTTCGTAATGTCTCCAATTTTTAAAACAAAAGCCTAAGAATATGTTATGTTTTTGTAATGTCTCCTATTTTTTTGTTTTGAATTAGTTTTTAATCGTATATTTTCTTTTTGAAATGTCTCATATTTTTCGGTTTTGATAAAAAAATAATCCTATGTTTTCTTTTCTTAATTTCTGCTCTTTTTCAATCAAAATCATAATCTTATTTATTTTTCTTTCGTAATGTCTCCTATTTTTGGATTTCATTCAAAACCCTAATCCTTTGTTCCCCTTTCAGAATGTCTCCTATTTTTCAATGAAAACCCTCATCCTGCTTTTTTTTTTTTTTGGAATATCTACTAGTTTTCAATCAAAAGCCAAATCCTATGTATTTTTACGGAATATCTCTGATTTTTTAATAAAAAATGCAATCCTATGTTTTCTTTTCCGAATCTCTCCTATTTTAGAACCAAAACCACAATCTTATGTTTTTTCTTTTCGGAATGTTTTCTATTTTTGAATCAAAACCCTAATCCTATGTTTCATTTTCGGAATGTGTCCAACTTTTGAACAAAAACCCTATTCTTATGTTTTCTTTTTCTAATGTCTTTTTTTTTTTATCAAAACCTTAATCCTATATTTTATTTTTAAATGTCTTCTATTTTTTGGTTTTAATTCAAAACACTAATCCTATATTTTTCTTTTCTTAATATCTCCTATTTTTCAATCAAAACATTAAACCTTTGTTTTCCTTACGGAATGTCTCTTATATTTTCTTTTTGGAATGTATCATATTTTCAGTCAAAACCCTAATCCTATGTTTTCTTTTCGTAACGTCTCCTATTATTTTTCTTTTCAATAAAAAAACTAATCCTATATTCTATTTTCCGAATCCTTCTATTTTTGAATCAATATGCTAATCCTTTGTTTTCCTTTCATGATGTCTCCTTTTTTCAATCAAACCCTAGTACTAAGTATTTTTTTAGAATATCTGCTATTTTTTGTTTGGAATTAAAACCCTAATCCAATATTTTTTTTGAAAATGTCTCTTATTTTTTTAATTAAAACCCTATTCATTTTTTTCATTTCGGAATGTCTCTATTTTTTCTTATTGAAATATCTCTTATTAATCGGTTTAGAATCAAAAAAATAATCCTATGTTTTCTTTTTAGGATGTCTCAAATTGTTTAATTAAAAGATTAATCCTTTGTTTTATTTCCTAATGTATCGTATTTTCAATAAAAAAAACTAATTTATCTTTTCTTCTCGCAATGTCTCCTAGTTATCAATTTTGAATCAGAACACTAATCCTTTGTTTTCTTTTCAGAATCTCTCCTATTTTTTTAGTTTTGAATCAAAACCGTAATCCTATTATTTCTTTCATGAATGTCACCTATTTTTCAATCAAAACCCAAATCCTATATTTTTCTTATTGTATTATCGGTTTTGAATTAAACTCCTAATCCTAAGTTTTCTTTTTGTAATGTGTCCTATTTTTAAATCAAAATCCTACCTTGTATTTTGTTTTTGGAATGTCACATATTTTTTAATCAAAACTTTAATCATATGCTTTCTTTTAGTAGTGTCTCATACTTTTCTTTTTTGTATCAAACCCCTAACACTATGTTTTATTTTCGGTATGTCTCCTATTTTTCAATTACAACCCCAAATATTTGTTTTCCATTTGGAATGTTTCCTATTTTTCAGTTTTGAATAAAAAATCCTAATACTATGATTTCATTTCTAAATGTCTCCAATTTTTCAATCAAAAGCCTAATCCTATGTTTCTTTTTTTAATGTCATCTATTTTTTTTGTATTGAATCAAAATCCTAATCCTATATTTTTATTTTCGAAATGTCTCCCATTTTTGGTTTTGAAACAAAATCCTAACCCTATGTTTCCTTTTCAAAATGTCTCCTATTATTTAATCACAACAATAAACCTTTGTTTTCCTTTCAGAATATCTCCAATTTTTGTGCTTTGAATAAAAAATATAATCCTATGTTTTTTTGTCAGAATGTATCCTTTTTGTTTTTTTATCAAAGCACTAATCGTATATTTTCGTTTCCTAATATCTCCCATTTTCAATCAAAAGCCTAATAATATGGTTTTTTTGAGTAATATCTCCTATTTTTTTTGTTTTGAATGAAAAGAATAATTGTATTTATTCTTTTCGGAAGTTCTCCTATTTGAAAATCAAAATCATAATCTTATATATTTTCTTTTTGTAATGTCTCCAGTTTTTTAATCAAAATCATAATCCTATGTTTTTCTTTTCGGAATATCTCCTACTTTTGAATCAAAATGATAATCTGCTGTCTTCCTCAAGGAATATCTCCTATTTTAGAATCAAAACTCTAATCCTATGTTTTTTTTTCAGAATACCTCCAATTTCTTAATGAAACCCCTAATCCTGTCTTTTCATTACGTAATGTCTCCAATTTTTCGATTTTCAATAAGAAAACGTTATCATTTTTTTTCTTTTCGGAATGTCTTTTTTTTTTTAAATCAAAGCCCTAACCTATGTTATCTTTTCGTAATGTCTCCAATTTTTTAATCAAAACATTAATCATATGTTTTCTTTTCGTAATGTATCATATTTTGTGATCAAAACTCTCTTACTATGTTTTTTTCATAATGTCTGCTATTTTTCAGTTTTGAATCAAAACCATAATCCTATCTTTTCTTTTTTGAATGTCTTCTATTTTTAAATCAAAATACTAATCCAATGCTTTTTTTTCAGAATAACTCCTATATTTTTTTTGTTTTGACTCAAAAATTTAATCCTATGTTGTCTTTTCATAATGAATCCTATTTTTGAATCAAAACACTAATCCTATACTTTCTTTTCACAATGAATACAATTTTGGAATCAAAACCATTAACCTATATATTCTTTTTAGAATATCTCCAATTTTTGAAGTAAAACACTAATCCTATGTTTTCATTTCAAAATGTCTACAAATTTTCAATCAAAATAATAATCCTTTATTTTTTTAACGGAATTTCTCCTATTTTTAATTTTTGAATCAAAACTCTAATCCTAAGTTTTCTTTCTTAAATTTCTCCTAGTTTTTAATCAAAACACTAATCCTATGTTTTCTTTAGCAGAATATCTCCTATATTTCCATTTTTGAGTGAAAAACCTAATCCTACGTTTTCTTTTTATAATGTCTCTTATTTTTTAATTAAAACCCTAATCCTATATTTTCCTTTCATAATGTCTCATATTTTTAGATCAAACCCTAATCTTACGTTTTCTTCTAAAAATATCTCCTATTTTTCAATCAAAACCCTAATCCTATCTTTTGTTTTTAGAATTTCTACTATTTTTTTTTATGAAAACCCTAATCCTATGTTTTGTTTTTAGAACGTCTACTATTTTTTTTTTTTATAAAAACCCTAATCCTATGTTTTCTTTTCAGTATGTTTCCTTTTTTTTGCTTTTTAATCAAAAAAGAAATCATATGTTTTCTTTTCAGAATATCTCCTATTTTTCAATCAAAACACTAATCCTATGTTTTCTTTTCGGAATATCTACTATTTTTTGGTTTTGTATTATGACACTAATCCTATGTTTTCTTTTTAGAATGCTACATATTTTTCAATCAAAACCCTAATCCTATGTTTTTTTTTTTCATAAAGTCTCCAACTTTTGGGGTTTGAATCAAACCCTAATCCTATGTTTGTTATTTCGGACTGTCGTATGTTTTTGAATAAAAAAAATTAATCCTATGTTTTTTGTTCGGAATGTCCCCTATCTTTCAATCAAAACCTTAATCCTATATTTTGATTTCATAATATCTCCTTTTTTTTTTTTAAATCAAAAACCAAATCCTATGTTTTATTTTCAGAATTTCTCCTATTTTTCAATCCAAACACTAATCATATGTTTTGTTTTTGAAATGTCTCATATTTTTCGGTTTTCAATCAAAGGCCTAATCCTATGTTTTCTTATCAGAATGTCTCCTATTTCTGAATCAAAACACTAATGATGTATTTTCTTTAGAGTATGTCTCCTATTATTTTTTTTGAATAAAAAATCTAATCTTATGTTTTCCTTTCGGAATGTCTCCTATTTTCCAATCAAAACCCTAATATTATGTTAAATTTTCACAAGGCCTCCTATATTTCCGTTTTGAATAAAAAAACATAATCCTATGTTTTTCTTTTGGAATGTCTATTATTTTGAGTCAAAGATCTAATCCTATGTTTTCTTTTTGAAAGTTGACACACCCCTTGCATGTGTGTACCGTAAGTGCACGGGTTTGTCGAAGTAATATTAGTACCCTGATGAGAGGGTAGTCGAATCCACAGGGAATAGGGATCAAAGATACAAGTAATTGCTATTTAACTAATGAGAAATACGGAAAAGTGAGATTAGGATCAATGTGTGGATGAAAAGCAATTAAACGAACACGAAATAAAAGAAATATGGAAGATGGGAAAGTGCAAGTAAGAGTAACAAGAGAAGGACAATCAATAGATAAAGTAGGGTACCCAGACAAGCTACCTCTAATTTTATGCTTCTAGTGCAAGACAATGGTATTATACTCTCCTATTGATGTTAAATGAGTCGAAGATATCGTTAAACACACGGTCCCAAACCTAAGGTCAACCGTGACTAACCCCAACACTATGCCCCTGCGTTAGGTTTCACTACGATCCTTGACTCTTGTCAACCTGTCAACTAAGCCCTAGGGGAGTTCATCTTCCTAAGCCTCACACTATGTGGAATTGCTTTAAGTTCTAGGGATTCCTAGTGATAAACCCTGTTCCTATGGATAGTTCTAACCCTTTGGTCTAGGAGAAAGAACCCTAGTCTAAATTAAGTACCAGAACTAGGATTCACTTTGTTGCTTACGCAACTAAGCCCCAGGGGAGTTCATCTCCTAGCACTTCGCTCTATCTCGACCGCTAATAACTCTTGGAGCACAAAGGTAGGGAGAATCACGCTGGAAGGGAAAGGGGACGTTTCGCTACCTCACGACTCACCCTCTCAAGCCTCTTCAATCCTAAGTAGTCTAACCCTATAAGAGTTGTCACACCTCCAAAGGATAACCTAGATTGTTCTCAACCCTAATGTCACGGCTAAGAGAAAACAATACGACATGCAATTAAGATTGAAACTCAATTTTATTCATCAATAATGGAAAAGCATAATAACAATGTCATAGAAACAAAATTATCCTAAGGTTTACAAGTCTAAATGCCCACAAGGGGTTTAGCTCCTCATGGAACTATACAAATCCATCAAACTATGAAAGTAAACACAAATTGAAAGCATAGATGAAAATCCCCTTGCGTAGAGTGTGGCCGTAGTCTTGTGCAGCCGCCGGACGTCGATGATGATGCCGATGATGCCCTCGAAACCCCCACAAAGTCCTCTTCGAAACCCTAGCCGTAACTCTCCAGAAGTTAGGAGAAAAGATTGGCAAAAAGATGTTTAAAAAGTCTCCAAAACGGGCTTTTATAATATCGAGTCGCGGCTGTAAATTGGCTGAATCGGGACTTCACACGGCCATGTGGAATTTCCACATGCCCGTGTGAAGTTTTTGTTTTTCTAAATTTCGGCAAATAGTGAACAGTAACTTGTTACAGTGCTTTTGTTACAGTAACTTACTACAGTACTTCTACAGTACTCTTGCCGAAACGCTCCCGAATTCGTCATTCTTCCTCAAGGCCATTGAATTGAGCACACAATCAATGGTAGATCGGTCCGATTGCTTCAATTCTCCTTATTGGTGAAGTTCCCCTATGCTACACGAGTTAGACTTGTTGTGAATGTGACTGCCTTTGTGCCCCTCCAAAGGAGGTTGGCACACCCTCACAAGTCTAGGCTCATGCCTTGTTCCTTGCTCGGTCCGGAAAACTCCCCAACAACGGCAAACATGATCTAACTTTGCTTATTTTATCCAAATTATCTTCACAACCCTACAATGCACAAAAGGACACAAATGCACATTATTTAGTGATAAAATCTGATGAAAGTAATGCTCATTGTAAGATAATAACACTTTGCATTATTATAACACAAGAACTTATCAAAAGTCACCTATTTTTTAATCAAAATCCTATTCCCATGTTTGATTTTCTAAATGTGAAATATTTTTGAACAAAAACACTAACCCTATGGTTTCTTTTCAGAATGTCTGTTGTTTTCTAGTTTTGAATCAAAAACCTAATACTATGTTTTTCTTTTAGGAATGTCTTATATTTTATAATTCAAAACCGTAATTCTATATTTTTTCTTTTCAGATTGTCTCCTTTTCTTAAATAAAAAACTTGATCCAATGTTTTCTTTTCGGAATGTCTCTTATGTTTCGGTTTTCAATCATAGCCCTAATCCTATGTTTCTTTTCGGAATGTTTCCTATTTTTCAATCAAAAATCTAAACTCATGTTTTCTTTTCGGAATATCTTCTATTTTAGAATCAAAACCCGAATTCTATAATTTCTTTTCAGAATGTCTGCTATTCTTCAATCAAAACACTAACCCTATAGTTCATTTTTTCGGAATGTCTTCCTTTTTTTGATTTTGAATCAAAATGCCAGTCCTATGTTTTCTTTACGGAATGTGTCATATTTTTTAGATTTGAACCAAAGCAATAATCATATGACATTCTTTCGAAATGTCTCCTATTTTTTAATGAAAACACTAATCATAAATTTTATTATCGGAATGTCTACTATTATCCTATAAAAACCCTAATCCTAAGTTTTCTTTTCTGAATATATCCTAAGTTTTGGTTTTCAATCAAAAATAGAATCCTATGCTTTTTTTTAATGTCTTCTATTTTTGAATCAAAACCCTAATCCTATGTTTTCTCTTTTGGCAATGCCTCCTATTTTTCTATCAAAAGTCTAATTCTATATTATTTTTTCTAAATGTTGATGAGTGCATTTTATATCATGTTTTCATGACCTTTACACTATTCTTTTAGTTGTCCTTTAGCATATTTTTGTGTATAATTGGTGCTATTCAAGGTATAATGCTCATGGTGCAGGAATCATGGGCTTGAATCATTTTGAAGTGAAACTGAGTGCATTTCGTGCGTGTTCAACGACCGAGGGAAAAGAACTAGCTGACATGGGCAGAACATGGTCGTGTCTGATCCACTGCAAATCCCAGCCTAGAGAGAAACCAGCAGAATCCTGACATGGGAGTGTCCCAGGCAGAACACGGTCACCACGCTCTAGTGCCCATACCGCTGCAAATCTTAGGAAAATCCCCTTCAGGAGTGACACGGGCACGATGCTAGTTATACGAGTGTGTGATAGTTGATGGGATGTACCTGGTAGACATTTAGGGTAAGATAGAATGCACTAATCTTAGGGATCACCCCGGGGCATTACTCTAGTATTTGCCGAAATACTCGATTCTAATCTCCTTTTTTATCCACCAACTTATCTTCACTTAATTGTTTTATAATTCAACTCTTTCTCAATTAGTACTTTGAGCACAGCTCCCTACGGTTTGACAACCCTACCTCTCACGGGGTACCACTTTATTACTTGCTTGCGACCCGTACACTTGCAATTAGTGCATCAAGTTTTTATCAGCGTTGCCGGGGAGCTGGTCACTCTTAGGAACATTAGGACTTTGGTAATCTAGTTTGTGAATATTTCACATTTTTGTAAATTCTCTTTTCTTTCTTGCTTTATCTTAAATTCATTCTTCATCTAATTTCGTTAAATTTGTTTTAGGGAGTGACGAAAAATCACCAAGGAAGAATTTTTGGCCACTCTTCATAGCTATTCACACACTCCCAGCTAGAGCGAGGAATATAATGAATCTGTTGATGTGCTCGGATTGGCTAAACTGGTCTCAAGTTTTTGCAATCAGACTCATCAATGGAATGAGTTTGTTAGTACAGTGTCTAGGCAACAACAAGCATACCATGTGTGAGCAGATAATTCTACACAAGTTATGGTTGTTACAAATAGGGTCAGCAAGGATCCGGAATCTAGTCAGTCTAGTAGTGGTGAGGTGAGGAGTGGTCATTCCCTTACTATTGGAGAGAAGGAAATGACGAAGTTAGAAACAAGATCAGACATGTCATGCTTCACTGAGAAAGAGTTGTTGAATTTAGAGTATGACTTTTTGGAGGATAACCCTGGTATGCCGGCTATTATTTCATCCACTCTTGACGCCGAAAAAATAAGAAGTTGATGAATTTACTATGGTAGCACAAAAAGGCTATCGCTTGGAGCATCTCTGACATTAAGGGAATCAATTCATCCTTCTGCACACATAAGATTTTGATGGAAGAAAACATAAACCCCAAGGTTTAGCCCCAACAGAGGTTAAACCCTCGCATGATGGAGGTAGTAATGAAGGAAGTAAAGAAACTTTAGGATCCTGGTATCATCTTCCATATCTCGGATAGCCCATGGGTAATCCTAGTGCAGGTGGTACAAAAAAAAGGGGGACTACGGTCATTTCAAATGAGCATAATGAGTTAATCCCCACCCGTATGGTGACTTGATGACGTGTGCGCATAGACTATCGGGAACTGAATGACACTACATGGAAGGATCATTTTCCCTTACCATTCATCGATTAGATGCTCGAGCAGCTTGCTGGCGATTAGTACTACTGTTTCCTTGATGGAATATTAGGATACCTGCATATTCCAGTGGCACCTGAAGATCAAGAAAATACCACATTCACATGCCCTTATGGTATGTTTGCCTATTGACGAATGCCATTTGAACTGTGCAATGCACCAGCAACATTCCAACGATGTATGATGGCAATCTTCAATGAATTTATTAAATATTTCATGGAAGTGGTTATGGATGATTTTTCAGTCTTTGGGGATTCATTCGATGGATGCTTAGAAAATTTAGATCGAGTCCTCACAAGATGTGAAGAAACAAACTTAATACTGAACTGGTAAAAATGCCACTTCATGGTAAGAGAAGGGATTGTTTTAGGACTGACAAGACCTTTTGCGTGTGTACCGCAAGTGCACGGCCTTGTCGAAGTAATAAAATTACCCTGGTGAGTGGGTAGTCGAATCCACAGGGAATAGGGATTTAGAACACAAGAATTTACTATTTAGTTATGCGGTGTACGAAAAGAAATAATTGGAGTGATGAGTGAACTTATGGAAACAATTAAAATAAACGACAAAAAAGTAAATAGAGAGATGAAAGACAAGAGAAAAGCAAGTAGAAGTTAAAAGAGAAAGACTAGCAATGGGTGAGATAGGGTATCCCGACAAGCTACCTCTAGGACTTATGCTTCTAGTGCAAGACTATGCTATTATACTTCACTATTGATGTTAATTGAGTCGAGGATATCCTTAAACTCACGGTCCCAAAACTTAAGGTCAACCGTGACTAACCCCAACATTATGTCCCGGTATTAGGATTCACTATGACCCTTGACTCTTGTTGACCTGTCAACTAAGTCCCAGGGGAGTCTATCTTCCTAACCCTAACACTATGTGGGATTGCTTTAAGCTCTAGGGATTCCTAGTGATAAAACCTGTTCCTCTATGTAGTTCTAACCCTTTGGTCCAGGTGGAAGAACCCTAGTCTAGATTGAGCCCTAAAACTCTATCTTGACCGCTAATTGACCAAGGAAACGAAGGTAGGGAGAAATCACACCGGAAGGGAAAGGGGTACATTGCTATCTCACAACTCTCCCTCTCAACCCTCTTCAGTCTTAAGTAGTCTAATCCTATAGGAGTTGTCACATCTCCAAAAGATAACCTAGATTGTTCTCAACCCTAGTGTCACGGCTAAGGAAGAACAATAGCAAAAGATAATTAAAACTGAAACTCGAATTTATTCATCAATATTGGAAAAGCATAATAACAATGTCATAGAAACATAATGATCCTAGGGTTTTACAAGTCCGAATACCCATGAGGGATTTAGCTCCTTATGGAGTTATTCATGTTCATCAAAGTGTAAAATAAATTACAAAATAAGAACATCAATGAAAACCCCCTCGCGTGTAATGTGGCCGTTGTCTTATGCTGCCGTCGAACGTCAATGACGATGCCGTTGGCGTGCTCCAATCCTCCACAAAGTCCTCTCCAAAACCCTAGCCGCACCCTCTCGAAGTTGGAGAAAAAGCTAGGTCAAAAGATTCTCAAAAAGTCTCCCCATCGGGCTTTAAATAGGCTGAGTGCGGCTTTAAATTTGAACTTATCGAGGCTTCACACGGCCGTGTGGAATTTCCACACGCCCGTGTGAAGTTTCTGTCTTCCTGAAAAATTACTTCACACGGCCGTGTGGAATTTCCACACGCCCGTGTGAAGTCTCTGGCTTGCTAGAAAATGATTCACACGGCCGTGTGTTAATTCCACACGCCCGTGTGACCTCTCTGGAAACTTGATCTTCAGCAGAAAATGCACAGTAACTTGCCGAAATGCTCCCGAATATGTTGTTCTTCATCGAGGCCATTGAATTGGGCACACAATCAATAGTAAATCGTGCCGATTGCTTCAAGTTTCCTTCTTGGTGAAGTTCTCCTAGGCTACACAAGTTAGACTTGTTATGAATGTGACTTCCTTTGTGCCCCTCTAAAGGAGGTTGGCACACACTCACAAGTCCAAATTCGTGCCTTGTTCCTTGCTTGGTCCGAAAACCTCCCAACAACGGTGAACACGACCTAACTTTGTTTTTCTTTTTCCAACTTGGCTCCACAAACCTACAACGTACGAGAATACACAAATGCACACTATTTAGTGATAAAATCTGATAAAAGAGATGCTAATAGTAAGATAATAACGCTTCGCGTCACTATAACACAAGCACTTATCAAATCCCCCCACACTTAAGCTTTTGCTTGTCCTCAAGCAAAAATAAAACGTGAAAATACTTGGGAAGAACAATTGAAAATGCTCGGCCTTAGGTTCACCAAAAATATGCAAAGGAAGCATTCTACAAGTAAGGGGAAATCAAAACATTGCATAAGGTTATCATTACTCTAGCTAAAAACATGAATCAAAAAGGATAACAACTCGAAGACGTGTAAGTGTGTGCGAATTCACTCAAGCGAACCAACGAGTGCTCCTCAAACTTTTGTTAGAAAGGACTTATTTATATACAAAAAACAAAACTAAAGAGAGAAAGAAGTAGTAGCTTCACACATCCTTGAAGGTAGCCCTTTCCTAGGCGGCCGCCAAAGGTGGCTTTCACACTTTCTAGGAGGTAGCTCTTTCTACCGGGGTAGTAGCTTTCACGCATCCCATGAGATAGCTCTTTATCTCATTAGGGCATAACTTGTATCCGACTTATGAGAGTAGCTACATACTTCATAGGTGGTAGCTCTTTCCACCCCAAATGCATACATAAAACAAAGCAACTATTTACAAACTCATATTTTTCTCTCCTTATATATGCATTTTCCACAGTAAAACTAGGAACAACGATAAACTTGTCCTTAAAAACTTCAAGATTGAGTTTCCAAAAGATTCCAAGAGTAAGTTTGTGCAATAAGGTGTAATCGAGCAAAAATTCCCTAAAAATTCAAGTAAAAACTAGAGCATGATAGGATACAATGTTTAAAAATTCTCCTAGACTCTAAGAATACAAACGTTGCAACTAAGGTGAACCGCCATAGGCTACCTGAGCATGAGCAATTGAACGCGCAAGTAAAGGTGTGTGCAATGTGAATCCCCCCCCCCCCCCCCCCCCCCCCCCCCACACACACACACTTAAGATGTACATTGTCCCTAATGTACGCATGCAAGCACAAAAAATAAAGCAATGAACAACAATTAGTGTGGAAGTAGACAATTGAAACATTACTCCCCTGAACTTCAAGTGTTACGTTTGATGGAGCTAGGTTCATCGAGAGTTAAGTCTCAATGTTTTTGTGGAGCATACACGGTCCCATGACCGTGCTTATGACTATTCCTCAAATTCCTTCCATCTAAGACCATCTGCACACATACGCAAGGGTTCAGTATAGCTCAAGAAAAACCAAAATAAAACTCGAGTATATAAAAATATGAAGATGAAATACAACTCGAGACAGAATAAAATAAACGAAACTGAAAACAAACCCAAAAGGAGAGTCCTTTCTGGGTACTACAAGTCCAACAGAAAAATATAAAGTGCAACAGAAGTGAAATAAACTAAAATAAAACTACGACGCGTCAACGTCGGTGTCCTGCTGTGGGTCTTCTGGTGCTGCTGGTGCTGGTGCTGGTCGATCTGATGGTAATAGAGACGGAGGTGGAGTTGGTGAAGGGACCCGTCGAGGTCGTACCACAGATCGCTCGAATATCTGTATAACCGTGGCAAGCTATGCCGATAACTGAGCGAACTGTGATGCCTGAGTGGTCCTTAACTCTACAAACTCTGCTACTTGTGCGGCCCTCATCTCGGCCCTCAACTCTGTTAGGATGTGCCCTAGGTGGAGTGGTACCCTCTGAGCCATAGAGTATAAATAGAGAAGCTCCTGCCGGCTCAGAACTCCAGTGCTATCATCCCGGCCACTCACTGATCTACTCAGAATAGCATGTATGTATCTGTAGGCCGGGCGAGATAAGCATGTGGCCTTCGAGACTCCCGGCTCATACCGGCCCTCTCTGCACAAATCCCTATAGGCCCTCTGCGGAGTAAGACTGCCTGCGTAGTCGGTAGGAAGACCCCCATACTCCTCTGTCTGTGTATAGGCCTCATCATATACCCCCATGTGGATCGAAAACTGGGTCATGCTGAGGCTAAAATGCTGTCCTAATACCCTGAACTGAATCGCGTCAGGAGTAGAGAAGTCTCTGTATGATCTGTCGAACTCGAATGAGGCCAAGAACTCAAGTGTCACTCCTCGAATGGCTGGATCTCTGATCCTCAGTAATCTCTTCCAACCACCCACCTAGAGGAGCTCCTCAACCTCGTCGGCAATGCTGTCACCCCCCTGAATCCCTCTGATAATGCTCAGGTCGGGGTATCGTGACTGGCCAAAACGGAGCTGTGATAATCGCTTGAACCACTCCCTATGCTCTGGTATCGAGAAATCTGTCTCCTCGGGAGGTGGGGTGGACTCACGGTGTCTCTTCCCTGCTGATTTCCTAGACCTAGAAGTCATATCTGCAGGATTGAAGAAGAAAACGATCAATAAACAGTTAAGAAACACACTCTGCAGAAATCCACACGGCCGTGTGTTAATTCCACATGCCCGTGTGGAGCTTCTGGCGGACAGAGCCTCACGGTCGTGGGTCTAGAAATCCAAAATTTACATTCTAGTTTGTTCTAATTCATCCCTAAGCATGTTCGCATACATAATAAACATTTAAAACAAGCGAAATCATCCAAAGAACGAATCAAATTGAGAATTGATGAAGAAAAGAGGGAAGGAGAGCTTACCGACGGTGTGAAGTGAAAAACCAAGGAAATCAGCCGGAAAACTCCAATAAAATCCTTCAAAAGGCCCAGAGAAAGTCGGGAAAGTAATAGAGAGGGTAGAGAAGAGTTTGAAATGAAAATATCAAGAGGCACTAGTGAAAACTAAAAGAAATCGCGCGGCTTTTGAGGTTCTGGGAAATCACACGGCCGTGTGTCTCTGAAATTAGGGTTCACAGGGGCCAACACACGCCCCTGTGTTCATTCTGTTCACTCTCTGGGCTACCCCACACGGTCGTGTGAACAATACACACGGCCGTGTGCCTTCACAGGGGGATCCACAGGGGCTCTCACACGGCCCTGTGGATTCACGGGAAAATACAGAAGGTCTCTGAAAATTTTCACACGGCCATGTGTTAATTCTACACGGCCGTGTGCCCAACCTGGACAAGAACACAAGGCCAGCCACAGGGGCACCTCACACGCCCCTGTGGCTTCGCTGGATCATCCCGGGAATTTCTACGTATACCACACGGCCGTGTGAATACTCCACACGGCCATGTGCCGTTCACAAACTCTCTCACAGGGGCAACCACACGCCCCTGTGAATTCTCGGGAGGAAAAGGGGTTTCTGCAGAGTATTCACATGGCCGTGTGTTAATTCCACACGGCCGTGTGCCTTGCACAGTCGCACTCACAGGGCACTCACACGACCCTGTGGACTCTCTGGAAAAGAGTTTAAGTTCTGTGAATTTCCACACGGCCGTGTGCCCCTTCTGAGGTTGTTCACAGGGGCATAGACACACCCCTGTGCGCTCACTGGTTGAGCTCTAGTTGGTAACACACGCCCGTGTGGAAATTCGACACAGCCGTGTGTTTTCTCTGGTTTACTTAGAAAAATTCACAGACTCTTCCAAAAATTCAGAAACTCTTTTAAACCACTTAAAGTCTGTATAAATCATAAAAACACGACCAGGGACCATTGAAAACACACTCAACCGACTTAAACTTCGTCAATTAACAGTAAGGCACACGAAAGTCAATAATCCACACTAAAAATCGCAACACATGCATTAAAACTTCAGGACACCAAAAGTAAGACTTTTATTCAACCTAAAACTAAACTAAATCCTAGAAAAACATGTAAACCTTGGGTTGCCTCCCAAGAAGTGCTTGTTTAACGTCACTTAGCTTGACGTACCTTGCTTACCTTATGGAGGTTCATGAATGAAGGTTGACCTCTTTCCTACAACCTGAAAACATGCATTACATAACCTTTGTAGAATAGAGGGGGAGTTAGTAATTCTGTTACCACACAAGGGTGAACCACCCTTTTTCCGTTCTTGCTCGTCCCCGTTGTTCTTGAGTTTTTTCGTGTGGTGCCTCCTTGCTATCTTCATTCTTCTCCTCATCTTTTTCATTGCTCCCGGGTCCGGCTTGACTTCCTTCTCGGTTAGACCAAGTGAAAGTACTTCTTCCTTGTTCTCCACGTCTTGGTCCGGCCAATCTTCATATGGATCCGGGTTCAATATTTCCTGCACATAGTCATCAATTAGTTCATCAGTAGTGTCAAGAAAATATAAAGTATCATCAAAGTCAAGAGAGTGTCTCATGGCTTCGGCGAGGCGGTATGTAAGCTTGTCTTCTCCCACTCGCAATGTGAGCTCCCCGCCATCCATGTCAATCAAAGCCTTAGAAGTGCGCAAGAACGGCCTTCCAAGGATTAAAGGAACCTCGACATCCTCATCTACATCCAACACCACGAAGTCAACAGGAAATATGTATTTGTCAACTTTTACTAGGACGTCCTCCACAATTCCCCTCGGATGCCTCACCGATCGGTCCGCGAGTTGGAGTGTCATCCGTGTGGGTCTAGGCTCGCCCAAGCCTAGCTTTTGGAAGAACGTGTAGGGCATGACATTGATACTTGCCCCCAAGTCGGCTAGTGCCATCTCTTCACCCAAGTTGCCAATGTTACATGGTATTATGAAACTCCCGGGATCTTTTCTTTTGCTTGGCATGTTCTTTTGCAATACCGCCGAGCAATTGGCATCAAGAATCACGGACGCACTCTCCTCCAATTTCCTCTTATTGGTCAAAAGGTCCTTCAAGAACTTCGCGTACTTAGGCATTTGGGCCAATGTTTCCGTGAATGGGATGTTGATGTGCAACTGTTTGAAAATCCCCAGAAATTTCTTGTACTGTTCGTTCTCTTGGTCATTCTTTAATCGTGAAGGATAGGGGATCCTTGGCTTGTAGGATGGGGATGCCACCTCCTTTTCCTTTGTCGCTCCTTCCTCTACCTCAACTACCTCGGGTGTCTCTTGTGTCTTTTCTAGAGGGAGATTTCTCTTGACCTCTTTTCCACTCCTCAAGGTAATTACCTACAATTGCTCCCTCGGATTGGTCTCCGTGTTACTAGGCAAACTACCTTGAGGTCTTTCCGCCAATGTCTTCGCAATTTGCCCCACTTGATTTTCCAAGTTGTGTAGGGAGGCGGTGTGATTGCAAAGTGTAGCTTCCACCGATTGAAACCTAGCATCCGATGAAGAAATAAACCTTGTAAGGGCTTTCTAAAGATCGGTCATCTTTCCCTCTAGCCCGGTCACTCGGCTTTCTAGATTCGGTGCTTGTTGACCTTGAAATCCTGGTGGTGTGTTGTTCTTTTGTTGTGACTGTCCTTGGTTGCTCCATGAGAAATTTGGATGGTTTCTCCATCCTGAATTGTAAGTACCACTATACGGGTTGCCTTGGCCTTGTCCTCTATAGTTATTTCCCACAAAATCTGCCTGCTTCACCGTACTAGCACCTCCAATAGCAATCGGACAATCACTTGAAGTGTGACCTCCCCCATAACTGTTACAAGTAGTGATGGCCGCAACTCTTGGTGAAGTTAGAACATCCAACTTCTTACTCAATGATTCTACTTGTGCCGCCAAAGATGTAACTGCATCAACCTCATGAATTCCGGCTACCCTCTTTCGGTCCCTTGTGTTCCATTGATAGCTATTCATTGTCATTTCTTCAATAAGGTGACGGGCTTCATCGGGAGTCTTACTTCCTAGAGTCCCTCCTGTCGCAGCATCTAAAAGTTGCTTGGTGCTTGGATTCAACCCGTTGTAGAAGGTATGAATGATCATCCACTCGGGGAATCCATATTGCGGGCATTTTCGGAGGAGCTCCTTCAACCTATCCCATGTCTCGAATAGAGACTCCTATTCCACTTGCATGAAGGATGAAATTTCATTCCGGAGCCTCGCTGATTTTCCCGGGGGAAAGTATCTAGCCAAGAATGCCTCGGCCATCTCCTCCCATGTAGTAATAGATGCTCTCGGTAATGAATGTAACCAATGTCTCACTTTTCCCTTTAACGAAAATGGGAAGGCTCTCAATCTGATTGCGTCGTCTGTTACTCCATTGATCTTCAACATGTTGCACACTTCAAGAAAGTTCTCGAGATGGATGTTGGGATCTTCGTCCGCCAACCCATTAAACTGTGCGGACTGTTGCAACATTTGAATGAACGACGGCTTCAACTCAAAGTTATTTGCGGTAATTGGGGGCCTCACAATGCTTGATTGGGTTCCCATTACCGCGGGTCTAGCAAAATCGGCTAACATCCTTTGTTGTTCGTTCTGTTCTTCCATAGCTTCCGACCCTTCTGAATCTATGCTGGCTTGCTTGGATTGTTCTTCCACAGGTTCTTTCCCTTTACGGTGCGTTCTTCTACCAATGTCCAGGTCTCCTTCAACAAGAATCGAAGGATTCCCGCGGGTCATAACCTGAAACCAACACAAAGAAAAGAAAAATAAGAACGGTGATAGATAAAGAAAGTGTAAAATAGACAACGAAGTGAATAACTAAAGTAGCAAAAACTAGTATTAAAAATACGCCTATTCCCCGGCAACGGCGCCAAAAACTTGACACGACCTTTTGCGTGTGTACCGCAAGTGCACGGCCTTGTCGAAGTAATAAAATTACCCTGGTGAGTGGGTAGTCGAATCCACAGGGAATAGGGATTTAGAACACAAGAATTTACTATTTAGTTATGCAGTGTACGAAAAGAAATAATTGGAGTGATGAGTGAATTTATGGAAACAATTAAAATAAACGACAAGAAAGTAAATAGAGAGATGAAAGACAAGAGAAAAGCAAGTAGAAGTTAAAAGAGAAAGACTAGCAATGGGTGAGATAGGGTATCCCGACAAGCTACCTCTAGGACTTATGCTTCTAGTGCAAGACTATGCTATTATACTTCCTATTGATGTTAATTGAGTCGAGGATATCCTTAAACTCACGGTCCCAAAACTTAAGGTCAACCGTGACTAACCCCAACATTATGTCCCGGTATTAGGATTCACTATAACCCTTGACTCTTGTTGACCTGTCAACTAAGTCCCAGGGGAGTCTATCTTCCTAACCCTAACACTACGTGGGATTGCTTTAAGCTCTAGGGATTCCTAGTGATAAAACCTGTTCCTCTATGTAGTTCTAACCCTTTGGTCCAGGTGGAAGAACCCTAGTCTAGGTTGAGCCCTAAAACTCTATCTTGACCGCTAATTTACCAAAGAAATGAAGGTAGGGAGAAATCACACCGGAAGGGAAAGGGGTACATTGCTACCTCACAACCCTCCCTCTCAACACTCTTCAGTCTTAAGTAGTCTAATCCTATAGGAGTTGTCACATCTCCAAAAGATAACCTAGATTGTTCTCAACCCTAGTGTCACGGCTAAGGAAGAACAATAGCAAAAGATAATTAAAACTGAAACTCGAATTTATTCATCAATATTGGAAAAGCATAATAACAATGTCATAGAAACATAATGATCCTAGGGTTTTACAAGTCCGAATACCCACGAGGGATTTAGCTCCTCATGGAGTTATACATGTTCATCAAATTGTAAAATAAATTGCAAAATAAGAACATCAATGAAAACCCCCTCGCGTGTAATGTGGCCGTTGTCTTATGCTACCGTCGGACGTCAATGACGATGCCATTAGCGTGCTCCAATCCTCCACAAAGTCCTCTCCAAAACCCTAGCCGCACCCTCTCAAAGTTGGAGAAAAAGCTAGGTCAAAAGATTCTCAAAAAGTCTCCCCATCGGGATTTAAATAGGCTGAGTGCGGCTTTAAATTTGAACTTATCGGGGCTTCACACGGCCGTGTGGAATTTCCACACGCCCGTGTGAAGTTTCTGTCTTCCTAAAAAATTACTTCACACGGCCGTGTGGAATTTCCACACTCCCGTGTGAAGTCTCTGGCTTGCTGGAAAATGATTCACACGGCCTTGTGTTAATTCCACACGCCCGTGTGACCTCTCTGGAAACTTGATCTTCAGCAGAAAATGCATAGTAACTTGCCGAAACGCTCCTGAATATGTTGTTCTTCATCGAGGCCATTGAATTAGGCAAACAATCAATGGTAGATCGTGCCGATTGCTTCAAGTCTCCTTTTTGGTGAAGTTCTCCTAGGCTACATGAGTTACAGTTGTTGTGAATGTGACTGCCTTTGTGTTTGACACACCCCTTGCGTGTGTGTACCGCAAGTGTACGGGTTGTCGAAGTAATAATTACCCTGGTGAGTAGGGTAGTCGAATCCACAGGGAACAAGGCTACTAGTACTAACTTCTTCTCTGCTATCTAGCCTAAGGGTAGATGTGATGTTGTGGTGATCTAGTGTGCATAGAAATTAATACCAGAGATGAATAGGCAAAGTGTAAATAAAGGGAAATCTCAATCAATGAAGATGAGATACCAGGGCAATGCTCCCCTAAGCTCTATCATGAAGTGCAATACTAACTAAATGCTTCTAAACCGAGTTCTATGAGTCAAGGCAATCCAAGAATAATTGGTCCTTGCCTCGAGGCCACCGATAGTAGTCCCCTACAAGGTCCCGGTGGAGAAATCGCTCAATCTCAACACCTCACACCCCATATGACCGCAATGAACTTTAGGGATACCTAGGAGTGAAACCGATTCCTAAAATTAGATCTAACCCTACTTCTAGGTGAAAGATCCCTAACCCCCTACAAAGGTCCTGGCGGAGAAATCTATCAATCTCACGCCTCACACCCCATATGGTTGCATAAACTTAGGGAATACTGAGATAGGAAACACTCAATCGGAAGGGAAAGGGGACACTCCTCTATCTCAAGACTCACCCTCTCAACCCTCTTTAACCTCCTATGTTCTAATCCCTAATGGAGACCTCTCTCTCACCAAGGCAACAAATCAAGCATACCAAACAACCATACGAATCAATAAGGCATGCAAGCAATGATTAAACAAGATTAAAACTCAAATTAACTCGGAACTAAAAGAAAGCATAAAGAAAATCAATACATGAATCGAAACCTAAGGTTCACATGCCCAAGTATCTACTAGGTTTTAGCCCTCCACGGGGCTTATTACAAAGCAAAACATAACACAATGAAAAGCAATGTAAACCATGGAAGTAAACCCCCTTGAATTCGTGACGATGGCCTTGATGGGTCGCTCAACGTCTTGAAGGATCCTTCTCCGAAGCTAGGTTGCCAATGACTGCCTCGATGCTATGACGGAGGAAAGAACTATCAAAGTTGGTGAAGAATGGCCCTCCAATTCGGCAAAGACCTCCTCCTCAAACCCTAGCCGCTTCACCTCTCAAAAGCCACACAAAAGATACCCATAAGAATCGACAAAAAGTGCTATTTATAAGAATGAAGCACGCCAGTCACGTGCCTCCACGCGACCACGTGAGATTCCATGCGGTCGCGTGAACACTGATTTCTGCTACATCACTGCTACATTGAAATGATCAGTGTTTTGCTATAGTACTCTTCATGAAACGCGATCCAAACTCTCTTATCTTGAGGCCACATGGTCGGGCACACGTCCATGTGGTGAGTTATAAGACTTCTCCTCCATCGAACCATCATTTGGAAACTTTGGCTATCTTTATACAAGTGGGGACATGAAGGTGTGACTGCCTTTGTGCCCTTCCATCACACAAATTAGCTTGAATTCTTCCGGAAGTTGGCACACACCCTTATGTGCATGATCCCCTCTTGTGTCTTGACACTTGTGTTGTACAAAAGCTCCCAACAATATGTCTTTATAACCCATCTTTGCTTCCTTTTCCTCCTTTAACACTTTCACAACCTAATTGCATAAAAGAACACCAAAATACACTTTATGAGACATAATCCATGATAAAATGATGCTCAATGCATGTAAAACAAGTGGATAAAACATGTATACTCAAGCACTTATCAGTGCCCCTCCAAAGGAGGTTGGCACACACTCACAAGTCCAAGTTCGTGCCTTGTTCCTTGCTTGGTCCGAAAACCTCCCAACAATGGCGAACACGACCTAACTTTGTTCTTCTTTTTCCAACTTGGCTCCACAAACCTACAACGTATGAGAATACACAAATGCACACTATTTACTGATAAAATCTGATAAAAGAGATGCTAATAGTAAGATAATAACGCTTCGCGTAACTATAACACAAGCACTTATCAAGGACACAAGATCTCAAGTGCCGGAATTGAGGTAGACAAAGAAAAGTTGGAAGCAATCGAAAAACTTCCCCCACCTTCAACTGTTAAAGATATACGTAGTTTTCCCGTGTATGTGGTGTTTTATAGAAGATTTATTCAGGACTTTGCAAAGATCTCCAAGCCATTGACAAAGCTCCTGGAGAAAGACACATCGTTTGACTTCAATCAAGAGTGCCTCACAACTTTCCAAATTTTGAAGGAGAGACTGCTCAGTGCACCAATTATGATGGCACCTGACTGGAGTCGACCTTTCGAGCTCATGTGCGATGCAAATGATTGGGCAATAGGTATGGTTTTGGGACAAAGATATGATAAGCAATTTCATCCGATTTACTATGCCAGCAAGACATTAACACCTGCACAAGGAAACTACAACACCACAGAAAGGGAATTACTTTCCATCATTTATGCTTTTGATAAGTTTGGATCTTATCTGGTGTTGTCTAAAGTTACTTTTTAATAGATCATGCCGCATTCCGCTATCTTCTTTCCAAAATGGTTGCCAAGTCCCGGTGGATTTGTTGGATCCTTTTGTTGCAAGAATTCAACTTGGAAATCAAGGATAAAAAAGGGTCAGAAAATGTTGTTGCTGATCATTTATCATGCCTAGTGCATGTGTAACAGTTGTGAACAGCCGAGGATTAATGAAACCTTTCCAGAGGAGCATCTCTATGTGGATCAAGAAAGTCAGAGTTGCAGTAATGGATGCCCATGGTTCACTGACCTTGCTAAATATCTCGTAGGATGAGTCATTCCACCACAATTTTTGTATCAATAATGGAAGAAGTTTTTGGTGGATAGTGTACAAACTTTGTGCTGATGTGGTCGTGCACCATTGTGTGTCACATGCTGAGGGTTTGGAAATTCTGGAACATTGTCATTCTGAGACAGCTGGAGGACACTTCAATGCGAATCGTGCCACCAAAAAAGTGTTGGAGGGCGGTTTTTTTTTCCTTCAATTTTTAGCTATGCACGGGAATTTTTCCGGGCACGTGATCGATGTGAAAGGAGTGGAAATTTATCCAAACTCGATGAGATGAAACAGACAGCTATTCAGCAGTGTAAAGTTATTGATGTTTGGGGAATTCATTTCATGGGTCCCTTCCCGAATTTGAACAGGAACAAGTATGTGTTAGTGGCAGTTAACTACGTATCTAAATGGGTTAAAGTATAGGTTTTCCCCTCTAATGGTGCTCACGTGGTGGTTAAGTTTCTAAAAAAGTTGTTTACTCATTTCAGAACTTGAAGAGCAATCATCAGTGATTGGGGCGCCCATTTTTGTAATTCTCAGTTTGAGACGGTCATGAAAAAATGTGGGTTACACATCGGGTGGTGACCGCATACCACCCCCAAACAAGTCATCAGGTGGAAGTTACAAACAGGGAGTTAAAGAGGATCCTTGAAAAAAAGGTGCACTACAATAGGAGTGATTGGTCAGAATGGTTGGACGATGATTTGTGGGCTTACAAAACATCATACCAAACTTCTTCTGGGCATACTACTTATCGCTTAGTTTATGGTAAGGAGTTTCATCTTCCTATGGAATTAGAGCATAAATCGTATTCGGCTGTCAAATTGTTAAATCTGAATTGGATGATGCTCAGAGAAAAAGGATGTTTCAGTTGAATGAATTAGAAGGAGCACAGATTGAATGCATACGAGAATTCGTTGGCATACATGGAGAAAGTTAGGAGGATTCATGATGATCAAATGAAGTAGGATAAGCAGTTTTGAGTGGGGGAATCAGTCCTTCCATTTAATTTAAGGTTAAAACTATTTCTAGGCAAACTAAAATCCCGATAGACAGGTCCTTACACGATTACATAAACATTTTCCCATGACGCAGTTGAAATCTCGCATCCTCAGAAAGGAACCTTCAAGGTTGATGGGCACAGGTTGAAGCACTATGTAATAAGGGCTTTGCAGGCTCATTTAAGCATTTGTACTACTTTCCCCTCCATGCCCCTCCCCAGATTGATCAAGTACGTCAAGCTAGTGACGTAAAACAAGCGTTTCTTGTGAGGCAACCCAAGTCATCGTTTTGTCAATTTTTGGTTTTTGACGTGTTTCTTGTTTTGATCTTTTGTGTGTCTTTCATTGTGTTGGTTTTAGTTTCCTCTTTTTGGGGGGTACTTTTGATCTCTTTTTCGGCTCTCCTATTCTCATTTGGTGAGTAAATTTGGTCTGTGTCCAATCTTGCTGGTAGGACACACCCGTGTCATGGCCGTTGCATTTTGCAGTTGAAGTTTATTTTTCTATTTTTTTTCTCTCGGGTTTGACACGGGCTTGTCACGGCTGTGTTTATCTATTTACATGGTTATCATGTGCATTACATGGTCGTTTCTACCGCCCAGCAATGTTGGGAAAGTTTTTGAGATTTGTAGTGGTAGCGACACGCTATGGACACGAGCGTGTTCATTGCATTTACACTGGCGCTGATTCCCACAGCTTGACATGCCCATGTCTTCGATGTTTCAAGAGGCGGACTGTCGTGTCTGACTCTCTTTTTTCCAATGCTCCTCATGACCTCCTTCGTCTCACCCCTTCATCTCCCTCACATTGCATCCCGCACTTGCATTCTTTTTCCTGCGCGCGACTCCACCCATTTCCAGCATCTCGGCAAGCCTTGTTTTCCCTTTCATCTTGTGGTTGTCAGATTGTCACCTCGGTTCGTAATGCCCTTGTTAACCTTGAATTCTCTGTTTGTATTTGTTTTGTTTGTCGGTTTGTGTCCTAGAATCTTTGTTGTTTTGTGTTATAGTCGAATCACCCCCTTTTTCATGTTTCCCGTGACTAATTGTAGCTTTTAATGTGGCGTGACTTCTGAGTTTTCTCGATTTAAAACATGAGACAAATGCAATATACATTTGAAACATGACTTCTGACTTCTGACTTCTGAGTTTTCTCGATTTGAAACATGAGTTTTCATGCCGGTTGTCATCTTCTGAGGTTTCATTCATCCATGAGACACGACCTTGTTACAGTTGATACGGCCGTGCATCCCCCCAACACACGAGCAATATACATTTGACATGACCATGCCATTTTTTAATTTCGCTACCCGAACTAATTACCCATCCTTTTCTTTGGCAAATCATGTCCAGGCGTGCTGCTCTCGTTGCATAGGTGTGACAGGAGCGACGAGCTCGACTCTCCACTCATACCTTTGGTGTAGTGCAGACGATCGATTAGGAGGCTTTAGACCGGGCCGATCTACGTGACGAGGTAGAATAGCTACTCACTGTAGGTGGCTGGGTTTCGCTCCTCATAGAGCCTGTTTACCGAGACATTTATATTGAGTTTCTATCTACATTCGAGAGACGCCTGGGTACTTTGGAGGACCCTTACTCCATTACCTTTCAGTTCCATGGACAAGATTACCATTTCCTGAGTTGGCAGTGCTCATGGGACTGTATGAGCAGTCATTTACACAGAAAGAGGAGTATCGCATCCTCCTGAAGTCGCCCAACCCGAGGATTCCCCTATCAACTCGATGGGGTCAGTTGTGCACCATTGCCTGCCCTTTCTGACCCACTTGCAGCCCATCTTCTTCCCTTCGGTCACGGGCACTGCAGTTCGTGCACGCTTTGCGTGGTGACGCCATCACTAGCTCCGAGTTTGAGCACTTGTTGAGTATGGCAACCAGGACTCCATATCATCTGGGCTGATAAGTGCTCGTGTTATACTAATACGAAGTATTATTATCTTACATTGAGCATTACTTTTCTCAGATTTTATCATTAATTTGTGTGCATTTGTGTGCTTTTGTGAATTGTAGGGTTGTGGAGCCAATTTGGAGAAGAAAGAAGTAAGAATATGTTATGTTCGCCATTGTTGGAGAGTTCTCGGACCAACCAAGGAACAAGGCACGAGTCTAGAGTTGTGGGCGTGTGCCAACCTCCATTGGAGGGGCATAAGGGCAGTCACATTCACAAAAGTCTAACTCGTGTAGCATTGGAGAACTTTGCCAATGAAGAGAAATGAAGTAATCGACATAATTTAACATTGATTGTGTGCCCAATTCAATGGCCTCGATGAAGAACGATGAATTTTAGAGCATTTCGGCGAGGTACTGTAGCAGTTACTGTAGCTAATTGATGTAACAAAAATAATGTGGCAAGTTACTGTTCACAGTCTGCCGAAAATCAGCAAAACAGAATTTCCACACAGGCGTGTGGAAATTCTGCAGGCCCATGTGGAAAATCCACAGGAGCGTGTGGAACTCCGATTTCAGCCTATAAATAGCCCGTTTTCAGATCTATTTGGGGACCCCACCTTCTATCCCTTGCCTATCGTTTGGGGGGCTTTCGACCAGGGTTAGGAGATGTTCTTAGAGGTCTTTGGAGGTGATTATACGGCATCAACATCGACCTCCTTTGGAAGAAAGCTATTAGGAGAGCTTTCGTCAGCATCGATTCGGCGAGGTGTGCCCTAGGCTTGACAAGGGATTCGTGAAGAAGATTAGGCTGCTTCACAAGACCATCGATATGATCTACAAGGGGGCTTTCTTTATGCTTTTTATGCATATGTTCTTAAACTCTTTATTGATTTTGTATTGATCCATGGAGAGCTAAACCCTAGTGGGTATTCAGACTTGTAAACCCTACGATGATATTGTTTCTATGACTTTTATTATGCTTTATTAATTTGATGTTTTCTTACTGAGTTCCAATCTTGCATGCTGATTGTATGAGATTTTCCCTTAGCCGTGACACTAGGGTTGAGAATCTATTAGGTTATCCTTTGAGGGTGTGACAACCTCTATAGGATTAGACTACACAAGGTTGGAGAGGGTTGAAAGGGTGAGTCGACAGGTAGCGGAATGTCCTCTTTCCCCTCCGGTGTGAATTTCCCTATTTCCGTATCCCAAGGGTTAATCGCGATCGAAGTAGAGTGAAGTACTAAGAGATGAACACCCTTACGAAGGGTTGAGTAAATCCTAGCACTGGGGCTTAACTTGGATTAGGGTTCTTCCACCTAGGCCAAAGTGTTAGAACTATAATTAGGGATAGGGTCTTTCACTTGGAATCCCTAGAACTCCATGCAATTTCACACGGTGCTAGGCAGTAGTATGATGTACTCTCCTGGGGCTTAGGTGACAGGTCATCGAGAATCAAGGGTCGTAGAGAAGTCTAGAACCAAGTATAGTGTGGGATTAGTCACGGTTGGCCTTAGGTTTGGGACCGTGTGCTTAAGGATTTCCACCACTCATTAGACATAATTATATGGTATAATACTAGTGTTGCACTAGAAGCATTAGTCCTAGGGGGAGCTTTGTCGTGTACCCCATCTTTATATCGATTACCTCTCCTACCTTTATTGCCCATTTTGCACTCTTTTACTTTCTTATATATATATATACATATGGATTTCTCTTACCATCGATTCCATTTATAGCTAAAATAGGGATAACGCTTGTTTCTGAACACTATTCCCTATGGATACGACTACCCATTTACCAAGGTATTTTATTACTTCGATAACCCGCACTTGCGGGGTACACACACAAGGCGTGTGTCATGGGCTATGTGATTGTTCATGCTTTTCACCATCAGTCGACCGACTCCAAGGGACAGTTACTCTTTGCAGGCCCTTACATCACCCGACTTCTTCGGGGTATGGGCATCTTCGGCGACGAGTCATAGCTGACTGTCACAGGTGGGCATAGTCCTTTCTTCTACACCAACCTCGGGCGATTGAGATTGCTGCCCCCACTTCCCAACTACAGTATGACTGTCCCCGCCACTTCCACTGCCGATGACCCCGCCATTCTTTGGCTCGGGTTGAGTCTCCAACGTATCGCCGACCACTACGCATCTTCCTCGGTGCCACCTACCGATGATCCTCGACCCGATGACGATCTGTCCTGATATTTTTCATGTTGTGTTTATTTATCAGTTTTTATTGTCAGCATGTTTGTTATTTTTTATGATTGTTCATCGTATTTTCTATTCCAGTAAGAAGGGGTGTCCCTGCTTACCTAGCATTTTGGTTTATTTACTTTCATTATTTTATTACAGCCCTATTTTGTGTATGTCTTATTCACTTGTGTGCTTCCTACATCTCAGGTGTGTGTTGGTTGCTAGTAGTTGATTTCATAACACGTTGAGAGCGGCAACATCACTCTCCGTGTTTGTAGACTTGGGTTGAATAGCACGCATGCGAGAGCGGCAACATCAGTCCATATTCAGGGAAGACTTTTGTGCACTCACTTTATTTTGTCCTCCCACTTATCATATTGCATGTTATTCATTCCTACATTGGGGACAATGTAGATTTCAAGTGTGGGGAAGGGTTGCATGCTTGCATGCTTGTTTTACATGAGTGTTTTACTAATGATGATTTAGGATAGTTTGCTTGGTTTGGCTTGAACTTAGGAGGACATGGGTGTGTTAGGAACCACTTGAGCCTAATTGTAGACTCTTTTCTACTTTTTAGACATAACATTAGTTCACATTACCAGGAGTGTGGTGCCGCTCGTCTTACTTGTTTAAAATAAATAAATAAATAAATAAAATCCTGGAAAGTCGGATTCCTATCTCGGGATGCCCTACCAGTCGAAATTTTGATTGTATCTTGTAAAAAGATGATAGAAAGAGCTATCACCTTAGTTGAGTGAAAGCAAGTCATGAGTAGTCAAATTTTGGGCATTGCAAGTGTATATTTGATGACCTACTGAGAGAAAAGGCTACCGCTAGGGTGTATGAAGCTACTACCCATTGTTTTGAGTGTAAAAAGGGTGATTTAGTTAGTAGAATTTTTAAGAACTTGGGGAACATACTCGTGGGTTCTTGCATATACAGAAGGTCTTTGAAGTAGAGGGGAGAGCCTTGTATGAATTGATAGTGTCTTCCTAACCCTAGTTGTTCCTTCTCTGCTTTAAGCTTTACCAATCATTTGAGATCGGAAGTGTTGCACTCATCTATATTTTCATTGTGGTTATGTGAAATTGCTTGAGGACAAGCAACAGTTCAAGTGTTGGGTCATTTGATGAATGCATTTTATATCATGTTTTCAAGCCCTTTACGGTATTCTTTTAGTTGTCCTTTAGCATATTTTTGTGTCTAATTGGTGCTATTGAAGGTATAATGTTAATGGTGTGGGAATCATGGGCTTGAATCATTTTGAAGTGAAACTGAGTGCGTTTTGTGCATGTTTAATGACCGAGGGAAAAGAACTACCTGACATGGGCAGAACATGGCCGTGTCTGATCCACTACAAATCCCAGCCTAGAGAGAAAACCAGCAGAATCTTGACACGGGGGTGTCCCAGGAAGAACACGGTCATCACACGCCCGTACCCATGTCGCTGTAAATCTCAGGAAAATCCCCTTCAGGAGTAACACGGGCACGATGCTAGTTACACGGGCTTGTGACAATTGACATGGGGATCGCGTGCCAATGTCCATGCTGCTACAAATCGCTGGAGATTCACTCAAAGAATCCTCAGAAAAGTACACAGTCTAGACACGACTGTGTCCAGACCGTGTTAGGCCCCGATTCTGCCTTTTTAACTCCAGACCGTGTTAGGTTTCTTTCTCATCTTTGTTCGGGGACTCTTTTCTCCACCGGGAGAATGTTGATGAGATCGAAGATCATGCTTCACCATACCATATAAGGAGACCAAGGACGAGTCAGAGTCACTACGAGAGGAGGGATTAGCATAAGGTCTCAGCAAGGAAGGTCATCTAGCGTACAGAAGGGAGTCATGTCTTCCTCTTATTGTTCTTTCCTTGTCGTACCTTCCCATGAGGGGCTAACTGGCCATAGTGCCCTGGGTTTTGAGAACTTAGATGAATTATAATGCTTATACACTTGTCATTACTTGTTCTATGGAGTTCTAATTGATGCTTGTGTTTAATCTTGTTTTGCATAACTTGATGTATTTGATTTACACAGTTGTTAGGGTAAAACTCAGTGCGTAGCTTGCTTGCGAGAGACACACAGTTATCTTAGAAAAACTCGGTGTACTTGGGAGCTCATAGATGCAACATTGTTTGTGAGCACACACTTGCATCTTTGGATGTACCTGATAGACATTTAGGGCAAGATAGCGTGCGCTAATCTTAGGGATCACCCCGGGGAATTACTCTAGTATTTGCCGAAATACTCGATACTAATCTCCTACTTTATCCACCAACTTATCTTCTCTTAATTGTTTTATAATTCAATTCTTTCTCAATTCGTGTTTACTTGACATCAGAAAAGCAATTAGTACTTTGAGCACAACTCCCTGTTGTTCGACAATCCTACCCCTCACGGGTACCACTTTATTACTTGCCTGCGACTCGTACACTTGCAGGTAGCACATCAAATGTCTCCAATTATTCATATTTCAATAAAAAAAACTAATTATATGTTTTTTCGTGATGCCTCCTATTTTGAATCAAAGCTATATTTTCTTTTTGAAATGTCTACTATTTTCAGTTTTGAATTAAAACCGTAATCCTATATGTTCTCTTTAGAATTCCCCTTGGTTTTGTATTAAAACCCTAAAGCCATGTACAAATTTACTTTTCCTAATGTCTCCTATTTTTCAAACGAAACCCTAATCCTATATCTTATTTTCATAATGTTTCCTATTTATCAGTTTTTAATCAAAACCCTAATCCTTTGTTTTCTTTCGGAGATATCTCCTATTTTTTAGTTCTTCACTCAAAACCGTAATCCTATGTTCTTTTAATGAATGCATTCTATTTCTGAATCAAAATCAAAATCCTATGTTTTCCATTTAGAATATCACCTATTTTTCATTCAAAACGATATTTTATTTTTGGAATATCTCCAATTTTTTGTGTTTGAATTAAAAAATCTAATCGAATGTTTTGTTTTTGCAAAGCCTCCTATTTTTTAATCAAAATCCTAATTCTATGTTTTCTTTTCATAATGTCTCTTATTTTTTTGTTTTTCTATCAAAACCCTAACCCTATGTTTTTTTTTTGCTGGGATTCCTTTTTTAATTAATCAAAACCTCAATCCTACATGCATATTTTCATTTCCTAATGTCTCCAATTTTCCAATCAAAACTTTGGTCCCATTTTTTTATTTTGGAATGTGTCCTATTTTTCCATTTTGAATCAAAACCATAATCATATATTTTATTTTTGGAATATCTCCTATGTTTCAATAAAAAACCTAATCCTATGTTTCTTTTCATAATGTGTTCTATTTTTTGCTTTTAAACCAAAATCATAATACTATGATTTTTTCACAATGTCACATTA
Organism: Dioscorea alata; assembly: GCA_020875875.1. Taxonomy (NCBI): domain Eukaryota; kingdom Viridiplantae; phylum Streptophyta; class Magnoliopsida; order Dioscoreales; family Dioscoreaceae; genus Dioscorea; species Dioscorea alata. The sequence goes on from CM037015.1 coordinate 10,878,492, forward strand.
GTTTTGGTTTTGAATCAAAACTGTAATCTTATGTTTCCATGTTATAATGTCTCCAATTTTTTAATCAAAATCCAAATCCTATATTTTCCTTTTGGAATGTCTCCTATTTCTCTGTGTTGATTCACAATGCTACTCTTATGTTTTGTTTCCGTAATATCCAATATTTTTCATTTTGAATAAAAACCCTAGTACGATGTTTTCTTTTCGGAATGTTAGCTATTTTTGAATCAAAAATCTAATCCTTTGTTTTCTTTTCTGAATGTCTCCTTTTTTTCAGTTTTGAATAAAAAACCTAATCCTATGTTTTCCTTCGGTAATGTTTCCTATTTTTGAATGAAAACACTAATAATATGTTTTCTATTAGGAATGTCTCCTATTTTCAGTCAAAATCATAATCTTATTTTTTTATTCATAATGTCTCCTTTTATTGGCTCTGAATCAAAACCCTAATCCTATGTTTTATTTTTTGAATAGCTCTTATTTTTTAGTTTTGAATCAAAACCTTAATCCTATGTTTCTTTTCTCAATGTCACCTAATTTTTGGTTTTGAATCAAAACCCTAATAACATCTTTTATTTTCGCAATGCCTCACTTTTTTCAATTTTGAATCAAAACGCAAATCCTATATTTTCTTATCTTGACTTTTCTTAATTTTCAATCAAAACTTAATCCTATGTTTTCTTTACAAAATGTCTCCTATTATTTGGTTTTGAATCAATAACCTAATCCTGTATTTTATTCTGAATGTCTACTATTTTCAATCAAAACCCTTATGTTATGTTTTTTGTTCAGAATGTCTCCCATTTTTCTGTTTTGAATCAAAAATCAAATACTATGTTTTCTTCCCGTAATGTGTCTGATTTTTGGGTTTTGAGACAAAACCATAATCATATTTTTTTTACGGAATGTCACCTATTCTGGTTTTTTGAATCAAAAGCGAAATACTATTTTTTTCATGTTTGAATGTCTCATATTTTTCTATTTTGAATTAGAAACCTAATCATATGTTTTCTTTTTAGAATGCCTTATATTTTTTAATCAGAACACTAATCCTATGTTTACTTTTCTAAATGTCTCCTATTTTTTGGTTTATGAATAAAAAATCTAATCCTATGTTTTGTTTCGGTAATGTCTCCTATTTATCAAAGTCCTAATAATATGTTTTCTCTTCAGAGTGTCTTGTTTTTCTTTTTGTAATGAAAACACTAATTCTATGTTTTCTTTCTGCATTGTCTCCTATGTTTGAATCAAAAATCTAATCCCACATTTTTTTTGGAAATTCTTATATTTTTTTGTTTTGAATCAAAAACTAATGCTATGTTTGCTATTTAGGATTTCTGCCATTTTTCACTCAAAATTTAATAGTATGTTTTTTTCGTAATATCTCCTACTTTGTGGTTTCGAATAAAAAACCTAATCCTATGTTTTCTCCCTAATGTCTCCTATTTTCAATCAAAACACTAATCCTGTGGTTTTTTTTTTTTCGGAAGGTCTTCTATTTTTCAGTTTTGAATCAAAACCCAAATCCTATGCATTCTTTTCGGAATGTCTCCTATTCTTCAGATTTCAATCAAAACCAAAATCCTATGTTTGTTTTATGAATGTCTCCTATTTTTCAGGTTTTGAATCAAACCATACTCTTATGTTTATTTTCTGAATGTCCCCTACTTTTGGGTTTTGAATCAAAACACTAATTCTATGTTTTCTTGTCAGAATTTCACATATTTTTTGGTTTTGCATGAAAACCCTAATCCTATGTCTTCTTTTCGAAATGTTTCCTTTGTTTCTTAGAAAAAAAACTAATCCTATATTTTCTTCTCGGAATGTCTCCTATTTTTCGGTTTTCTAGTCGAAACCCTAATACAATGTTTTCTTTTCGGAAAGTCACCTACTTTTGAATCAAAAAACTAATCTGATGTTTTGTTTTCCTAACATCTCCTGTTTTTCAATCAAAACGCTAATCTTATCTTTCCTTTTCGAAATGTCTCTGATTTATCGGTTTTGAATAAAAACACCAATCCTATGTTATTTATTTCAGAATGTCTCCTATTTTTTTCGTTTTGAATCAAAACTGTAATTCTATGTTTTCTTTTCGATAATATCAAAATTTTCAATCAAAACCCTTATCCCATGTTTTTTTTGGAATCTCTCCTATTTTTTAATAAAAAACCTAATAATATGTTTTCTTTTTGGAATGTGTACAATTTTTCTGTTTTGAATCAAAACCCTAATCCTATTTTTCTTTTCGGAATGTCTCCTATTTTTTAATTAAAACCCTAATAATATGTTTAATTTTTGGAATGTTTTCTTTTTTTCAATCGAAACCCTAATCCTACGTTTTGTATTCGGAATGTCTCCAATTTATAAGTTTTTAATCAAAACCCAAAGACTGTTTTCTTTTCGGAACATCACCTATTTTTCAATTAAATAACTAATCCTTTGTCTGCTTTTCAGAATGTGGTCTACATTTTATGTTCGGAATGTCTACTATTTATAAATTTTGAATCAAAACCCAGAGACTATGTTTTCTTTTCGGAATGTCGCCTATTTTTTAATTAAATTACTAATTCTTTGTCTGTTTTTCAGAATGTCATCTATATTTCAATCAAAACCCTAATCTTATGATTTCTTTATGAAATGTCTCCTATTTATTGGTTCTGAAGCCTATGTTTTCTTTTCGGAATGTCTCAATTTTTTAAGTTTTGAATCAAAACACTAATCCTATGATTTTTTTTAGAATGTCTCCTATTTTCGAATCAAAACACTAATCATTTCTTTCTTTTCAGAATGTCTCATATTTTGTGGTTTTGAAACAAAACCATAATCCTATGTTTTCTTTTTGGGATTACTCCTATTTTCAAATCAAAAACAAATCGTATGTTTTCTTTTTTGGAATGTCTAGTAGTTTTCTTTTTACAATTAGTAGCCTAATCCTATATTAGTTTCCCCATTGTTTCCTATTTTTCAATCAAAACCCTAATCCAATATTTTCTTTTCGGAATGCCACCTATTTTTTTGTTTTTGAATCAAAACTCATATACAATGTTTTCTTTAAGGAATGCCACCTATTTTTTGGATTTTGAATCAAAACCATAATCCTATGTTTCTTTTCGAAATGTCCCCTACTTTTTGGGTTTTGACCTAAATCCTATGTTTTGGTGTTCGAAAATATCATATTTTTCAGTTTTGAATTTAAAACCTAATCCTATGATTTTTTTAGAATGACACATATTTTTGAATCAAAACAGTAATCTTGGGGTTTCTTTCCTGAATTTCTATTATTTTTCGTGTTTGAATAAGAAATCTAATCATATGTTTTGTTTTCATAATGTCTCCTATTTTTTAACAGAAACCCTAATAATATATTTTCTTTTTGGAATGCCCCCTATTTTTCAATCAAAACTGATGCGCTATCTGGAAGTGCACGAGTCGCAATCAAGTAGTAAAGTGTTACCCTGAGAGGGGTAGGGTTGTCGAACCACATGGAACTGGACTCGAAGTACTAATTTCTCCTCTAATGTCTAGCGAATCGCAAATTGGGAATGAATTAAAATAAGAAACAGAAAAGAAAAGATAGAATGATGGTATTAATAGGTAGACTAAGACCTAGTGTTTCAACAATATGAGAGTAATGTTAGTGTTAGCCCTAGCCCCAATGCGTTGATCTGAACCTTTATTAGTTATATATTTTTAATAAAACCTGGCTTGTTTTATCTTACTACATTTCTGTGCATGTATGCTTGGAAAGAACTATCCCTGAGAGTTTGTTCCGCACAAGTTGCCGAATACGTGATTCGGGCAGTAAAACCTAGGTGCGCAAAGGAACAACTTTCTAAACATCCCTAGTCAATTACTGTCATGGGAATGATAGTAAACTAAGACTAGTATGCCTATTGTGTGATGATCATGTTTTACGGATTATAGGACATGTGATGTCAATCAATAGACATAGACACGTGTTAGTGAACAGCGTGCTTGGATCGATCCACTCACGAGATCACTACATGGTTGCAAAGTCATAAGTGGTTCTCGTGTAACGCTTATACCGAATCCTTAGACTCAAGGTCGCTATGGAGCTTGGATGAGTATTGGTGTACTTTGACATACTTCTAACGTCATTCGTAACAAAGTGACAAGTATGGGTATGATTGGGTGCATCGAGATTCATAGCGAGTAACATTATGCGAGGGGATTGCCACTCTCTGAGGAGAGAGAATATCATGGCCACTTGATCAGTGAAACTGAGTAGTGCGTGGCCACGCCCAAGTGAAATGGTAAGGGTTATCATTTATTTGACCTAGTCAGTTCACCAAGGATCAAGAAATCGATCGACAAATAAATAAGGGTGACTAAGCTCCTTGCCTTATATTGATCGAGATATTCAATTAGCAAAGGAATTAGATAAGGTTACAAGGTTAGTTGATTACCAGTCGAACTCCGTTTTAATTCGGGTAGTCACATTGCCATGCTAGATGGCATTTGTAACTTATGGGCCTTAACGAGGTTAAAATCCCATTACCGATTTTAAAACGGACCTACAGGATCGCACACGTAAAAGCCGTGAAATCCGGACTCAATCTAATGAATCGAATAGCTAAATGTAGTTTAGATAAATCAAAAGTTGATTTGGTCTAACCGCGAATGTGTAAGGATTGAGTTACGAGATAACTTAAAAATGAGGGACTTAATTTGAATTAAGTGTCATCTTATTAGGTCTAATATGATTAATATCCAATAAGAGGGAAGATCCAATATGTGGAATCAATGGTTGATATTGCATTGGGATCGGTTTTAGGGTTTTATAAATAAATGTGTATTAGAGAAAACCCTAACCCTAATCTTTCCTCTCCCTCTCTCCCTCAAAGGAGGCCACTAGTCTGCCCTAGCCAAAGAGGATGCCGCCGCCGCCGGTCAGCCCTTTCCATTTTGGAGGAAGTTTTCTCCATCAGGATTGCCAATACTTGGCTCCGGCGAAGGTATAGGTCGACACCCCTTTTGATATTCCTTGTTTATTCATGTATGTTAATTCACTGTCAGTTTTTTCATTGATATTTCATCATCAATGGAGATCGCCGCAGTAAGACCCTTTTGAGATTAGTTCATAATGATTATGGAATTTTTCTCAAAAGATTCTCATGTGTGAGACATTCGCCGAGTGTCGGTTTTGGATTTACAATTCCTTACATATGTTTACGATTAGGTTTTTGGGATTGAAAATACAATAGAATATTTTATTTTATTTCATGTTTTTAGATCTCTAAACCTAATTTTTTAATTTCTATTTGTATTTCTCGATAAGAGTTATCGTTGGATACTTGCAATCCATACCGGATTGTTTCCTGCTTGTGTGTGTGTGAGAGTAGTGGGAGTCGCGTATATGCAGTCCTTTTTTCGACTTCATCCTTGGAATTGTATTTATTTATTTAATTTATATTTTTATATCTTATTTGCTTTCATTGCATGCTAGGGTCCATGCTAGTTTTGTTTGTTATCCGCTGTGCATATTTTTGCTTCTAGCATACTCATAGACCCTTGTCGATCTCAACAGTGGTACCAGTGCCAGGTTTTTTTTTTTGCATGCTTTGGACCTTGGTTTTATTTGTTCTTATCTTTCATATTATTTGATGTTTGTTTGGTTCAAATAAAACATAAAATTATGGAATTGATTGATTGATTTTAGCACAAATCAATTAATAGTGAGTTCAAATTTATCGATTGAGATCAAATGGTTTGATCTTATGGGGTAACTTGAACACACGATTCCAAACAGCTTAAATTAAATTGTTTATTTAAAATGCGTTTTATATCATGTGATGATAGCATGCATGTGTGAATGTTTATTCTTGTGATGAATATTTGAATGGTGAATGTTATGTATGTATGGTTTATTTTGTGCTATCATGGGCCTTAGATAGACACGGCCTGCATGCCATTTTTACATTTGGATACGACCTGCGTGTCATGGTAATTTAATACGGCCTGCGAGTCATTTTTTTCTTTGTATACGGTATGTGTACCATTTTATTTATTTTTCATTTAATTCCTTTTATGAAGATGGCGAGATTCAAAAAGGCGGATCCAGACGAGAAGCCCGCCTTAGAGATAGTCTCTAGGTTTAGGTTTTTCGGGCTCACGATTGTCACCATGTTTTTCGTTTTTTATTTCATTGTGAATGGATGCATGTTAAGCCGTAAAAGATTTAAATCCCATCAAATAGTAAGTCTTAAAATGCCTTCCACTACTCAAAACTTGTCAAGGCATCGATCGTCGAAACGGACGCCATGCCGTTGCTGGTGTGCGCTAGATTATCTTTGTGAGGCAAGTGCCGGAATAAATGTTATGTCCGACATTTGGGTAATGGTTTGACTTAACAAGGGTAGTAGTGACAGTCCTAGCCCTAGGCATTAAAATGGGAAGTGCTTTAACATAATAGTTGTTAATCCCATTTGATCCAAGGGTCTCATGGTGATGTGATTGGAAAGAGTTCCTACCTAAATAACCGAGTCTTGGGTGTACAAGCTCAGCTTGACCAGGACAAAGTGAAATATGGACCTTGGCCCACAATAAAACCACTAACTTGAATTATTTTTCCGAATATTTGTGGGAATATTTTAATAGCCAAAAACTAATACTATTTTGCACATTTTCTGTATAGTTTCAATGACAACCATAAATCAGAACACTTTTTCTTTGCGATCTGTTCTTGAGAAGGACAAACTCAATGGGCCGAACTTTCTAGACTGGGCTCGTAACCTGAGAATTGTTCTTAGGCAAGAGAAGAAGCTAGAGGCCATTGAGAAGCCGCTACCTGATCCACCGGGTAGGAGAGCTACGGCTGCCGTCAGAGAGGCTTTTGAGAAAGCCAAGAAAGACTCTAACAACGTCACCTGCATGATGTTGGCAACCATGACCCCTGATCTGCAGAAATAGTTCTAAGATATGGAAGCCTATACCATCATGGTGTCACTCAAGGAAATGTTCCAAGAGCAAGCCCATCATGAAAGGTTCATGACTACGAAAGCGCTTACCTCCTGCAAGATGGCTCCGGGTACTTCGGTTAGTGCCCACGTGCTCAAGATGAAGGGCTATATTGATACCCTAGAGAAACTTGACGCACCCATCCGTAAGGAGCTTGACATTGATCTAGTTCTTGTCTATCTGCCCGAGGCCTATGACCAGTTTATATTAAATTATAATATGCACGGCATAGATAAATCTTTGGTTAAGCTATATGGAATGCTTAAAAATGCTGAACCAAGTATTAAAAAGACTGTCCCGGTGATGATGGTCCGAAAGAACAAGGGTCAAAGTGGAAAAGGAAAGGGAAAGGCCAAGGACAAGCCAAAGGAAAAGGTTGGACCTTACACCAAGGGCAAAACGGCCAAGACTCCCAAGTCCAAACCTCTAAAGGAAGGCAGCTGCTTTCACTACAAGAGAGCTGGCCACTGGAAGAGGAACTGTCCACTATATCTGGAAGATCTGAAGAAAGGAAAGATTCCCCCTGCTTCAGGTATTTACATGATAGAGATCAATCTCTCTATTTCTACTTCTTGGGTATTAGATACCGGATGTGGTTCTCACATTTGTTCAAATGTGCAGGGACTGAGAAATAGGAGGGTATTGAAGAAGGGTGAAGTCGACCTAAGAGTAGGTAACGGTGCAAGAGTTGCGGCGGTGGAGATAGGTGACTATTCTCTGACTTTACCTTCAGGATTAGTGATTCAATTATCGAATGTTTAATATGTACCTGCTATGAGCAGGAACATTATTTCGATTTCATGTTTAGACAATGATGGATTAAATTTTGTTATTTCGAATAATGAATTTTCCATTCATCGTAATAACATCTTGTATGGCAATGGTGTGCTAAACAATGGTCTTTACGTTCTAGACTTGACTAATCACAAATCAATCTATAATGTAAATAGTAAGAGGATAAAAACAAATGAGTTAAATCCCTCTTACATCTGCCATTGTCGTTTAGGACATGCAAACGACAAACGCATCTCAAGACTCCATAGAGATGGAGCACTTGGGTCATTTGATTTAGAATCATTTAACACATGCGAATCTTGTCTGCATGGAAAAATGACAAAGTGACCCTTCACCAAAGTTGGAGAAAGATCTAGCGACTTATTGTATCTCATACATAGCGATGTATGTAGACCAATGAGCACGCAGGCTAGAGGTGATTATGTGTATTTTGTAACCTTTACGGATGACTTCAACAGGTTTGGATACGTCTACCTGATAAAGCATAAGTCCAAAACCTTTGAAAAGTTCAAAGAATTTAAGAATGAAGTACAAAACCAGCTTGGCAAACGTATTAAGGCAATTCGATCTGATCGAGGTGGCGAATATTTGAGCCAAGAGTTTGATCATTATCTCAAAGAGTGTGGAATTGTTTCACAGCTCACTCCACCTAGAACACCTCAGTAGAACGGTGTGTCCGAGAAGAGAAATCGAACCCTATTAGATATGGTCCGATCGATGATGAATCAAATGAGTCTTCCAAGATCCTTTTGGGGATACACCCTTGAAACGGTTGCATTCCTACTAAACTGTACTCTAACTAAGGCACTGAATAAGACTCCATATGAGATATGGAATGGGCGAAAGCCCAATATGTCTTTTCTAAAGATCTGGGGGTGTGAGTGTCATGTTAAGCGGTTAACATTGGACAAACTCGCATCCAAAATAGACAAATGTCTGTTTGTGGAATACCCTAAGGAAACGAAGGGTTATTCATTCTACAACCCCACCGAGAACAAAGTGTTTGTTGCTCGACATGCTATTTTCTTAGAGAAGGAGTTTCTTCTCAAGAAAGATATTGGGAGTAGAATTGAACTTGAAGAGATTCAAGTCCCACAGACTCCGGCTGAGGAAAGGTTGGAAATGGAATCGAATTCACAAGATGTTGTGGAACCCGAACCCATTACACAAGCACCTAGAAGGTCCGGTAGGGTGCGTCACGCGCATATGAGATATGGTTATCTCATAACTGACGACCAAAGCTTAGAGCTGGTGGATCAGGATGAACCCACCACCTACCGTGAGGCTATTGAGAGTCCAGACTCAGACTAATGGCTTGGAGCCATGAAATCTGAGATGCAATCAATGTATGACAATCAAGTTTGGAACTTGGTTAACCTACCAGAAGGTGCAAAGATCATTGAGTGCAAATGGATCTTCAAGCGTAAAGGCGATAATACCTTCAAAGGTAGACTAGTGGCGAAGGGATTTTAACAAACTCATGGTATAGACTATGACGAAACCTTTTCACCAGTAGTCATGCTCAAATCCATTAGGATTCTACTTGCCATAGCCGCATATTATGACTATGAGATATGGCAAATGGACGTCAAAATGGCTTTCCTTAACGGAAAACTTCTCGAGGATGTGTACATGACACACCCTGAGGGTTTTGTCGACCAACAGAATCCTACAAAGGCTTGCATGATCCAAAGATCCAGTTATCGACTCAAGCAAGCATCCCGAAGCTGGAATCTTTGATTTGATGAGACAGTCAAAGATTTTAATTTTATCAGAAATGAAGATGAGCCTTGTGTGTACAAGAAGACTAGTGGGAACATAGACATTTTCTTAGTGTTATACGTTGATGACATTCTACTCATTGGGAATGACATCCCAACATTGTTAAGTGGTAAGCAATGGTTGGGTAAGTGTTTCTCATTGAAAGACTTAGGTGAAGCCGAAACTATCCTAGGGATAAAGATCTATAGAGATAGATCACAACGGCTTCTCGGGCTAAGTTAATCTAGATACATAGACAAGGTGTTGAAGAGATTCAGCATGTCTAACTCCAAGAAAGGGTTCCTACCCTTGTCTCAAGGAGTAGCTCTTAGTAAAGGGGGTTGTCTTAAAACTAAAAAGCAGAGGGAATACATGAGTAGGATTCCTTATGCTTCTGCAATAGGATCTATCATGTATGCCATGTTATGTACTAGATTGGATGTCGCTTATGCACTGAGTATGACGAGCAGTTTCCAACAAGATCCAGGTGAAAATCATTGGACTACTGTCAAGAATATCCTAAAGTACTTGCGAAGAACTAAGGATTATTTCTTGGTGTATGGTGGTGAGAATGAGCTGGTTGTAACTGGTTACACCGATGCTGCATTTCAAACCAACGCAGATGATTGCAAAGCACAATTAGGTTACGTGTTCTGCTTAAACGGAGGTGTTGTTAGCTGGAAAAGCTCAAAACAAGACACCGTTGCTGATTCTACTACAAAGTTTGAGTACATAGCAGCTTCAGATGCTGCTAAGGAGGCTGTTAGGCTTCGGAGGTTCTTATCTAGGTTAGGCATTGTTCCATCAAGCCTAGATCCAGTTAGCCTCTATTTTGACAACAGTGGGGCCATCGCATGGGCTAAGGAGCCCCGATCACATCAGAAGTCCAAACACATACTCAGGCGATTCCATCTCATCCGCGAGATCATCGACAGAGGAGATGTGAAGGTGTGCAAGATAGATGGAGAAGACAACGTAGCTGACCCGTTGACCAAGCAGTTGGTTAAGGCGAAGCATGACCGTCACATGAGATCAATCGGTCTTAGGGCTATGCCCGATTGGGACTAGTGCTTGTGGGAGATTGTTAGTGTTAGCACTAGCCCCAATGCGTTGATCTGAACCTTTATTAGTTATATGTTTTTAATAAAACCTGGCTCGTTTTATCCTACTACATTTCTGTGCATGTATGCTTGGATAGAACTATCCCTGAGAGTTTGTTCCGCATAAGTTGCCGAATACTTGATTCAGGTAGTAAAACCTTGGTGTGTAAAGGAACAACTTTCTAAACATCCCTAGTCAATTACTGTCATGGGAATGATAGTAAACTAAGACTAGTATGCCTATTGTGTGATGATCATGTTTTACGGATTATAGGACATGTGATGTCAATCAATAGACATAGACACGTGTTAGTGAACAGTGTGCCTGGATCGATCCGCTCACGAGATCACTACATGGTTGCAAAGTCATAAGTGGTTCTCGTGTAACGTTTGTACCGAATCTTTAGACTCAAGGTCGCTATGGAGCTTGGATGAGTGTTGGTGTACTTTGACATACGCCTAACGTCATTCGTAACAAAGTGACAAGTATGGGTATGATTAGGTGCATCGAGATTCATAGCGAGTAACATTAGCGATGCAAGGGGATTGCCACTCTCTGAGGAGAGAGAATATCACTGCCACTTGATCGGTGAAACTGAGTAGTGCATGGCCACGCCCAAGTGAAATGGTAAGGGTTATCATTTATTTGACCTAGTCAGTTCACCGAGGATCAAGAAATCGATCGACAAATAAATAAGGGTGACTAAGCTCCATGCCTTATGTTGATCGAGATATTCAATTGGCAAAGGAATCAGATAAGGTTACAAGGTTAGTTCATTACCCAGTCGACCTCAGTTTTAATTCGGGTAGTCACATTGCCACGCTAGATGGCATTTGTGACTTATGTGCCTTAACGAGGTTAAAATCCCATTACCGATTTTAAAATGGGCCTACAGGATCGCACACGTAAAACCCGTGAAATCCGGACTCAATCTAATGAGTCGAATAGCTAAATGGAGTTTAGATAAATCAAAAGTTGATTTGGTCTAACCGCGAATGTGTAAGAATTGAGTTACGAGATAACTTAAAAATGAGGGACTTAATTTGAATTAAGTGTCATCTTATTGGATCTAATATGATTAATATCCAATAAGAGGGAAGATCGAATATGTGGAATCAATGGTTGATATTGCATTAGGATCGGTTTTAGAGTTTTATAAATACATGTGTATTAGAGAAAACCCTAACCCTAATCTTTCCTCTCTCTCTCTCCCTCAAAGGAAGCCACTGGTCTGCCCTAGCCAAAGAGGACGTCGCCGTCGCCGGTCCGCCCAAGACCGCCGCCGCCGGTCCACCCAAGCTGAGGCCGCCGTCGGGTCTAATTGTTGGTCGCCGTCATCCCTCGCAAAGGTGTTGTCCACCTTTTCCCTTTTGGACGAAGTTTTCTCCATCCGGATTGCCACTACTTGGCTCCGGCGAATGTATAGGTCGACACCCCTTTTGATATTCCTTGTTTATTCATGTATGTTAATTCACTGTCGGTTTTTTCATTGATATTTCATAAACAATGGAGATCCCCAGAGTGAGAGCCTTTTGAGATTAGTTCATAATGGTTATGAAATTTTTCTCAAAAGATTCTCACGTGTGAGACATTCGCCGAGTGTCGGTTTTGAATTTACAATTCCTTACACATGTTTACGATTAGGTTTTTGGGATTGAAAATACAATAGAATATTTTATTTTATTTCATATTTTTAGATCTCTAAACCTATTTTTTCAATTGCTATTCGTATTTCTCGATAAGAGTTATCGTTGGATACTAGCAATCCATACCGGATTGTTTCCTGCTTGTGTGTGTGTGTGTGAGAGTAGAAGGGAGTCACGTATATGCAGTCCCTTTTTCGACTTCACCCTTGGAATTTTATTTATTTATTTATTTTAGATTTTTATATCTTTATTTGCTTTCATTGCATGCTAGGGTCCATGCTAGTTTTGTTTGTTATCCGCTGTGCATATTTTTGCTTCTAGCATGCTCGTAGACCCTTGTCGATCTCAACAAGTAATGCCCCGGGGTAATTCCTATAGACTATTGCATGCTATCTTACCCTAAATGCCTACTAGGTACATTTCATGATTCAAGTTTGTGCTCACAAGCAATGTTGCATCTATGGTTCTTAAATACGCCGAGTTTTGCTAAAGTAACTGTGCATTTCTTGGTAGACAAGCTATGCACCGAGTTTTACCTAAGTAACTATGCAAATCAAACACATCGAGTTATGCAAACACAAGATTAAACACAAAAATCAAAAGAACTCTGTAGAATAATAAGAAATAAGTATTTAAGCATCAAAATTATCCAAGTTCAGAACCCCGGGGCACTATGGCCAGTTAGCCCCTCATGAGCGGGTACAATAAGGAAGAAACAATAAAAGAACAATGAGGAGAAGACATGACTCCCTTCTCTTCTCTAGATGACCTCCCTTGTCGAGCTCCATGTGGTAACCCCATCTCTCAAGTGCCTCAAACTCATTCTTGATCTCCTTAGGCGGTATGGTGAAGCTTGATCTTCGCTCTGATCAAAGTCCTCTGGAGGAGAATAGAGTCCCCAAACAAAAGATGAGATAGAAACCCTAAAATCTGGAGTTAAAAAGGCAATTTCGGGTCGAACACGGTCTTCACACTATCCTGTTTAGCCCGTGTTTTTTTTTCTGAGATTTCCTTGAGTGAAGAACCGAAGATAATCAGTGGATACCGCACGGTCGTGCATCCCTTGTGCTCTACTAGTACAAGCCCGTGTAAATGGCAGCATGGCCATGTTCTTCCCGAAGCAGAGAAGATGCCTTTTTCCAGAGATTATCAGTGGAAGAGACACGAGTGCGCTACGACCGTGTTCCGCCTGAGACACCCCCATGCCAGAATTTTACTAACTTGTTCGCCAGGCTGGGAAGATCACTGGGATAGAGTACGGTTGTGCTATGCCTGTGTTCAAGTTGTTCTTTTCCCTTGGTCACCAAACACGAGCATAACACCCTTGGTTTCACTCCAAATTAATTGAAGCCCGAGATTCCTACACAATGAACACTATACCTAAAATAGCACCGAATAAACATAAAAATATGCTAAAGGATGAATATAAGGATGGAATAGAAGGCATGAAAACATGATATAAAATGCACTCATCAAAAACCCTAACCCTTTGTTTTATTGTTGACATATGTCCTATATGTTGGTTATGAATCTAGACTCTAATCCTATGTTTTTCTTTTCAAAATATCTCCTATTTTTTATTTTTGAATCAAAACACTAATCATATGTTTTCTTTTCAGAATGTCTCATATTTTCAATCAAAACACTAATATTATGATTTCTTTTCTGAATGTCACCTATTATTCGGATTTAAATCAAAAACTAATCCTATATTTTCTTTTCGTAATTTCTCATATTTTTCGGAATTTCTCCTCTTTTTCCAATAAAAACGTAATCCTATGTTTTATTTTTCAGAATGTATATTATTTTTTAAATTTTGAATCAAAAACAGAATCCTATGTGTTTTTCCCTAATGTATCCTAATTTTCAATCAAAACAATAATCCTATGAGCACTATTTTTAGGATTTGAGTCAAAACCCTGATACTATGTTTTCTTGTCATAATGTCACATACTTTTCAGTTTTGAATTAAGAAGCTAATCCTATGTTTTCCTCTCGGAATGTCTACAATTTCTTGTTTTTGAATCGAACCACTAATCCTATGTTTTCTTTTCGTAATTTCCCATTTTTTAATCAACCAATAATCCTATGTTTTTTGTAGAATGTCTCTTATTTTTTAATCAAAACACTAATACTATGTTTTCTTTTCGGAACATCGAATATTTTTTAATAAACTTTAATCCTATGTTTTCTTTATGGCATGTCTTCTATTTTTCAGTTTAAAATCAAAATCCTATCCTATGTTTTTCTTTTCGCAATTTGTCTAATTTTTTAGTGTTGAATAAAAAAAAATCTAATCCTATGTTTTCTTTTCGAATTGTTTTCAATTTTTGAATTAAAAACCTAATCCTATGTTTTTTTTCTCAATTCCTCCCATGTTTGAGTCAAAATCGTAATCCTATATATTCTTTGCCGAATGGCTACTATTTTTGATTTAAAACTCTAACACAGTTTTTTTTTATTATGTCTCCTATTTTTCAATCAAAACCCTAATCATATGTTTTACTTTCAGATTGTCTCTTATTTTTAAATCAAAACTCTAATCATATGTATTATTTTCGGAATATTTACTATTTCTAAATGAAAACACTAATCCTATGTTTTCTTTTCGTACAATCTCCTATTTTTTAATCAAAACCCTAATCCTATGTTTTTTTTCTGAATGTTTCTAATTTTTCAATGAAAACCCTAATCCTATTAATTTTTTTTTTTAATGTCTCCTTCTTTTCGGTCTTCATTCAAAAACCTAATCCATTGTTTTATTTTTGGAATGTCTGGTGTTTTTGATTTAAAACAGTAATCCTATGCTTGGTTTTCGTAATGTCGGTTATTTGTTGATTAAAACCCTAATCCTATGTTTTCTTTTCATACTATCACCTATTTTTTAATTAAAACCCTAATCCTATGTTTTTTTTTTCTGAATGTCTCTAATTTTTCAATGAAAATGCTAATCCTATTTTTTTTTTTTTTTGAATGTCTCCTTTTTTTCGGTCTTCATTCAAAAACCTAATCCATTGTTTTTTTTTTTAATGTCTGGTGTTTTTTATTCAAAACAGTAATCCTATACTTGGTTTTTCGTAATGTCAGTTATTTGTCGATCAAAACCCTAATAATATTTTTTTGCAATGCCTGCTATTTATCTGTTTTGAATCAAAATATTAATCCAATCTTTTGTTTTATGGAATGTCTAATATTTTTTTAATCAAAACTCTAATCCTATGTTTTCTTTTGTGAATGTCTAATATTTTTTTGTTTTGAACCAAAACTCTAATCCCATGTTTTTATTTTTCGAATGTCTCCTATTTTTTTAACCAAAACACTAATTTTATGTTTTTCTTTTGCAATGTCTCCTATTTTTCAATCAAAACACTAATCCTATGTGTTTTTTTTTTCAAAATGTCTCCAATTTTTTCGTTTCCAATCGAAAACATAATCCTATGTTTTCTTCTCAGATTATCTTCTACTTTTCAATCAAACTCATAATTGTGCATTTTCTTCTTAGAATAACTCCGATTTCTCAATGATAAACCTAATTCTATGTTTTCAGTTCGCAATTTCTCCTATTTTTCAATCAAAAGCCTAATCCGTAATCCTATATTTTCTTTTTGTAATGTCTCCGATTATTTAATCAACACTCTAATCCCATTTTTTCTTTTTGGAATGTCCACTATTTTTTGCTTTTCAATCAAAACACTAATCATATGTTTTCTTTTATAATGTCTCCCATGTTTTAATCAAAACTCTAATCCAATGTTTTCTTTTCAGAATGCCTCCTATATTTTGATGAAAACCCTAATCCTATGTTATCTTTTAGGAATGTTTCCTATTTTTCACTTATGAATCAGAAACCTAATCATATGTTTTATTTTTGGAATGTCTATAATTTTTAAATCAAAACACTGATAGATTGTTTTTTTAGAAATGTCTCATATTTGTCAACCAACACCCTAATCAAATTTTTTTCTTTTTAGAATGTCTCCTATTTTTTAGTTTAGAATAAAAAATCTAATCCTATGTTTTAATTTTAGAATGTCTCCTATTTTTTAATCAAAATCGTAATCCTATTTTTTCTTTTCGAAATTTTGCCTATTTATCGGTTTTAACTCAAAACCCCTAATCCAATGTTTCTTTTTGGAATGTTTCATATTTTCCAATTAAAACAATAATCCTATGTATTCTTTTAGGAATATCTCCAATCTTTCAGTTTTCAAACAAAAATTTAATCCTATGTTTTCTTTGTTGAATATCTCCAATTTTTCAATTTTGAATCAAAACACAAATTCTATAGTTTTTTTAATTAATGTTTTGAATCAAAAACCAAATCCTTTGTTTTCTTTTGAGAATGATTTCTCTTTGTCAATCAAGCCCTTAATTTTATGTTTTCTTTTTCTAATGTCTCCTATTTTTTGGTTTTGAATAAAAGAAATCTAATTCTATGTTTTCTTTTCACAATGAATCTAATTTTTGAATCAAAACTCTAATCTTATGTTTTTTTTTCGAAATGCATCCTATTTTTGAATCAAAAGCTAAATCCTATACTTTATTTTTTAATATCTCTTATTTTTAAAATACAATTCTAATCCTACGTTTTTATTTCTCAATGTCTCCTATTTAACAATCCAAACCCTAATCCAGTGTTTTCTTTTTAGAATGCCTTCCATTTTCAATCAAAATCCTAATCCAAATTTTTCTTCTCGTAATGTCTCCTATTTTATAGTCAAAACCGTAATCCTATTTTTTCTTTTACAGAATGTTTACTATTTTCTATTTTTGAATCAAAACTCTAATCCAATATTTTCTTTTCGCAATGTATCCTATTTTTAATCAAAAACATAATCCTATGCTTTCTTTTAGAAATGTCTCCTTTATTTGACTCAAAACACTTATATTATGTTTTATTTTCGGAATGTCTCCTATTTTTAAATCAAAAGCCTAATCGTATGTTTTTCTTTCGGAATGTCTCCTATTTTTTAATTAAAACTTTAATCCTATATTTTCCTTTTTGTAATGTCTAATATTTTCATTCAAAACCCTAATCCTATTTTTTTCTTTTCGTAATGTCTCCTTTTTTGAATCAAAAACCTAATCATTTTTTTTTCGCAATGTCCCCTTTTTTTTAATAAAAACTTTAATCCTATGTTTTTCTGTTGGAATGTCTCTTATTGTTAATGTCTTCTCAGAAAGTCTTTAATTTTTTTAATTAAAACACAAATCCTTTGTTTTCTTTTCAGAATGCCTCCGATTTTTCAATCAAACAGCTAATCCTATGTTTTCTTTCAAGAATGTCTCGTATTTCTTGGTTTTCAATTAAAAATGAAATCCTATTTTTCTATTTTTGGAATGTCTTCTATTTTTCAATCAAAACCCTAATCATATGTTTTCTTTTCGTAATTTCTCCTACTATTCAATAAAAATCGAAAACCAATGTTTTATGTTTTTCTATTTTGAATCAAAACCCGAATCCTATGTTTTATGTTTTTCTATTTTGAATCAAAACCCTAATCAAATGTGAAGTGAAATCGGGGATTATTGGATTGAAGAATGATAATTATGCTAAGTGTTCAAGTGAAGCACGAGCAGAACACAGGCGTGCTCTGTCCCCTGATTATCTCAGCCTGCAGACGACCTGTTGATCATTAAAGCATGGGGGTGCTCTCAGGTCAAGCACGTGTTAAGTACACCCGTGCTCCTCCCACTGATTATTTCAACCAAAAGACAGCTTATTCTCATTAGGAGAAGCACGGTCATGGCGCCCTCAACACGGTGGTGCATAAGAGCAACACGGGAGAAAAACATCCGTGCTTCTCCCCTGATTATCCCAGGCATTCACTCACCTATGTCACTCAGAAATCTCGAAGAGAAGCACGGCCTGAACATGTCCGTGCTTAGACTGCGTCGAGCCCGAATTCAGCCTTTTTAACCCTAGCTTCTAGGGTTTCACTCTGATCTTTTATAGGGATTTCATTCTCCACCTGGAGGACGTTGATGAGAGCGAAGATCAAGCTTCACCACACCTTCTAGGGGACCAAGGATGAGTTGGAGACACAAGAAAAGTGGGATTATCATCAAGGAACTTCAACTTGGTAGTGTATTTTGAGAAGAAAAGAGTCATGTCATCTTTCTTTAGTGTTGTATCTTCTTCTTACTTGTTATACACTTCCATGAGGGGCTAACTTTGTTGCTCTGTATGCTTTGACTATTTGTTTCTAATGTCTATAGTGTTCTTTGTAATTCTTTTATTTAATTTTGTGTTTACATAACTTGATGTGTTTGCTTTGCACAGTTGCTTGGGTAAAACTTGGTGTGCGGATTGTCATAGTTGTAGTTGCCTTTTGTGATTGCAAAACTTAACGTGTATGAACCCCACAGTTATCCTATCAAAACTTGGTGTATGAGTGAACCATAATTGCAACATTGCTTTTGAGTACACAAAATAATCCTAGAATGTACTTGGTAGGCATTTGAAGCAAATCAGCATACTATAGGTCATAGGAATTGTTCTAGGGCATCGCACTCTTGTTGTTGAATTCTCGATCCTAGTCTGCCTGACCTATCACCTGTTCATCCATTTTCCTATTATTTTCCATTCATCACTTCAACTCAATCTATACTTAACTAGAGATTAGAGGAGAGATTAGTACTTTAAGTATAGTATCTGTGGTTCAACAACCCTACCAAAAACCTAATTTTTTGTTTTTTTCAGGATGTCTTGTATTTTTTTATTATGAATCAAAGCCGAATTCCTACATTTTCTTTTCATAATGTCTTCACATTTTGAATCAAAACCCAAATCCTAGTTTCGTTTTGGAATGTCTCCTATTTTTGAATCAAAACCATAACATTAGGGTTTTTTTTTTTCTGAATGTCTCCTATTTTTTAATCAAAACTATAACCCTATATTTTCTTTTTGGAATGTCTCTTAGTTTTGAATCATAACCCAATCCGATTTTTTCTTTTCATAATGTCTCATATTTTTTTAATCAAAGCCCAAATCCTTTTCTTTTTTTTCTTTCGCAATGCCTCTTATTTTTTGGATTTGAATCCAAACCATAATCCTATTTTTTTCAGTATGTATTCTATTTTTGTATCAAAACCCTAATCCCATATTTATTTTTTCAGAATATCTACTATTTTTTAATCAAAATAGGTATCATATTTTTTTCTTTTCATAATGTCTAATATTTTTCAGTCAAAACCATTGTCCTTCATTTTCTTTTAGGATTGTCTCCTATTTTATTGTTTTGAATTTAAACCATAATCCTATGTTTTTTTTCCCAGAATGCCTACTATTTTTGAATCAAAAATTAAATCTTATGTTTTTCTTTTTGAAACGTCACCTATTATGTAAGTTTTTAACTAAAACCCTAATGCTACATTTTCTTATCATAATGTCTAGTATTTTTCAATCAAAACAATTTGAATGTCTATTATTTTTCAATCAAAACATAAATCCTATGTTTTCTTTTTGAATGCCTAATATTTTTTGGTTTTTAATAAAAAAAATAATCCTATGTTTTCTTTTCAGAATGCCTCCTATTTTTTAATCAAAACTCCAGTTGTATGTTTTCTTATTAAAATGTCTCATATTTTTCAATCTAATGCCAAATCCTATATTTTTCTTTCAGAATGTCTCCTATTTTTTGGTTGTTAATCAAAAACCCAATCGTATGTTTTCTTTTTTGAAAGTCTCCAATTTTTCAATGAAAACACTAATCCAATCTTTTCTTTTGGAAATGTCTCCTATTTTATTGTTTTGAATAAAATCTTTAATCGTATGTTTTTTTTTTTTTTGTAATGTCTATTTTTTTTGTCTTTCAATCTAAAACATAAAACTTTATTATCTTCTTTGAGTGCCCCCTGTTTTTCAATGAAAATAATAATCTTATGTTTTCTTTTTGAAATATCTCTGATTTAACGGTTTTGATTAAAAAAACCAAATCCTATGTTTTCTTTTTGGTATGTCTCCTATTTTTAAATCAAAATTATAATCCTATGTTTTCTTTTCGCCATGCATCCAATTTTTCAACCAAAAACCTAATCCTATGTTTTCTTTTCAGAATGTCTCCTATTTTTTTGCTTTAAATCAAAACCCTAATTCTATATTTTCTTTTCACAATGTCTAATAATTTTGAATCAAAACACTAATCCTATGTACATCTTTCCTTTTCCTAATGTCTAATATTTTTCAATCAAAATACTAATCCTATGTTTCATTTATAATATTTCCTATTTATTGTTTTGAATCAATAATACAATGTTTTCCTTTTCATAATGTCTCCTATTTTTTAGGTTTTTGAATCAAAACTACAATACTATGTTTTTCGTTTATGAATATCTCCTATTTTATAATCAAAACCCTAATCGTATATTTTTTTTCTAAATATCTACAATTTTTTGGTTTTGAATAAAAAACATAATGTTATATTTTCTTTACAGAATGTCTCCTATTTGTCAGTTTTGACTCAAAACAGTCATCCTATATTTACTTTTTGCTATGTCTACTATTTTTTAATCAAAAACATAATCCTATGTTTTCTTTTCGGAATGTCTCCTATTTTTTGGATTTGAATCAAAACCATAATCCTCTATTTTCTTTTAGGAATGTGTCCTATTTTTGAAACAAACCCTAATCTTACGTTTGTCTTTTTCGAATTTCTCATATTTTTCAATCAAAATTCAAATGCTATATTTTTGTTTCGAAATGTCTCCTATTTTTTATTTTTTGTCAAAACCTTAATCTTATGCTTTCTTTTCATAATGTCTTCTATTTTTCGGTTTTGACTCAAAACACTAATCCAAAGTTTTCTTTTAGGAATGTCTACTACTTTGGAATCAAAACCCTAATCCTATATTTTTCTTTCGAAATGTCTCTTATTTTTTAATCAAAACCCTAATCCTATATTTTCTTTTCAAAATGCGTCCTTTTTTTTAATTATAACCCTAATCATATGGTTTTTCTTTTCGTAATGTCTCCTATTTTTCAATCAAAATCATAATCCTACGTTTTCTTTTAGCAATGTATCAAATTTTTCGGTTTTCAATAAAATGCCTAATAGTATATTCTTTTGGGAATGTCTCGTATATTATAATCAAAACACTAATTCTATGTTTTCTCTTCTATATGTCTCCTATGTAATGGTTTGGAATGAAATCCCTAATTGTATATTTTTTTTTCTGAACGTCTTATTTTTTTGGTTGTAAATAAAAAACCTAATCCTACGTTTTATTTTCAGAATGTCTTCTATTTTTTAATCAAAATCTAATCCTATATTTTCTTTTTTCAATATCACCTTTCTTTTTAATAAAAGCCCAAATCCTATGTTTTCATTTCTGATGGAGGGCGTATTTAGGAGCTTGCTTATCCCTTCATGTAGAAATGAGATTTAAACTACTAGGGGGCATTTTGGTAGTTGTTGGGGCGGTAGAATTTAGTTGTTTTATAGGTTTTAGATGATGGAAAATTGGTCAACGAACACAAGTCACTAGCTTGTCCACAAGCTTGTGAAGCATACCAGAATTTGGTCAAATTTCATTGTCTTGGCTTTGAAAACAACAATTTGCCATTTATGGTAATATTTGATTTGCTTATATCTTGGGCTAGAAATCTCGGATTTGTACACCATTTTCACCATTAGCTTTTAGCTGTTAAGTCCTTTTTTCCCCAAAAATTAAAAACTTGTTGTTTCGGGCAAATTTTCGAATCTTCTCCTTTTTTTGGTATTTTTGGTATCTTTCTTTGGATCTATTTATAGTAAGCCTACCGGCTATGGTCAGATCAGTCCTGTAATAGTTCTTTTCTCAAGTAATAAAATTTACTACAATTTTCCGCCAAGCCCTAGTAATCTCCGATGAACAAGTTGGAAGGCCTGTTACTGGCATTTGTGGGCCAATCAACAGTTTCAAGCTCACTATTTTTTAATCCTATGTTTTCTTTTTAGAATGTCTCTTAATTTTTAATTAAAACCCTAATACTTTGTTTTCTCATCGTAATGTCTACTATTTTTAATCAAAACCCTAATCCTATATTTTTTTAATGTCTCCTATTTTTCATTTTTCAATAAAAAACCAAATCCTATGTTTTCTTTTCAGAATGTCTCTTATTTTTCAATCAAAACCCTAATCCTATGTTTTCTTTTCAGAATGTCTCCTTTTTTTTTTTTTTTTTTTTTTTTGAATCAAAACCATAATCCTACGTTTTCTTTTCAGAATGTCTACTATTTTTCAATCGAAACCCAAATCCTATGTATCTTTTTAAAATGTCTCATATTTTTGAATCAAAACTCTAATACTATGTTTTCTTTTTGGAATGTTTCCTGTTTTTCAGTTTTGAGTCAAAACTCTAATCCTATTTATTATTTTGGAATGTCACCTATTTCTGAGTCAAAACACTAATCCTATGTTTTCTATTCGTAATATCTCATATTTTTCGGATTTAAATCAAAACTCTAATCCTATGTTTTTTTGGGAATGTCTCTTACTTTACATTTTTAAATCAAAGCCATAATCCTATGATTTTTTTTTTGAATGTCGCCTATCTTTCAATAAAAACCCTAGTCCTATGTTTGTTTTTGGAATGCCTCTGATTTTTGACTCAAAACTCCAATCCTATGTTTTCTTTTCTGAATGTCTCCTATTTTTATGAATAAAAACATTAATTCTATGTTTTGTTTTGAGAATGTCTCTGATTGCTTCCCCGCAAGTGCACGGGATCGCCAAGTAATACCCTGTGAGTGACACAGGGGTCGTATTCCACTGGGTCCAAGGAAGTACTATTACTCACCCTTCATCTATTTTCTAGCCTACCATTCAATATAAGTGGATAAGAAATAAAGCAAACAAATTAATTTAAACTAATCCTATGGCCTGGTAACTAGCACACGGATGTAAACAATCAAGGGAGTATCAAGCATGAGAAGGGTGTGTTTGGACAAGGGATCCACCTAGGGTTGTCATTTAGTCCAGAACAAGGATGATATAAAGATGCATTAATGATAGTTGAGACCTAGAGACCTCCTGAGTAGATTAGCCCCGATTTCTCGGTGACTAACCCCTGATCCCATACGAGTGTTAATCGGAATCTCTCCGTATTAACCCACCTACGATCGCAATGAGCTCCGTGAAGTCTCTAATAGGAGTAAACCTACTATCCTTCGGCTTAAACCTAGCAATGGAGGGCTACCGGCACCCAATTCCTCGGCGTGTCGGCACAAGAATCCCCTTTCAATCTCTCCAAGATCTAGTACACGTGAGTAGGTCACATCTACGCATACAACTCATAAAAGAATTACGGATTTCTCCACATATGTAATTCTAGACATGAAAGCATGAAAGATTGAATCCCAAACAACCATCAAACTAAATTAATAAAACATCCAAAGTTCATACACAAGATTAACCCTAGGGTTCATCCAAATCCAAACACAATGATAAGTTAATCCCTCATGATAAGGGACACTTAAACAACATACAAGGAAGAAAGAAACATAAAAGAAGCAATGAAAACTCCCTCTAGGTCTTGATCCTCTTGAATGGATGAAGCTTCAAAGGTTTGTCAATGGTGGCTTAGATCTTCACTCCAACTCCTTCTCCTTTGCTCCTCTCCCTCTTGGTGATGATGTGTGCTTGTTTCCCACTTGGATCACCGCCGAAAGATGGCCGGAAAGCCTCAAGATGAAGTGGTGGCGGCGGCCCAAAAGGCCAAGGAAAAGTCTCCTTTTGTGTGCCCTAAAAACAACCTTAAATATGCCCGCAATATCCCGGGGTGGATAGGTAGGCAAAACTTGGCTTATGTGGGGGTGTATCCCGGGGTGGAAGAATGGATCCCGGGGTGGATAGGGGGCCGTGAACCCTAGTATAAAAATCACTGTCTTTTGATGCTCACAGCCCCTTATACGGCCCCGTATGCTGCACTGTTTACTCTTATGCACTTCCATCATTTCCAGCCCAAAACTCCTCAGGTGCAACAGCAACTGCTACAGTAAGAATGCTACAGTGCTTCAGCTACAGTAAATGCGCTACTGTTTACTCTTATCAGTCTCCTGTTTTTAATCTAAACCCTAATCCTATGTTTTACTTCCACAATATCCCCTATTTTTCAGTTTGGCATAAAAACAAATAATCTTGTGTTTTCATTTCAGAATGACTTTTATTTTTTAATCAAAATTATAATCCTTTGTTTTCTTCTTATAATGTCTCATGTTTTTCAATCAAAAGCCTAATCCTTTAACACTTATATATATATAAACAGAATCATTGAGTAAGAAGCTAGATGCCCTAGCTCCACCAAGAGTTGCGGCCATCACTACTTGTAACAGTTGTGGGGGAGGTCACGCTTCGAGGGATTGCCCTATTACTATTGGGGACACTAGTGTGGTGGAACAGGTCGATTTTGTTGGCAATGCATATAAAGGACAAGGCCAAGGCAACCCATGCAGTGGAACCTACAACCTGGGGTGGAAGAACCACCCGAACTTCTCATGGAGCAACCAAGAGTAGTCACAACAAAAGACCAATACACCACCAGGATTTCAAAATCAACAAGCACCAAACTTAGAGAGTCGAGTGACTGGGCTAGAGGGAAAGATGACTGATCTAGAAAGAGCCCTCACAAGGTTTGTTTCTTTGTCAGATGCTAGATTTCATTCGGTGGAAGCTACACTTCGCAACCACACCGCCTCACTACACAACTTGGAGAATCAAGTGGGGCAAATTGCGAAGATATTGGCTGAGAGACCCCAAGGTAGTTTGCCTAGTAATACGGAGATCAATCCGAGGGATCCATTGAAGGCAATTACCTTGAGAAGTGGAAAAGAGGTCGAGAGAAATCTCCCTCTAGAGAAGACAAAGGAAGCGCCCAAGGTTGTGGAGGTAGAGGAAGAAGCGTCAGAGGAAAAGGAGGTGGCACACCCGCCCTACAAGATGAGGATCCCCTGTCCTTTACGTTTGAAGAATGACCAAGAAAATGAGCAATACAAGAAATTTCTGGGTATGTTCAAGCAGTTGCACATCAACATACCATTCGCGGAGGTATTCGCCCAAATGCCCAAGTATGCGAAGTTCTTGAAGGACCTCTTGACCAACAAGAGGAAATTATGTCCAAATGCCCATTCACGGAGGCATTGGCCCAAATGCCCAAATGCCCAAGTATGCGAGTTGGAGTTGACAAGCTTACATACCGCCTTATCGAATCCATGAGACACTCTCTTAATTTTGATGATACTTTGTATTTCCTTGACACCACTGAGCAGCTAATAGATAATTATGTGCAGAAAATGATGAACTCGAACCTGTATGATGGGTGGCCGGACAAAGATGTGGAGATCGAAGAAAAAGTACTATCACTTGGTCTAGTTAAGAAGGAAGTCAAGCCGGAACCGGGACTCATGAAATGGATGAGAAGGAAGATAAGGAGAGCGAGGAGGCGCCACACGAAAAGACCCAAGGTCAATGGGGATGAGCAAGCAAGGAGTAAGGGTGTTTCACCCTTGTGTGGTAACAAAATCGCTAACTCTCCCTCTAGACTACATAAGCTATGTCATGCATGTTTCCAGGTGGTAGGAAAGAGGGCAACATTCATCCATGAGCCCCCATAAGCTTAAATAGGTACGTCAAGCTTAGTGATGTTGATAAGTACTTGTGTTATAGTAACGCGAAGCGTTATTATCTTACAATGAGCATCTCTTTTATCAGATTTTATCACTAAATTGTGTGTATTTATGTGCTTTTATGCATTGTAGGTTTGTGGAGCTAATTTGAAGAAGAAGAACAAAGTTAGATCATGTTTGCCGTTATTGGGGAGTTTTCAGACCAAGCAAGGAACAAGTGACATGACCCTTGCGTGTGTATCCCGTAAGTGCACGGATTGTTGAAGTAATAAAATACCCTAGTGGGTGGGTAGTCGTATCCACAAGGAATAGTGTTCAGAAACAAGTGTTATCGCTATTTAGCTATGAAAGAAGTCGATCATGAGATGTGTATATATATATATAAATGTAAAAGAAAGTAAAAGAGTGCAAAAAGGGCAATAAAGGTAGGAGAGGTAATCGATATAAAGATGGGGTACCCGGACAAGCTACCCCTAGGACTAATGCTTCTAGTGCAAGACTATGCTATTATACTTTCCCATTGATGTTAATTGAGTCGAGAACATCCTTAAACACAAGGTCCCAAGCCTAAGGTCAACCGTGACTAACCCCAACACTATGCCCCCGCATTAGGATTCACTACGACCCCTGACTCTCGTTGACATGTCAACTAAGCCCCATGGGAGCCTATCTTCCTAAGCCTCACACTACGTGGGATTGCTTTAAGCTCTAGGGATTCCTAGTGATAAAACCTATTCCTATATATAGTTCTAACCCTATGGTCCAGGTGGAAGAACCCTAGTCTAAATCAAGCCCCAGTGCATAGGATTCATGTCAACCCTTCACTCTGTTGCTCATGCAACTAAGCCCCAGGGGAGTTCCTCTCCTAGCACTTTACTCTATCTCGACCGCTAAGAAATCATGGAATACGGAGGTAGGGAGAAATCAAACCAGAGGGGAAAGGGACGCTTCGTTACCTCACGACTCACCCTTTTAACCCTCTTCAATCTCAAGTAGTCTAACCCTATAGGAGTTGTCACACCTCCAAAAGATAACCTAGATTGTTCTCAACCCTATTGTCACGGCTAAGGGAAAACAATTGCAAGAGATAATTAAAATTGAACTCAAATTTATTCATCAACAATGGAAAACCATAATAGCAATGTCATAGAAACATAATAATCCTAGGGTTTACAAGTCCAAATACCCACTAGGGTTTACCTCTCCATGGAGCAATACAAAATCAATAAAGAGTTTAAGAACATATGCATGAAAACCATAAAGAAAACCCCTTTTTGATCGTATCGATGGTCTTGTTGAGCCGCACGTCTTCTCCCATGAATCCCTTATCAAGCCTAGGGCACACCTCTCCGAATCGATGCCGACAAAAGCTCCCCCAATAGCTTTCTTCCAATGGATGTCAATGCCGATGCCGTATAATCATCTCCAAAGACCTCCAAGAACCTCACCAAACCCTAGCCGAGAGCCTCCCAAAAGATAGGCAAGAGATAGAAGTGCGGGGGGGGGGGTTTCCCCAAATAGATCTGAAAATGGGCTATTTATAGGCTGAAATCAAAGTTCCACACGCCCCTGTGGATTTTCTACACAAGCCTGCAGAATTTCCACACGGCCGTGTGTTAATTCCACACGGCCGTGTGGAAATTCTGTTTTGCTGATTTTCGGCAGACTGTGAACAGTAACTTGATACAGTGTGTTCGCTACAGTATTTATCTACAGTACTTCGCCTGAAATGCTGCCGAATTCATCGTTCTTCATCAAGGCCATTGAATTGGACACACAATCAATGGTAAATCACGTCGCATCTTCACTTGAAACACATTGACGAAGCTCTTCATAATGTTGCACAAGTCGGAACATGTGATTGTGACTGCCTTTGTGTCCTCCAAATCACGTATTCACTTGACCCCAATTGGAGTTTGGCACACACTCATATGTCTTTGATCACAACTTATGCCTTGTTCCTTGACCTATCCAAGAACTCCCTCAACAATCGTGTTCATAACCTATTCTTGCTTCTTTTTCTTTAAATCTTCTCCACAACCCTACGATGCACGAAAGAACACAAATACAAACTAATTAATGATTAAATCTGAGAAAAGTAATGCTCAATGTAAGACAATAATATTTCATATTACTATAACACAAGAACTTATCAACAAGGCAAGAGCCTAGATTTGTGAGTGTGTGCCAACCTCCTATGGAGGGGCTCATGGGCAATCACACTCACAATAAGTCTAACTCGTGTAGCTTAGGAGAACTTCACCAATAAGGAGATTTGAAGCAATCAGCACGATCTACCATTGATTGTGTGCCCAATTCAATGGCCTCGATGAAAAACAACGAAATCGGGAGCATTTCGACAAGAGTACTGTAGCAAAAATGTAGCAAGTTACTTTTCACTGTCTGTCAAAATTCAGCAAAACAGAAACTTCATACGGGCATGTGGAAATTCCACACGGCAGTGTGAAATCCCGATTCGGCCGATTTTAAGCCCCGACTCAACGTTATAAAAGCCGTTTTGGAGACTTTTTCAACATCTTTTTGACAATCTTTTCACCGAACTTCTGGAGGGTTGCGGCTCGGGTTTCGTAGAGAACTTTGTGGAGGTTTGGAGCTCGTCATCGGCATCGTCATCGGCCACACCATACGCAAGGGGGTTTTCATCTATGCTTCAATTTGTTTTTACTTTTATATTTTGATGGATTTGTATAGCTCCATGAGGAGTTATGCCCCTTGTGGGTATTCGGACTTGTAAACAATAGGATTAATATGTTTATTTGACATTGTTATTATGCTTTTCCATTATTGATAAATAAAATTGAGTTTCAATCTTAATTGATTCTTGTAATTGTTTTCCCTTAGCATGACACTAGGGTTAAGAATCTATTAGGTTATCCTTTGAGGGTGTGACAACCTCTATAGGATTAGACTACATAAGATTTGAGAGGGTTTAGAGGGTGAGTCGAGAGATAGCGAAATGTCCCATTTCCCCTCCGGTGTGAACTTCCCACCTCCGTATCCCAAGAGTTAATCGCGATCGAAGTAGAGTGAAGTACTAGGAGATGAACTCCCTTGCAAAGGGTTAAGTGAATCGTAGGACTGGGGCTTAAGTTAGATTAGGGTTCTTTCACCTGGACCAAAGGATTAGAACTATAGTTAGGGATAGGATCTTTCAATTGGAATCCCTGGAACCCCAAGCAGTTCCATGTAGTGTGAGGCTTAGGATGAGGGACTCCCCTGGGCTTAGTTGACAGGTCAACGAGAGTTAATGGTCGAAGTGAAACCTAATACCGAGGCATAATGTTGGAACTAGTCACGGTTGACCTTAGGTTTGGGACCGTGTGCTTAACAATTTCCACGACTCAATTAGACATCGATTAGAGGGTATAATACTAGTCTTGCACTAGAAGTATTAGTCCTAGGGGGAACTTTGTCCGGGTACCCCATCTTTATATCGATTACCTCTCCTACCTCTATTGCTCTTCTTGTATTATTTTACTTTCTTTTCTAGCTATATATATGATGAGTGCTCGTGTTGTAATAATGCGAAGCATTATTATCTTGCAATAAGCATTAATTTAATCAGATTTTATCACTAAATAGTGTGCATTTGTTTACTTTTGCGCATTGTAGGTTTATGGAGCTAATTTGGAGAATAGGAACGAAATTAGATCGTGTTCGCCGTTGTTGGGGAGTTTTCGGACCAAACAAGGACAAGGCACAAGCCCGGACTTGTGAGTGTGTGCTAACCTCCTTTTGGAGGGGCACAAAGGCAGTCACATTCACAACAAGTCCGACTTGTGTAGCTTAGGAGAACTCTACCAAAGAGAAGACTTGAAGCAATCGACACGATCTCGCATTGATTGTGTGCCCAATTCAATGGCCTCGGTGAAAAACAACGTATTCGGAAGCATTTCGGCAAGCTACTGTAGCAGCACCGTAGCTTTGTTACTGTAGCAATTCACTGTAGCAAGTTACTGTGCATTTTCTGCCGAAGATCGGGAGTCCAGAGAGTTCACACGGGCGTGTGGAATTAACACACGACCGTGTGAAATATTTTCCAGCAAGCCAGAGACTTCACACGGGCGTGTGGAAATTCCACACGGCCGTGTGAAGCCCCGATAAGTTCAAAATTAAAGCCGCACTCAGCCTATTTAAAGCCCGATTTGGAGACTTTTTGGGCAACTTTTGACCTATCTTTCTTCTCAACTTCTGGAGGGTGCGCCTATGGTTTCGGAGAGGATTTTGTGGAGGATTGGAGCGCGCCATCGGCATCGTCACCGACGTTCGACGGCCGCACAAGACCACGGCGACACCATACGCGAGGGGGTTTTCATTGATGTCTTTAGTTTGTGCTTTCTTTCATAAATTGATGAACATGTATAGCTCCATGAGGAGCTAAACCCCTCATGGGTATTCGGACTTGTAAAACTCTAGGATAATTATGTTTCTATGACAATGTTATTATGCTTTTCCAATTTTGATGAATAAATTCGAGTTTTGATTTTAATTATCTTTTGCTATTGTTTTCTCTTAGCCGTGACACTAAGGATTGAGAACAATCTAGGTTATCCTCTGGAGGTGTGACAACTCCTATAAGATTAGACTACTTAAAATTGAAGAGGGTTGAGAGGGAGAGTTGTGAGGTAGCACCGTACCCCTTTCCCTTCCGATGTGATTTCTCCCTACCTCTGATTCCTTGATTTATTAGCGGTCGAAATAGAGTGAAGTGCTACGTAGACATACTCCCCCAAGGCTTTGGGGTGACGTGTATCCTATGCCCTGGGGCTTAATTTAGACTAGGGTTCTTCCACCTGGACCAAAGGGTTAGAACTACTACACATAGGAACAGGTTGTATCACTAGAAGTCCCTAGAACTTAAAGCAATTCCACGTAGTGTTAGGCTTAGGTAGAAATACTCCCCTGGGGCTTAGTTGAGCAATCAACAGAGTGAAGGGTTGACGTGAATCCTATTGCCGGGATATAGTGCTGGGGTTAGTCACGGTTGACCTTAGGTTTGGGACTGTGTGTTTAAGGATTTTCCTCTACTCAATTAACATCAATAGGAAAGTATAATAGCATAGTCTTGCACTAGAAGCATAAGTCCTAGAGGTAACTTATCCGGATACCCTACTTTCATTCATTGCTAGTCTCTCTCTTTTACTCTTTACTTGCACTTTTCTTTCTTTCATCTTTCTATTCATTTCCCTTGCTTTTATTCTAATTTCCATAAATCCACTTATCACTCCGATTATTGTTTTCTCATATATCGTACGACTGAATAGCAATTTCTCGTATTTTTAATCCCTATTCCCTATGGATTCGACTATCCACTCACCGGGGTAATTTTATTACTTCGACAAGGCCGTGCACTTGCAGTACACACGCAAAAGGTCGTGTCAATATATATTTCTCTCACAATTGTTTTCCTTCATAGCTAAATAGTGATAACACTTGTTTCTGACCACTATTCTCTATGGATACGACTACCCACTCACCAGGGTATTTTATTACTTCCACAACCCGTACACTTGCGGGGTACACACGCAAGGGGTGTGTCAAGTTTTTGACGCCGTTGCCTGGGAGTAGGCGTTTTAGAGACATTTGTACTTTACTATTTTAGCTATTCATCTTTCATTCTATTTCACACTTTCTTATTCTTCCATCATTCCTATTTGTTTTCTTTTGTTTTGTCTTACTTTTTCTTGCAAGGAGTCTAAATGGAGATTGATCCAGTCATTGAGCTATAATTTTAAGTTGAAGCTCTAAGTAAAAAATTTCATAGAATTATTGCTTCACAACAACAAAGCAATCCATGTTATAGCACATGTCATCCAAATGAAAGCAGCTACCCAAACTTTTTATGAAATAATGATGGACAACAATGGGAAGCACCTCAAGAGCAAGTTCAAAAGGATGAGATACTCGAAGAGGATGCACCTCAGTGGAAAAAAAAGCTAGATAACTTTATTGAAGCATCCGATGCCTCTTGCCAAAGTATGGAAGCCACACGAAAATGTCATGAAGCCTCCTATAACAATCTTGAGCATCAATTAGGATGGATACTTGACACACTCTCCAAGGAAAATGAAGTACTTGAGCAAACAACGCAAAGTCCTTGTAGGGATGATGTGGTAGTGAACGATAATGAAGAAATGGGGCAGACCGAGTGCGTTGCTGTAGAAATTGAAGAGAAAGAAGAAGAACATCATATTGAGAATTTGGATTGCTTGAAAGAACAGTGTGCTTGTGAGCAAGGAAATTTCAAGGGGATTTGCTAGTGTCATGTTCCTTTCAAGTTGAAAATACACAAGAAGAAGCAAACCCTAAGATAATGGAACAAGCACCGTTCTTTGGGATTGATGAACTCATAGAATGCAAGAAAGAGATATTGGGGTTGGGACAAGATGTGGGGAGGATATTTAAACCATCCAATGACCCACCTATGCTAAGCTTGGACAATTCCCAACCCAAATTGTTTCCTTGGAGGCCAAAAGTAAGATGGTTGGATTCTCCACCAAATACTCCACCCTGGCAAGTAGATTTTTGGTTTAAAGGAAGTAGCTATGCAAGTTCTTGTCGGGAGGAACACACACTTTTCAAGCCGCCTTAAGGTAAGAAAGAGGTACGTTGATAAGTGCTCGTGTTATACTAATACGAAGTATTATTATCTTACATTAAACATTACTTTTCTCAGATTTTATCATTAATTTATGTGCATTTGTGTACTTTTGTGCATTGTAGGGTTGTGGAGCCAATTTGGAGAAGAAAGAAGCAAGAATAGGTTATGTTCGCCATTGTTGGTGAGTTCTCGAACCAAGCAAGGAACAAGGCACGAGTCTATACTTGTGGGTGTGTGTCAACCTCCATTGGAGGGGCACAAGGGCAGTCACATTCACAAAAGTCTAACTCGTGTAGCATTGGAGAACTTGGCCAACGAAGAGAAATCAAGTAATCGACACAATCTAACGTTGATTGTGTGCCTAATTCAACGGCCTCGATGAAGAACGATGAATTCGGGAGCATTTCGGTGAAGTACTGCAGCAGTTACTGTAGCTAATTACGGGGGACCCCCCTTCTATCTCTTGACTATCTTTTGGGGGGATTTCGGCTAGGGTTTGGAGAGGTTCTTGGAGGTCTTTGGAGGTGATTATACGGCATCAGCATCGACATCCTTTGGAAGAAAGCTATTGGGGAAGCTTTCGTCGGCATCGATTCGTTGAGATGTGCCCTAGGCTTGACAAGGGATTCGTGGAGAAGATTAAGCGGCTCCACAAGACCATCGATATGATCTACAAGGGGGTTTTCTTTATGGTTTTTATGCATATGTTCTTAAACTAGTTATTGATTTTGTATTGCTCCATGGAGAGCTAAACCCCTAGTGGGTATTCGGACTTGTGAACCCTAGGACGCTTGTGTTTCTATAACTTTTATTATGCTTTATTAATTTGATGTTTTCTTATTGAGTTCCAATCTTTCATGCCGATTGGATGAGATTTTCCCTTAGCCGTGACACTAGGGTTGAGAATCTATTAGCTTATCCTTTGAGGGTGTGACAACCTCTATAGGATTAGACTACACAAGGTTGGAGAGGGTTGAGAGGGTGAGTTGAGAGGTAGCGAAATGTCACCTTTCCCCTCCGGTGTAAACTTCCCTACCTCCGTATCCCAAGAGTTAATCGCGATCGAAGTAGAGTGAAGTACTAGGAGATGAACTCTCTTGCAAAGGGTTGAGTGAATCCTAGGACTGGGGCTTAACTTTGATTAGGGTTCTTCCACCCGGACCAAACGGTTAGAACTATAATTAGGGATAGAGTCTTTCACTTGGAATCCCTAGAACCCCAACCAGTTCCACGTAGTGTGAGGCTTAGGATAATAGACTCCCCTGGGGATTAGTTGATAGGTCACTGAGAGGTAAGGGTCATAGTGAAACCT
The DNA here is from genome assembly GCA_020875875.1 of Dioscorea alata. Taxonomy (NCBI): domain Eukaryota; kingdom Viridiplantae; phylum Streptophyta; class Magnoliopsida; order Dioscoreales; family Dioscoreaceae; genus Dioscorea; species Dioscorea alata. The sequence goes on from CM037015.1 coordinate 10,912,311, forward strand.
AATGCCGTAGAGTAATGTTGGAACTAGTCACGGTTGAACTTAGGTTTGAGACCGTGTGCTTAAGGATTTCCACGACTCATTAGACATCAATTAGATGGTATAATACTAGTCTTGCACTAGAAGCATTAGTACTAGGGGGGAACTTTGTCCGGGTAGCCCATCTTTATATCGATTACCTCTCCTACCCTCATTACTCTTCTTGCACTCTTTTATTTTCTTTCACATTTATATATATATATATATATCCTTCTCTCATCATCTACTTCCTTCATAGCTAAATAGCGATAACAATTGTTTCTGAACACTATTCCCTGTGGATACGACTACCCACTCACCAGGGTATTTTATTACTTTGACAACCCGTGCACTTGCGGGTTACACATGCAAGGGGTGTGTCATACGTCAAGCTTAGTGACGTTAAACAAGCGCTTCTTGGGAGGCAACCCAAGTTTTTATTGCTTTTCTAGGCTTATGTTTAGGTTTAGCATAAATAATTGCCTAGTTTTGGTGTTTTCATTTTATTATGCGTGTGCTATGATTTTCTCATGGATTATTGGTGTTTTAGTGTGCCTAATTGTGATTGTCGAAGTTTTGGGTCACTTGAGTGTGTTTTCATGGATCTCTGGTCGAAATTTTATCGTATATGTGGGCTCTGAACGTTGTATTTAAGTTTCTAAAATTTTCTTCAAAGCATGTAATTTTTTCTAAGTCATCCAGAGAAGACACACGGCCGTGTGGAATTTTCACATGGGCGTGTGTCACTTTTTAGAGCTCATCTTGCGAAGACACAGGGGCGTGTAACTGCCCCTGTGAACGACCTTGTTAAGGGCACACGGCCGTGTGGAATTTTCACATGGGCGTGTGGATCTCTGCAGAACTACAACTCTCCATCCCGAGAGTTACAAGGGCCATGTGAGTGCCCTTGTAAGTGCCCTTGTGTATAGCACACGGCCGTATGGAATTTCCACACGGCCGTGTGAATGTTCTGCAGAACAAGAACTTCATCCTGAGTCTCACAGGGGTCGTGTGAGTACCCCTGTGGGTGAGTGTCTGCATGGCACACGACCGTGTGAAACACTTAGATGATTTTCTTGAGATCCAGAGGGTGTCTCTGTGGCCGCTTTGTGTTGGCCAGGTTGGGCACACGGCCATGTGGAATTTCCACACGGCCGTGTGGATGTTCTAGAAAGCAAACAGAGGAAACACAGGGCGTGTCATTGTCCCTGTGACTGATTCCAGTAGAGGCACATGGCCGTGTGGAATTTCCACACGGCCGTGTGGTTACACAGAACATAATAGGTTGTGACTTCTTTTTAAAATCTAATTGTGCCTTTTCAATTCTAGATGCCTCTAAATGCAATAGATGTTTCCTCCTATCTTCCCAACCCTCTCTTCATCTATTTAAGGAGTTTTTTAGTTGTTTTCCTGCGATATTCTAAGTTTTTGATTTCCATTTCATCGGTGAGCATCTTTTCTCCTTTTTCTTGGATTTCAGGGGAGTATTGTTTCAATTGCCCACTCCCTCATATTTTGCTTGGATTGTTATATTTTTATTGTGGTTACATGCGTACATTGGGGACAATGTACATCTTAAGTGTGGGGGGAGAGTTCACATTGCACACACCTTATTCTTGTGCGTTCAATTGTTTATGCTCATGTAGCACGTGGCAGTTCACCTTAGTTGAAACGGTTTTATTCTTAAAGTTTAAGAGAATTTTTAACATTGTATCTCATCATGCTCTAGTTTTCACTTGAATTTTAGGGAATTTTTGCTCGATTATCTCTTATTGCACTACTCACTCTTGGAATCTTTTGGAAACTCAAGCTTGAAGTTTTTAAGGACAAGTTTGTCTTTGTTTTAGTGAGTTCTTAGTTTTGATTTGAGAAATAGATAAAAAAAATAAATGAAAAAGACGAAAAAAAATATGGAAAAAGAGAAAAAGAAAAAAAAAATGAGTGTGTGAATATTTGCTTGGTTTTATTTGTGCATTTGGGGTGGAAAGAGCAACCACCTATGAAGTATGTAGCTACACTCATAAGTCGAATACAAGTTATGCCCTAATGAGAGAAAGAGCTATCTCATGGGATGCGTGAAAGCTACTACCCCGGTAGAAAGAGCTACCTCCTCGAAAGCGTGAAAGCCACCTTTGGCGGTCGCCTAGGAAAGGGCTACCTTAAAGGTTGTGTGAAGCTACTACTTCCTTTCTTTTTGTTTATAAGTAAGTCCTTTTTAACAAGAGTTTGAGGAGTACTTTTTGGGTTGTCTTGAGTGAGTCCACACACACTTACACATTTTTTAGTTCTCTTTCTTTTTTATTCAAGTTTTTAGCTAGAACATTGATATCTTTATGCAATGTTTTGATTTCCCCTTACTTCTAGAATGCTTCTTTTGCACACTTTTGGTGAACCTAAGGCCGAGCACTTTCAATTGTTCTTCCCAAGTATTTTCACGGATTATTTTTGCTAGAGGACAAGCAAAAGCTTAAGTGTGGGGGAGTTTGATAAGTGCTCGTGTTATACTAATATGAATTATTATTATCTTACATTGAGCATTACTTTTCTCAGATTTTATCATTAATTTGTGTGCATTTGTGTGCTTTTGTGCATTTTAAGGTTGTGGAGTTAATTTGGAGAAGAAAGAAGCAAGAATAGGTTATGTTCGCCATTGTTGGGGAGTCCTCAGACCAAGCAAGGAACAAAGCACGAGTCTAGACTTGTGGGTGTGTGCCAAGCTCCATTGGAGGGGCACAAGGGCAGTCACATTCACAAAAGTCTAACTCGTGAAGTATTGGAGAACTTTGTCAATGAAGAGAAATGAAGTAATCGATATAATCTAACGTTGATTGTGTGCCCAATTCAACGGACTCGATGAATAACAATGAATTCGGGAGCATTTCGGCGCGATACTGTAGCAGTTACTGTTCACTGTCGGCCGAAAATCAGAAAAACTGAGAATCCATACGACCGTGTGGAAATTCTGCAGGACCGTGTGGAAATTCTGCAGGACCGTGTGGAAAATCCACAGGGGCGTGTGGAACTCCGATTTCAGCCTATAAATAGCCCGTTTTCTGATCTATTTGAGGACACCCCTTCTATCCCTTGCGTATCTTTTGGGAGGCTTTCGGCTAGGGTTTGGAGAGGTTCTTGGAGGTCTTTGGAGGCGATTATATGGCATCGGCATCGGCATCGACATCCTTTGGAAGAAAGCTATTTGGGGAGCTTTCGTCGACATCGATTCGGTGAGGTGTGCCCTAAACTTAACAAGGGATTAGTTGGAGAAGACACACGGCTCTACAAGACCATCGATACGATCTACAAGGGGGTTTTCATTATGGTTTTTATGCATATGTTCTTCAACTCGTTATTGATTTTGTATTGCTCCATGTAGAGCTAAACCCCTAGTGGGTATTCGGACTTGTGAACCCTAGGATGCTTGTGTTTCTATAACTTTTATTATGCTTTATTAATTTGATGTTTTCTTATTGAGTTCCAATCATGCATGATGATTGTATGAGATTTTTCCTTAGCTATGACACTAGGGTTGAGAATCTATTAGGTTATCTTTTGAGGGTGTGACAACCACTATAGGATTAGACTACACAAGGTTGGAGAGGGTTGAGAGGGTGAGTCGAGAGGTAGAGAAACGTCCCATTTCCCCACCGGTGTAAACTTTCCTACCTCCGTATCCCAAGAGTTATTCACGATCAAAGTAGACTGAAGTACTAGGAGATGAACTCCCTTGCAAAGGATTGAGTGAATCCTAGGACTGGGGCTTAACGTAGATTAGGGTTCTTCCACTTGGACCATAGGGTTAGAACTATAACTAGAGATAGGGTCTTTCACTTGGAATCCCTAGAACCCCAAGCAGTTCCACGTAGTGTGAGGCTTAGGATGAGGGACTCCCTTGGGGCTTAGTTGACAGGTCAACGAGAGTTAAGGGTCGTAGTGAAACCTAATGTCGAAGCAAAATGTTGGAACTAGTCACGGTTGACCTTAGGTTTGGGACCGTGTGCTTAAGGATTTGCATGACTCAATTAGACATCAAGTAGAGGGTATAATACTAGTCTTGCCTAGAAGCATTAGTCCTAGGGGAAACTTTGTCCGGGTACCCCATCTTTAAATCGATTACCTCTCCTACCTCTATTGGTCTTCTTGTATTATTTTACTTTCTTTTCTATATATATATATATATATATATATATATATATATATATATATATTTCTCTCACAATCATTTTCCTTCATAGCTAAATAGCGATAACACTTGTTTCTGAACACTATTCCCTATGGATATGACTACCAACTCACTAGGGTATTTTATTAGTTCGACAACCCGTGCACTTGCGGGTACACACGCAAGGGTATGTCAATTTCGCTTGGTTTGCATAATTTAATTATTTGTGAATGCATTTATAATGAATTTAGAATGAATTATGGTGTAAAATACATATTTTAAGCGTCCAAGATCGTGCAGCTCTGTCCGCCCGAAACTCCACACGGTCGTGTGGATTTTTGCATAATGTGTTTTTCAAGTAAATCTGATCGTTTCTCTTTATGATTCTGCAGATATGGCCTTCAGATCGAAGAAGCTGGCTGGGAAGCGTCCTCCCGAGCCCTCACCTCATCGAGAGCAGCTCGAGTTTTCCTTACCCGAGTATCTGGTTCGCTTCAGGCGATTGTCAGAAGTCAGATTTGGCCAGACTCGCTTCCCAGACTTGAGCATACTGAGAGAGATTCATGGGGGAGTGGAGTTGGCTGATGAGATCGTCGATCTCCTTTCGGTTGGGAGTTGGCACATGGTGTTATCGATTCAAGACCCCAGTTGTTCGGATGCTCATACTTGAGATCTTGGCATCGTTTGAGTTTGACCGACGGTACAGTAGCTTTGCAGATGTAGATACGATATAGTTCCGGCCCCTCGGATAGAGTTTTAGCCTCAATATGACTCAGTTCGCTGTCAGATTAGGTCTATATGATGAGGAATTCACAAAGACGGAGGAATACGAGCAGCTACCGATAGACTATCCTGGTACTTTGACTCCACAGCGCGCGTACAGTAGATTGTGTGGCCAAGGACAGTACGAGCCAAGGATGTCCAAGGTCACCTACTTATTCAGGACATCATACAGATACCTCCACGCCATTCTTAGCCGATTAGTGAGCGGCTGTGGAAACAGTACCAGAGTCCTGAGCCGCCAAGAGCCCTAATACTTACACTCTATGGTGGAGAGTGAGCCACTCCACCTGGGCACGTAGTAGCCGAGTACATACGCCACCAGGGCTAATACCCCAGGGTTGGAGTCATTTTTGCAGGCCTGTACATCACCCTGTTGATTATCGGCTTGGGACTTAGAGATGGAGTGCGCGGGGCTGAGAAGATTACTATACCGGCTCCCTTAGGCACAGAGACACTGAGGCTGATGGGTATGGTTTGCAGAGGAGGACTTGGAGTCTATGTTTTGATTGGCCCTCAGCCAGAGCAGACAGAGGTAGAGGGGGAGCAAGTAGAGGGTTCAGAGCAAGTGTTAGAGCCACCTCCAGCATAGGCAGATACAAAGGCACCACCCACAGCGCAGGAGCCACCTCGAGGCTAGGACAAACTTGAGCACCTTGAGAGTGCTGTCGGTGTCCTACAGAGTGAGATGGCCGAGGTCAGGGCCGCACTGGTAGCACATCATACAGAGGTCATGGCTCGATTAGACATTTTCCAGCAGCTACTCGAGTGAGCCATGACCTCACCTTTCATGGTTCGACCCCGAGCCTCTACACCACCACTGTCACCAGTAGCATCATCACAGGCAGATCCACCAGTGCCAGCAGAGTCTACAGTAGCATCAAAGGCTCCATCACAGGTTATCGACGCTAAGGCGTCATAGTTTATTTTATTTTTCTTTCATTTTGCAATTTTATTCCTTAGTTTAGGACTTGTAGTACTCGGAAAGGATTCTCCTTCTGAGTTTATCTTTTATGTTTCTTTTATTTTTCTCGAGTTGTATTTCATTGCTCTATCTTTATATACTCGAGGTTTATTTTGATTTTCTTGAGCTACACTGAACCCCTTGTGTATGTGTGCAGATGGTCTTAGATGTATGGAATTTGAGTAATAGTCATAAGCACGGTCATGGGACCGTGTGTTCTCCACAAACCATTGAGACTCAACTTTCAGTGAACCTAGCTCCATCAAACGCAACACTTGGAGTTCAGGGGAGTAATGTTTCAATTGCCTACCCCTACATTAATTTTGTTAATTGTTTTACTTTTCATTGTGCTTGCATGCCTACATTGGGGATGATGTACATCTTAAGTGTGGGCGGAGTTCACATTGCACACAAATTTATTTGTGCGTTCTATTATCTATGCTCATGTAGCCTGTGGCAGTTCGCCTTTGTTGCAACGTTAGTATTCTTAGATTCTAGGAGAATTTTTCACATTGTATCTCATCATGGTCTAGTTTTTACTTGAATTTTTTGGAATTTTTGCTCGATTATCTGAAATTGCACTACTCACTCTTGGAATCATTTGGAAACTCAAGCTTGTTGTTTAAGGACTAGTTTATCATCATTTTAGCATTTTTTTTGTTTTGTTTTGAGAAATACATAAAAAAAATTTGTGAGCTTGTGAATATTTGTCTAGTTTTAATTGAGCATTTGGGATGGAAAGAGCTACCTCCTATGAAGTATGTAGCCACTCTCATAAGTCGGATACTAGTTATGCCCTAATGAGAAAAAGAGCTATCTCATGAGATGCATGAAACCTACTACCCCGGTAGAAAGAACTACCTCCTCGAAATTGTGAATGCCACCTTTGGCAGCCGCCTAGGAAAGGGCTACCTTAGAGGTCATGTGAAGCTACTACCTCAGATGATGACCGCAAGCGCACGGGTCGCCAAGTAATACCCTATGAGTGACACAGGGGTCGTATTCCCTTGGGTCCCAAGAGATGCTAGTACTCTCCTCTAGATGACACTGTCTAATTTAACAAGTATAATAAGTTCAAACCAAAATAAGATAACTAACAAAAGAGAAAGCTATAAACAAGTGGACTAAGGCACACCATGTGAACCGAATAAAGAGTAAGTGGCAATAATAGTGCGAGGTCCGGGCAAGGATCCCCTCGGGACTACTAAAACTAGAAATATGCTTGAGTGACACAGGCAACGGTGGTTTTGGGCCAAGAGATATCCTAAGATAGATTATCTCGATGGTCACGATTAAAACCCCTAATCCAATACAAGTATTGAATACGAAATTCCTTCCGCTTAAATCCTCTCACGATTGCATTAAGAATAGGGAAATCTCAAATTAGGGTCGAGCTCAACCTAGGTCTAGCCCTAATGGTTGGAAGGGTATGAAATACCCGATGGTAACGGCATTTCCGTACATGTATCCCTTCTAAACCTAGTGTGTCTAGTACAAGGATGATGGTCACGTTACCAAGTACAATCTAGAAGTTGAAATACAGAGTTCTCATGCAAATCAACACATCAAAGATCACAAGGCTTAGACACAAACCACACAAATGCCATAAATGTACTCAAAACATCCATACAAGCAAGTTCATCCCAAGGTTCACGGGATGCCCGGTGACCTTGGAAGTTTAGTTCATCATCAACGAGGGAGAAAATATATGAAACAATAAATACAAGAAACTTCCCCTAAGATGAAGACTAGGAGGTGGTGATGAGAACTTGATGAATCCACGTCGGTAAGCTCCTAGATGTGCTCCTTTGAGAATAACCTTCTTCTCCCTTTGATTTGCCCTTCAGATCGGCCTTCTCCCGTAGCCTTGAAGTTCTTGAAACCCTAGATGGTGGTGGAGGAGAAGTAGTGGCCAAAAGACCCCAAGAAAAATGCCCTAAAGCCCTTTAAAACATAATCTCGGGATGCCAATGAGCATTGATTTAATCTGATTTTATTACTAAAAAGTGTGTATTCGTTTACTTTTGTGCATTATAGGGTTGTGAAGATAAATTGGAGAAAAAAAATGAAGTTAGATCGTGTTCGCTGTTATTGGAGAAGTTTTCGTACTAAGCAAGGAATAAGGTATGAGCGTAGACTTGTGAGTGTGTGGCAACCTCATTTGGAGGGGCACAAAAGCAGTGACATTTACAATAAGTCTAGCTAATGTTCAAAAGGAGAACTTCGCCAATAAGGAGATTTGAAGCAATCGGCACGGTCAACGGTTGATTGTGTGCCCAATTCAACGGCCTCAATGAAGAACGACAAATTTGGCAGCATGGCAACCGTAACAGCACTGTAGCAAGTACTGTAGCAAAAGTACTGTCGCAAGTTACTGTTCACTGTCTGCCGAAAATCAACAATTCATCAATTTCACACGGCTGTGTGAAATCCCGATTTCAGCCAATTTAAAGCCGCGACTCAGTATTATAAAAGCTGTTTGGGAGACTATTTTGGGATCTTTTTCGCTCCCTTCTGACCTAACTTCTGGAGAAGCGCGGCTAGGGTTTGGAGAGGACATTTTGGAGGTTTGGAGAGCGTCATCGACGTCGACATCAACGTCCGATGGCCGCACAAGACCACGGCCACATCGCACAGAAGGGGGTTTTGATCTATGAATTCAATTTGTGTTCTTATTATTATTTTGATGGATTTGTGTAGCTCCATGAGGAGCTAAACCTCTTGAGGGTATTCGGACTTGTAAACCCTAGGATTATTATGTTTATTTGACATTGCTATTATGCCTTTCCATTATTGACGAATAAAATTGAGTTTGAATCTTAATTTCTTCTTGTTATTATTCTCCCTACGTCCATGTTCCATGATTTATTTGCGGTCGAGATAGAGTGAGGTGCTAGGAGAAAAACTCCCTTAGTGCTTAGTTGCACGAGCAACAGAGTGAATGGTTGAAGTGAATCTTAGTGCTGCGACTTAATATAGACTAAGGTTCTTCCACCTAGACCAAACGGTTAGAACTATACATAGGAACAGGGTTAATCACTAGGAATCTCTAGAACTTAAAGCAATTCCACATAGTGTGAGGCTTAGGTAGATAGACTCCATTAGAGCTTAGTTGACAAGTCAACGAGAGTCAAGGGTCGTAGTGAAACCTAATGCTGAGGCATAGTGTTGTGGTTAGTCAAGGTTGACCTTAGTTTTGGGACCATGTGTTTAAGGATTTCCTCGACTCAATTGACATTAATTAGAAAGTATAATAGCATTATCTTGCACTAGAAGCATAGGTCCTAGAGGTAGCTTGTCCGGGCACCCATCTTTACTCATTGCTTATCCTACTCTTTTAGTCCTACTTGCACTCTCTCACCTTCCACAATTCTATTTAATTCTTATTTATATTAGTTTCGTTTACACTCACTCATTGATTTCTTTCCACACATCACATTAGCTACATAGTGAATACTTGTATCTCAAATCCCTATTCCCTGTGGGTGCCCCTGTGGAATTCTGCAGAGAGTCCCCTTCTTTCCCGAGAAACCACAAGGGCATGTGGCTGCCCCTATCGGCGCGCTTGTGAAAGGCACACGGCCGTGTGGATTTTTCACACGGCCTTATGGAATACTTAGAGTTTCTCGAGTTGATCTAGAGAAGTAACAGGACCGTGTGGGTGCCCCTGTTGCTGGCCTTGTGCTTGGCAAGGTTGGGCACACGGCCATGTGGAATTCCCACACGGCCGTGTGAAAATTTTCTAGAGACCTTTTGTGTTTCCCGTGAATCCACAGGGGTGTGTACCAGCCCCTGTGGAGCTCCCCTGTAAAGGCACACGGCCGTGTGTGGTAGTCCAGAGAGTGACCAGGGTGCACACAGGGACGTGTGTTGCCCCGTGTGAACCCTAATTTCCAAGGCACACGGCCGTGTGGATTCCCAGAACTTCGAAAGCCGCGTGTTTTCTTTTGGATTTCACTTGTGCCTCTTTATCTTTCCACTCTAAAAACTCTCCGACTCTTTCTATCGCTTTCCCGATCTTCTTTGAGTTTTCTAGAGGTTTTATTTGGAGTTTTCTGGCCGATTTAAAGGTTTTCTTCATCCACACCGTCGGTAAGAAACTTCAACCCTTTTTCTTCGTCAATTCTTGATTTAATTCATTCTTCTTAGTTATTCTGCTTATATTGAATGATTAAAATATAGGCAAGCATGTCTAGAAAGAATGTAGAATGAATTAGAGTGTTCAAATGAGAATTTTAACCCCATGACCGTGGAGCTCTGTCCGCCCGATGATCCACACGGCCATGTGGATTTCTGCAGATTGAGCATTTCAACTGTTTTTTATCGCTTCACTTCTAAATTTTTGCAGATATGTCTTCTAGGGCTAAGAAGCAAGCAGGGAAGTGCTCCGTGAGCCTACCCCACCCCCCGAGGAGATGGAATTTGAGTTACCAGAGCACCGGGAAAGATGCAAGAGATTATCGGTCCTCCGATTTGGACAATCATGCTACCCGGACCTTAGTGCATTGAGGGACATACAGGGGGGCGACGCCATAGCTCCCGAGGTTGAGGAGCTACTCGCAGTCGGTTTTTGGGAGCATTTATTATCCATCCGAGAGCCCGTCATTCAAGCACATACACTCTAGGTGCTCTCAACGTTCGAGTTTGACCGAGGATACGACAGTTTCACCAGTACGGACACTATTCAGTTTCGTGCACTCGGTCGGCACTTCAGTTTCAGTATTACCCAGTTCATGGTCAGAATGGGCCTCTATGACGAGGCGATTACCGAGACGGAGGAGTATGCATTACTGCCCACAGACTACCCAGGCACCTTGACTCCTCAGAGGGCCTACAGGGCGTTATGCGGAGATGGGCAGTATGAGCCAGGGGTTTCGAAGGCGACATATCTTTCCTGGTCATCATACAGGTACATCCATGCCATACTGAGTAGGTCAGTGAGTGGCAGAGGAGATAGCACAGGGGTGTTTAGCAGACAGAAGTTGCTGTACCTACACTCGATTACCTGTTATTTCACTACTCACTCTTGAAATCTTTTGGAAACTCGAACTTGAAGTTTTAGGGACTAGTTTAGTATTACTTTAGTAAGTTTTGAAGTTCTATGTAGCTTTAAAAAAAAAAAAACTTGTGAGCTTGTGAATATTAGTTTAGCTTTGCATTTGGGGAGGAAAGAGCTACCTCCTATGAAGTATGCAGCTACTCTCATAAGTCAGATACAAGTTATGCACAAATGAGAGAAAGAGCTATCTCAAGGGAAGCGTGAAAGCTACTACCCCGGTAGAAAGAGCTACCTCCTCGAAAGTGTGAAAGCCACCTTTGGTGGCCGCCTAGGAAAGGGCTACCTCAGAGGTTAAGTGAAGCTACTATTTCCTTACTTTGTGTATATAAATAAGTCCTTGTAACAAAAGTGTGAGGAGTATTCATTGGTTCTCTTGAGTGAATTCGCACACACTTACACGTTTTTGAGTTGTTATCCTTTTTTATTCTAGTTTTTAGCTAGAGCAATGATAACCTTATGCAATGTTTTGATTTCCCCTTACTTGTAGAATGCTTCTTTTGCACACTTTTTGTGAACCTAAGGCCGAGCACTTTCAATTGTTCTTCCTAAATACTATCACATTGTATTTTACTTGAGGACAACCATAAGCTTAAGTGTGTGTGTGTGTGTGTTTGGGGGGGGGGGGGGGGGGGGTTGATAAGTGCTCGTGTTATAGTAATGCGAAGTGTTATTATCTTGCAATGAGCATTGATTTAATCAAATTTTATCACTAAAAAGTGTGCATTCATTTACTTTTGTGCATTATAGTGTGCATTCATTTACTGTAGCAAGTTACTGTTCAGTGTCTGCCAAAAATCAACAATTCAGCAATTTCACACGGGTGTGTGGAAATTCAACAAGGCTGTGTGAAATCCTGATTTCAGGCAATTTAAAGCCGCGAGTCAGCATTATAAAAGCCGTTTTGGAGACTGTTTTGGGATCTTTTTGGCTCTCTTATGACCTAACTTCTGGAGAGGTGCGGCTAGGGTTTGGAAAGGACTTCATGGAGGTTTGGAGCGCGTCATCAGCGTCGACATCAACGTCCGACGGCCGAACAAGACCACGACCACATCACACATAAGGGGGTTTTCATCTATGCATTCAATTTGTGTTCTTATTATTATTTTGATTGATTTGTATAGCTCCATGAGGAGCTAAACCCCTTGAGGGTATTCAGACTTGTAAACCCTAGAATTATTATGTTTCTTTGACATTGCTATTATGCTTTTCCATTATTGATGAATAAAATTGAGTTTCAATCTTAGTTTCTTCTTGTTATTGTTTTCCCTTAGCCATGACACTAGGGTTGAGGACAATCTAGGTTATCCTTTAGTGGCGTGACAACTCCTATAGGATTAGACTACTTAGGATTGAAAAGGGTTGAGAGGGTGAGTCGTAAGGTAGCGGAACGTCCACTTCCCCTCTAATGTGATTCTCCATACCTCCATGTTCCATGATTTATTCGCGGTCGAGATAGAGTCAGGTGCTAGGAGAAAAACTCCCTTAGGTCTTAGTTGCGCCAGCAACAGAGTAAAGGGTGAAGTGAATCTTAGTGCTGCGACTTAATTTAGGCTAGGGTTCTTCCACCTAGACCAAAGGGTTAGAACTATACATAGGAACAGGGTTAATCACTAGGTATCCCTAGAACTTAAAGAAATTCCACATAGTGTGAGGCTTAGGTAGATAGACTCCCCTAGGGCTTAGTTGACAGGTCAACGAAAGTCAAGGGTCGTAGTGAAACCTAATGCCGAGGCATAGTGTTGGGGTTAGTCACGGTTGACCTTAGGTTTGGGACCATGTGTTTAAGGATCTCCTCGACTCAATTGACATCAATAGGAAAGTATAATAGCATTGTCTTGCACTAGAAGCATAAGTCCTAGGGGTAGCTTGTCCGAGTACCCATCTTTAGTCATTGCTTATCCTACTCTTTTAGTCCTACTTGCACTCTCTCACCTTCCACAATTCTATTTAATTCTTGTTTATATTAGTTTCATTTAGACTCACTCATTGATTTCTTTCAACACATCGCATTAGCTACATTGTGAATACTTGTATCTCAAATCCCTATTCCCTGTGGATACGACTGATAAGTGCTTGTGTTATAGTACCGCGAAACGTTATTATCTTACATTGAGCATATCTTTTATTAGGTTTTATCACTAAATGTTGTGCATTTGTGTACTCTTGTGTATTGAAGGTTTGTGGAGCTAAATTGGAGAAGAAGAACGAAATTAGGTCGTGTTCGCCGATGTTGGGAAGTTTTCGGACCAAGTAAGGAACAAGGCACGAACTTGGACTTGTGAGTGTGTGCCAACCTCCTTTGGAAGGGCACAAAGGCAGTCACATTCACAACAAGTCTAACTCGTGTAGCTTAGAAGAACTTCACCAAGAAGGAGACTTAAAGCAATCGGCACGACCTACCATTGTTTGTGTGCCCCAATCAATGGCCTCGATGAAGAACAACGGATTCGGGAGCGTTTCGGAGAGTTACTGCAGTAGCACTGTAGGACGATACTGTAGCAAGCTACTGTTCATTTTCTGCCGAAAATCAGGATTTCAGAGGATTCACACGGGCGTGTGGAAATTCCACATAGCCATGTGAATCGATTTTTCAGCCAGACAGAAACTTCACACGGGCGTGTGGAAATTCCACACGGCCGTGTGAAGCCCCCAATAAGTCCGATTTTAAAGCCGCAATTCAACATTATAAAAGGTGCTTTCTGAGACCTTTTGAAAAAGCTTTTGACCTATCTTTCTCCCCAACTTCAGGAGTGCAGCTAGGGTTTTGGAGAGAATTTTGTAGAGGTTTAGCGCGCGTCATCGGCATCGTCACCGATGTTCAACTGCCGCACAAGACCACGGCCACACCATATACAAGGGGGTTTTCATTAATGTCTTTGATTTGTACTCTCTTTTCTATTTTGATGAACATGTATAGCTCCATGAGGAGCTAAACCCCTTGAGGGTATTCGAACTTGTAAACTCTAGGGTTATTATTTTTCACTGACATTGTTATTATGCTTTTCCATGATTGATGAATCAAAATTGAGTTTCAATCTTAATTTCATCTTGTTAATGTTTTCTCTTAGATGTGACACTAGGGTTGAGAACAATTTTGGTTACCCTTTGGAGGTGTGACAACTCCTTTAGGGTTAGACTACTTAAGATTGAAGAGGGTTGAAAGGGTGAGTCGTGGGGTAGCGGAGCGTCCCCTTTTCCCTACCACCGTTTCCTTGATTTCATAGCGGTCGAAATAGAGTGAAGTGCTAGGCAGATAAACTCCCCTGGGGTTTTGTTACGCGAGTAATAGAGTGAAGGGTTGAAGTGAATCCTACGTGCTGGGGCTTAATCTAGACTAGGGTTCTTCCACCTGGACCAAAAGGTTAAAACTACACATAGGAACAGGTTTTACCACTAGGAATCCCTAGAGCTTAAAGCAATCCCATGTAGTGTGAGGTTTAGGTAGATATACTCCCCTAGGGCTTAGTCGCGTGAGCGACAGAGTGAAGGGTTGACGTGAATCCTAATACCGGGGCATAGTGTTGGGGTTAGTCACGGTTGTCCTTAGGTTTGGGACCGTGAGTTTTAGGATATCCTCGACTCAATTAACATCAATAGGGAAGTGTAATAGCATAGTCCTGCACTAGAAGCATAGATCCTAGAGGTAGTTTGTCCGGATACCCTATTTCATCTATTGCTAGTTCCTCTCTATTCTCTTTTACTTGCACTTTCTTATCTTCCATCTTTCTATTTAATTTCTTGTCTTTTATTCTGTTTGCTTCCACATTCACTCATTCATCCGGTTATTGCTTTTCCATACGCTGCATAGCTTTATTAGTGAAATCTCGTATTCTAAATCCCTATTCTCTGTGGATTCAACTACCCTGTCACCAGGGTAAATTTTATTACTTCGACAAACCCGTGCACTTGCGGGAGACACGCAAAGGGTCGTGTCAACAACTACCCACTCACTAGGGTATTTTATTACTTCGACAACCCGTGCACTTTCGGGCCCATGTCAGCAGCTGCTACATGACTGCATGCGCCAATTTATGCGCCCGTATGAGTGCCCACATGGAATTCCAGACTTTGCTATTTCTTCAAGTTTTCGTGCTATAGCACTGCTACAATTATTCTACAGTACTCGAGGCTCGAAAATGGTGTTTTCCTTGCCAATTTCTCCTTAAATCATGTTGTCGAGCTCCCCGCGGTATCTTTTGTACCTGTAACACGAAATAAACCAATTTAGACCGAAAACGGGCATCCACACATACAAAAATACTCTATTTATATGTACACACACATGAATAATACATACATTTAGGCGTTTATCAACCTCCTTTCTTTTTGCATATAAATAAGTCCTTTTAAACAAGAGTTTAAGGAGTACTTTTTGAGTTATCTTGAGTGAGTTCGCACACACTTACACATTTTTGAGTTGTTGTCCTTTTTAATTCAAGTTTTTAGCTAGAGCTATGATATCTTTATGCAATGTTTTGATTTCCCCTTAATTGTAGAATGCTTCCTTTGCATACTTTTGGTGAACCTAAGGCCGAGCACTTTAAATTGTTCTTCCCAAGTAATTTAATGTTTTATTTTTGCTTGAGGACAAGCAAAAGCTTAAGTGCGGGGGAGTTTGAAGCAATCACATTCATAATAAGTCTAACTCGTGTAGCATAGGAGAACTTCGCCAATGAATAGAATTGATGCAATTGGCATGATCTACCGTTGATTGTGTGCCCAATTCAACTGCCTCGATGAAGAAAGATGAATTCAGGAACGTTTCAGCAAAAGTACTGTAGCAGCACTATAACATGTTACTGTTCAGTGTTTGCCGAAATTCAGTAAAACAGAGACTTCACCTGGGCGTGTGAAAATTCCACACGGCTGTGTGAAATCCCGATTTAGCCGATTTGAAGCCGTAACTCAACAGTATTTAAAGGTGTTTTGGAGACTTTTTCTGTATCTTTGGCATAACCTTTCTCCTATCTTCTAGAGGGTTGTGGCTAGGGTTTGGAGAGAACCTTGTTGAGGATCGAAGCTCGCCATCGGCATCGACATCGATGTCCGGCGGCCGCACAAGACCACGACCACACTCTAAACAAGGGGGTTTTCATCTATGCTTTTGATTTGTGCTTATTCTCATAATTTGATGGATTTGTATAGCTCCATGAGAAGCTAAATCCCTTATGGGTATTCAAACTTGTAAACCCTATGATGATTATGTTTCTATAACTTGTTATTATGCTTTTCTTTATTGATGAATAAAATTGAGTTTCAATCTTAATTACATCTTGTATTGATTTTCCCTTAGAATTGCCACTAGGGTTGAAATCGTCTAAGTTATCCTTTGGAGGTGTGACAACTCCTATAGGGTTAGACTACTTGAGATTGGAGAGGGTTGAGTTGAGAGGGTGAGTCATGAGATAGCAAAATGTCCCCTTTCCGCTCCAGTGTGATTTTCCCTAACTCCATGTTCCACGAGTTCTTAGCTGTCGAAATAGAGTGAAGTTCTAGGAGATGAACTCCCCTGGGGTTTAGTTGCGTAAGCAATAGAGTGAAGGGTTTTAGTGAATCCTAGTGCTGGGGCTTAATTGAGACTAGGGTTCTTTCACATGGAACAAAGGGTTAGAGCTATTCATAGGAACAGGGCTAATCACTAGGAATCCCTAAAACTTAAAGCAATCCCTCATAGTGTGAGGTTTAAGAAGATGGACTCCGCTGGGACTTAGTTGACAGGTCAATAAGAGTTAAGGGTCGTAGTGAAACATAATGTAGGGGCATAATGATTGGGATTAGTCATGGTTGACCTTAGGTTTGGGACCATGTATTTAAGAATATCCTCGACTCATTAAACATCAATAGGAGAGTATAATAGCATTGTCTTGCACTAGAAGCATAAATCCTTGGGGTAGCTTGTCCGGGTACCCTATTTCACTCATTGATTGTCTTTCTCTTATCACTCTTGCTTGCACTCTCTTACCTTCCATATTTCTCTTTATTTTCTTCTTGTTTTCGATTAACTTTGCACACACAATTGAACTTGCTCTCGTTTCCATATTTCGCATTAGTTAAATAGCAATTACTTGTATCTTTGACCCCTACTCCTTATGGATTCGACTACCATCTCACCAGGGTACTATTATTATTTCGACAAGCCCGTGCACTTGCGGTACACACAAGCAACGGATGTGTCAGGATGCACTCATTACATAGGGTGTCTATTACCACATGGGAGGAGATGGTAGAAGCGTTCTTTGCCCGATATTTTCCTCCTGGTAAATCAGCAAAGCTTCGGAATGAGATCTCTTCCTTCATGCAAACAGAATTGGAGTCTCTATTTGACACATGGGATAGGTTCAAGGAGCTCCTGCGGAAGTGCCCCCAACACGGATTTTCCGATTGGATGATCATACATACATTCTATAATGGGTTGAATCCAAGCACCAAACAATTGCTTGATGCGGTGGCAAGGGGTACCTTAGGAAACAAGACTCTTGGTGAAGCCATACAACTTATAGAAGAGATGGCTTTGAATATCTATCAATGGAACTCAAGGGATAGAAAAAGGTTGCCGGTCTTCATGAGATTGATGCGGTTACATCGTTGGCTGCCCAAGTGGAATCATTGAGTAAGTTAGACACTCTAACTTCACCAAGAGTGGCGGCCATCACAAATTGTAACAGATGTGGGGGAGGACATGCTTGAAGTAATTATCCAATAGCCATCGGTAGTAGTACTTCTTCTTCGGTTGAACAAGTGGATTTTGTAGGGAATGCATTCAGATGTCAAGGGAATACTTATATTAGCACCTACAATCCGGGGTGGAGGAGTCATCCTAACTTGTCATGGAGCAACCAAGGGCAACAAAAGAGTAATGCACTACTGGGGTTTCAACAACAACAAGCGCCGAATTTGGAAAACAGGGTGACGGGCTAGAAACAAAGATGACCGACTTAGAGAAAGTGCTCACAAGGTTTGTTCAATCATCGGATGCAAGATTTCAATCGGTAGAGTCTACACTTCGCAACCACACTTCATCGTTGCACAACTTGGAAAACCAATTTGGCCAAATTGCGAAGCTTGATGGAGCTCCTTAAGTGGTGGATGTGGAGGAAGCATCAAAAGAGAAGGAGGTGCCACCCCCACCTTACAAGCCAAGAATTCCTTATCCTTCCCGCTTGAAGAATGTTCAACAAGACGAGCAGTATAAGAAATTTTTGGGGTTGTTTAAGCAGTTGCACATCAACATTCCTTTTGTGGAGGCGTTGTCCCAAATGCCTAAGTACGCGAAGTTCTTGGAGGACCTCTTGACCAACAAGAGGAAATTGGAGGAGAGTGCATCTGTGATCTTAGATACCACTTGCTCGGCGGTGTTGCAAAAGAATATGCCGAGCAAGAGAAAAGACCCCGGAAGCTTCATCATTCCATGCAACATTGGTGATATGGGTAAGGAGATGGCATAGGCAGATTCTGGAGCAAGTATTAATGTCATATCTTACTTATTCTTTAAGAAGCTAGGCTTGGGAGAGTATAGGCCCACTCGGATGACACTTCAGCTCGCCGATCGATCAGTTAGGCATCCAAGGGGCATAATTGAAGATGTGCTAATAAAAGTGGATAAATACATCTTTCCTGTGGACTTTGTAGTGCTTGATGTGGATGAGGATGTCGATGTACCGCTGATTCTTGGAAGGCCATTCTTGCGCACTTCCAAGGCTTTGATAGACATGGACGGTGGAGAGCTCACTTTGAGGATTGGAGATGACAAGCTCACATATCGCCTCACTGACGTCATGAGACATTCTCTTGACTTTGATGATTCTCTTTATTATCTTGATGCTACTGATGAACTAATAGATGAATATGTGTAGGAAATGATGAATCCAGACACGTATGAAGGGTGGCCAGACCAAGACGCCGATGTTGAAGATGTACTAGCACTTGGTCTCGTGGAGGAAGTAAAGCCGGCCCCGGGAATCATGAAGAGGGTGATTCAGAAGATGAGGAGGTCGAGGAGACGCCACAAGAAGAGCCCCAACATAAATGGGGATGCGCATTGAAGGAGTAAGGGTGTTTTGCCCTTGTATGGTAACAAACTCGACAACTCCCCCTCTACTCCGCAAAAATTATGTTCTGTATGCTTTCAAGTTATAGAGAAGAGGTCAACATTTATTCATGAACCCCTGTGAGGTAAGGCTAGGTACGTCAAGCTAAGTGACGTTAAACAAGCGCTTCTTGGGAGGTAACTGACACACCCCTTGCGTGTGTGTACCACAAGTGCATGGGTTGTCGAAGTAATAATTACCCCGGTGAGTGGGTAGTTGAATCCACAGGGAACTGAAGTACTGGTAATATCTAATTCTCAATTATCTAATCGAATCAATAATATGAAGTAATGGATGTAATGCGTAAAATAAGAAAATAGCAAGCAAGCAATTAAAAGGAAAGGTAAAGGAGATCTCTATCAATGAAGATGAGATACCCGGGCAATGCTTCCCCTGGGCTCTATCATGAAGTGCAAGACTAACTAAACGCTTCTAAACCGAGTTCTATGAGTTGAGGTAATCCAAGAATAATCGGTCCCTACCTCCAGGCCACCGATACTAGTCCCCTACAAGGTCCCGGCGGAGACATCGCTCAATCACAACACCTCACACCCCATATGACCGCAATGAACTTTAGGGATATCTAAGAGTGAAATCGATTCCTAAAATTAGATCTAACCCTACTTCTAGGTGAAAGATCCCTAACCCCCTACAAGGTCCCGGCGGAGAAATTTATCAATCTCACGTCTCACACCCCATATGATTGCATAAAACTTAGGGAAAACAGAGATAGGAATCACTCAATTGGAAGGGAAAAGGGGACACTCCTCTATCTTAAAACTCACCCTCTCAACCCACTTTAACCTTGTATGTTCTCATCCCTAATGGAGACCTCTCTGTCACCAAGGCAACAAATCAAGCATACCAAACAACCATACAAATCAATAAGGCATGCAATCAATGATTAAACAAGATTAAAACTCAAATTAACTCGGAATTAAAAGAAAGCATAAAGAAAGTCAATACATGAATCGAAACCTAGGGTTCACATGCCCAAGTATCTACTAGGGTTTAGCCCTCCATGGGGCTTATTACAAAGCAAAAGATAATGAAATAAAAAGCAATGTAATCCATGAAAGTAACCCCTCGAATTCGTGATGATGGCCTTGATGAATCGTTCAATGTCTCGAAGGAACCTTCTCCGAAGCTAGGTCGCCAATGGCTCCCCGATGCTATCTCGTCGAAAGATCTATCGAAGTTGGTGAAGAACAACTCCCAATATCGCCACATGGGCATGTGAACAGTGATTTCTGCTACAGTGCTGCTACAATAAAATGAACACTATTTTGCTACAGTACTCTTCATAAAACACGATCCAAACTCTCTTATCTTGAGGCCACATGGTCGGCACACGTACATGTGGTGAGTTATAAGACTTTTTCTCCATCGAACCATCATTTGGAAGCTTTGGTTATCTTCACACAAGTAGGGACATGAAGGTGTGACTACTTTTGTGCCCTTCAATCACACAAATTGGCTTGAATTCTTCTGAAAGTTAGCACACACCCTCATGTGCATGATCCCCTCTTGTGCCTTGACACTTGTGTTGTACAAAAGCTCCCGACAATAGGTCTTTATAACCGATCTTTGCTTCCTTTTTCCTCCTCCAATACTCTCACAACCTAATTGCACAAAGGAACACCAAAATACACTTTATGAGACATAATCCATGGTAAAATGATGCTCAATGCATGTAAAACAAGTAGATAAAACATGTCTAGTCAAGCACTTATCAGCAACCCAAGTTTTTACTGTTTTCCTAGGTTTTAGTTTAGTTTTAGCATGAATAAAAGATTTAGTGTTGGTGTCCTGATTTTTCCATACATATGCTATGATTTTCTTGTGGATCGTTGATGTTTTCGTGTGCCTAAATGTTGATTGATGAAGTTTTGGGGTTGTTTGAGTGTGTTTTCATCGATCTCTGGTCATGTTTTTAAAGTCTATACAGACTCTGGGTGTTATGTATGTGTTTGTGAAATATTTTGTAGAGTCTGTGATTTTTCTAAGTCATCCAGAGAAAAAACATGGCCATGTGGGATTTCCACACGGCCGTGTTAACCATCTCAGAGCTCATTCCGAGCGTCACAGGGGCCGTGTAGCTACCCCTGTGACCAACCCTGTGAAGGGCACAAGACCGTGTAGAATTTCCACAATGCCGTGTGAATGTCTGCAGAACTTGAACTCTCATTCCCAAGCGTCACAGGGGCCATCTGGGTGCCCTTGTGAGTGCCCATGTGATAAGGGACACAGCCGTGTGTAATTTCCACACGGCTCTGTGAAATTCTGCAGAGAGTTCCCTTTAATCCCAAGAAAACACAAAGGCGTGTGGGCGTCCCTGTGGGAGAGCTTGTGAAAGTTACGCGGCCGTGTGGATGTCTCACACCGCCATTTTGAACACTTACTGTTTTCTCGGGTTGATCCACAGAGGCCACAGGGGCGTGGGGGTGCCCCTGTGGCCGGCCTTGTGTTCTTGGCTAGGTTGGGCACACGGCCGTGTGGAAGTTTTCAGAGCCCTTAGGCATATTCCCGAGAGTATACAGGGGTGTGTGACTGCCCCTGTGGAGCTCCCCTGTGAAGGCACACGACTATGTGGGGTTCTCAGATGGCCGTGTGGGAGTTTTCAGAGAGTAATCAGAGAGGCCATAGGGGCGTGTGTCTGCCCCTGTGAACACTCCGGCGTTTATTCGATAATTTTATTATCCACTCGTCGGTGAGCCTTTTTCACTTTTCTCTTTGTCAATCTTGATTTAATTCGTTCTTTTAAATTATGTCGCTTGTTTTACATGTTTAAATTACTAGTGAATGCATTGAGAGAGGATTGAGAACGAATTTCCACACGCCTGTGTGGATTTCTGCAGATTGTGTTTTTAAATTAAATTTGATCGTTTTTCTTTTCAATCTTGCAAGTTTGGCTTCCAGGGCTAAGAAATCATCCAGAAAATGCCCTCGTGAGCAGTCCCCACCCCCGGAATAGGTCGATTTTGCTATCACTGAGCATCAGACACGATTTGAGCGACTGTTGAAGCTACATTTCAGCCAGTCTCGATTCTAAGACATCAGAGTTCTCAGGGGCATACAGTTAGGAGATAAGCTTGCCAGTGAGGTTGATGAGCTGCTATCTGTGGGTAGTTGGTGCAGTTTGCTACTAATCAGCGAGCCGGTGATTCGCACGCTCACACCCGAGGTACTTGCCTCCTTTAAGTTCGACAGAGGATATAGCAATTTTGAGGACGTCAATACTATCCAGTTTCGAGCACTAGGCCAGAGCTACAACATGAGTGTGAGCCTATTTTCAGTCAGCTTGGGATTATATAAGGAAGCTTACACCAGGACTGAGGAGTATGAGAGTCTTCCCACCGACTACCCCGGGGCATTGACACCTCAGAAGGCCTACAGGGCACTGTGCGGAGAGGGTCAGTACGAGCCGGGTATCTCCAAGGCATCATGCCTCTCTTGACCAGCCCATAGGTATCTACATGCAGTATTGAGCAGGTCCGTGAGCGGCAGAGTGGATAGCACTGGAGTATTGAGCCAACGGGAGTTGTTGTCTTTATACTCTATGGTGCAGGGAGTACCACTCCACCTGGAGCACTTAGTAGCTTAGTATCTGCGCTACCAGGGCCAGTACCACAGGATCGGAGTGATCTTTTCAGGGCCCTACATCACTAGGCTCCCCATGGGGATGGGTTTATTAGACGCTATTAGAAGGGTTGATAAGATCAGTGTACCAGCTCCCCTTAGCTTGGAGACATTGAGGCCGATAAGGATGGTGAGGAGGCACGGAGATGGAGTGTATATTATGGTTACGCCTCCACCAGCACAAACCGAGGTTGAGGGGGAGCACGCAGAGGGCTCACAGCCAGTGTTGAGGGGGAACACAAGCAGATACACAGGCACCTCCCACAGCACCAGAGCCAGATCCAGTGCGTATCTTCTCTCCATCTCGAGGCCAGGACAGACTTGAACGCCTCAAGAGTGCTGTAGGGGTCCTTCAGAGTGAGGTGGCCGAGGTTAGTGCTACCCAGACCGCACAGCATTCGGAGGTTATGGCACAGTTCTGCAGTGTCCATCAGTTACTTACATAGAACATGACCTCCACGTTCGTAGTTCAGCCTCCAGTTCCTACTCCACCACCCTCACCTGCAGTATCATCATCAGCTGATCCATCGGTCCCAGCAGAGCCTACATCAGCAGCAAAGGCTCCAATGCAGGACACCGATGCTGAGCTAACGTAGTTTATCTTTGTTATTTTGATTTCAGTTATATTTTTATTTCATATTTTGGACTTGTAGCACTCAGAAAGAATTCTCCTTCTGAGTTTATCTTTTATGTTGCTTTTATTTTTTCCTCGAGTTGTATTTCATTTCTCTATCATTATATACTCGAGTTTTATTTTGTTTTTCTTGAGCTATACTGAACCCCTTGTGTATGTGTGCAGATGGTCTTGAATGTAAGGAATTTAAGGAATAGTCATAGGCATGGTCATGGGACCGTGTGTGCTCCACAAACCACTGAGACTCAACTCTCAATGAACCTAGATCCATCAAACTCAACACTTGGAGTTCAGGGGAGTAATGTTTCAATTGCCTACCCATACACTAATTGTTTTAATTGCTATACTTTTCATTGTACTTGTATGCGTACATTGGGGACAATATACATCTTAAGTGTGGGGTGGAGTTCACATTGCACACACCTATACTTGTGCGTTCAATTGCTTATGCTCATGTAGCCCGTGGCGGTTCACCTTAGTTGCAATGTTAGTATTCTTAGAGTCTAGGAGATTTTTTTTTAACATTGTATCTCATCATGCTCTAGTTTTTAATTGAATTTTAGCGAATTTTTGCTCGATTATCTCAAATTGCACTACTCACTCTTGGAATCTTTTGGAAACTCAAGCTTGATGTTTATGGACTTGTTTATCATCATTTTACTAAGTTTTTAGTTTTGTTTTGAAAAAAAAAAACTTGTGAGCTTGTGAATATTTGTCTAGTTTTATTTGTCCATTTGGGGTGGAAAGAGCTACCTCCTATGAAGTATGTAGCTACTCTCATAAGTCAGATAAAAGTTATGCCCTAATGAGAGAAAGAGCTATCTCATACGATACTTGAAAGCTACTATCCCGGTAGAAAGAGCTACCTCCTCGAAAGTGTGAAAGCCACCTTTGGTGGCCGCCTAGGAAAGGGCTACCTAGGAAAGTACTCCTCAAGAGATTGAGGAGTACTTTTTGGGTTATCTTGATTTAGTTTGCACACACTTACACGTTTTCGAGTTGTTGTCCTTTTTTATTCAAGTTTTTAGACAGAGCTATGATATCTTTATGCAATGTTTTGATTTTCCCTTACTTGCAGAATGTTTCCTTTGTATACTCTTGGTGAACCTAAAGCCGAGCACTTTCAGTTGTTCTTCCCAAGTACTTTAATGTTTTATATTTGCTTGAGGACAAGCAAAAGCTAAAGTGTGGAGGAGTTTGATAAGTGCTCGTGTTATAATAATGCGAAGTGTTATTATCTTACATTGAGCATTACTTTTATCAGATTTTATCATTACATTGTAAGTATTTGTGTACTTTTGTGCATTGTAGGTTTGTGGAGCTAGTTTGGAGGGAAAGGAAAAAAGTTAGATCGTGTTCGCCGTTGTTGGGGAATTCTCGGATCACGCAAGGAACAAGGTACGAGTCTAGGCTTGTGGGTGTGTGCCAACATCCTTTGGAGGGGCACAAAGGCAGTCAGATTCACAATAAGACTAACTCGTGCATGTAGAATAGGAGAATTTCGCCAAGGAGGAGGATTGAAGCAATAGACACGATCTACCGTTGATTGTGTGCCCAATTTAACGGCCTCGATAAAGAACGATGAATTCGGGAGCATTTTGATGAGAGTACTGGACCAAGTTACTGTCACTGTTCGCCAAAATTCAGCAAAACAGAAACTTCACACGGGCGTGTGAAAATTCCACACGGCCGTGTGAAATCCCGATTCCAACGATTTTAAAGCAGTGACTCAACATTATTTAAAGGCCGTTTTGGGACTTTTTCTGGATCTTTTTGCCTATCTTTTGGAGGTTCGCAGCTAGGGTTTGGAGAGGACTTTGTGGAGGTTTGAATTGCGCCATTGGCACCGACATCGAAGTCCGGCGGCCGCACAAGACCACGGCCACAAGCTACACAAGGGGGTTTTCATCTATGTTTAGCTTTCTTGTTTTGTCTTATACATTGATTAATTTGTATAGCTCCATGAGGAGCTAAACCCCTTGTGGGTATTTGGACTTGTAAATCCTAGGATGATTATGTTTATTTGACACGTTGTTATGCTTTCTTTATTGATGAATTTAATGGAGTTTCAATCTTAATTGGATATTGTATGTATTTTCCTATAGCCGTGACACTAGGGTTGAGAATCGCCTAGGTTATTGATAAGTACTCGTGTTATAATAATGCGAAGTGTTATTATCTTGTAATGAGCATTGATTTAATCAGATTTTATCACTAAAATGTGTGTATTTGTGTTCTTTTGTGCATATAGGGTTATGGAGACGAATTAATGAGAAAAGAAGCAAGGATAGGTTATGTTCGCCATTGTTGAGGAGTTTTCGGACCAAGCAAGGAATAAGGCACGAATCTAGACTTGTGAGTGTGTGCCAACCTCCATTTGAGCGGCACAAGGACAGTCACATTCACAAAAGTCTAACTCGTGTAGCATTGGAGAACTTCACCAATGAAGAGAAATGAAGTAATTGATACGATCTACAAGGGGTTTTCTTTATGGTTTTTATGCATATGTTCTTAATCTCTTTATTGATTTTGTATTGCTCCATGGAGAGCTAAACCCTAGTGGTGATTCGGACTTGTAAATCCTAGGATGATATTGTTTCTATGACTTTTATTATTCTTTCTTTTATTGATAAATAAATTGAGTTTCGATTTTAATTATCTTGTGCTATTGTTTTCCCTTAGCCGTGACACTAGGGTTGAGAGCAATCTAGGTTATCCTTTAGAGGCGTGACAACTCCTATAGGGTTAGACTACTTAAGATTGAAGAGGGTTGAGAGGGAGAGTTGTGAGGTAGTGATGTATCCCCTTTCCCCTCTTGTGTGATTTCTCCCTACCTCCGTTTCCTTGGTTAATTAGCGGTTGAGATAGAGTGTTAGGGCTCAATCTAGACTAGGGTTCTTCCACCTGGACCAAACGGTTAGAACTACATAGAGGAACAAGTTTTATCACTAGGAATCTCTAGAGCCTAAAGCAATCCCACGTAGTGCTAGGCTTAGGAAGATAGACTCTCCTGGGGCTTAGTTGGCAGGTCAACGAGAGTCAAGGGTCGTAGTGAATCCTAATATCGGGACAAAATGTTGGGGTTAGTCACGGTTGACCTTAGGTTTGGGACCGTGTGTTTAAGGACATCCTCGACTCAATTGGCATCAATTGTAGAGCATAATACAAGTTTTGCACTAGAAGCATTAGTCCTAGGGGGAGATTTGTCCGGGTACCCCATCGTTATATCGATTACCTCTCCTACACTCATTATTCTTCTTGCACTCTTTTATTTTCTTTTACATCTATACATATATACTTTTCTCATCATCGATTCCCATCATAGCTAAATAGCGATAACACTTGTTTTTGAATACTATTCCCTATGGATACGACTACCCACTCACCAGGGTATTTTATTACTTCGACAACCTTTGCACTTGCGGGGTACACACGCAAGGGTTGTGTTAGTTATCTTTTGGAGGTGTGACAACACCTATAGGGTTAGACTACTTGAGATTGGAGAGGGTCGAGAGAGTGAGTCGTGAGGTAGCAAAACGTCCCATTTCCCCTCCGGTGTGATTTTCCCTACCTGAAGTGCTAGGAGATGACTCCCCTGGGGCTTAGTTGCGCGAGCAACAGAGTGAAGGGTTGTAGTGAAACCTACTGCTGGGGCTTAATTGAGACTAGGGTTCTTTCACCTGGACCAAAGGGTTAGAACTACACTTAGGAACAAGGCTAGTCACTAGGGATCCCAAGAGCTTAAAGCAATCCCGCATAGTGTGAGGCTTAGGAAGATGGTCTCCCCTGGGACTTAGTTGACAGGTCAATAAGAGTTAAGGGTCGTAGTGAAACCTAATGCCGGGGAATAATGATTGGGACTAGTCACGGTTGACCTTAGGTTTGGGACCGTGTATTTAAGGATATCCTCGACTCATTAAACATAAATAGGAGAGTATAATAGCGTTGTCTTGCACTAGAAGCATTAATCGTAAGGGTAGCTAGTTCGTGTACCCTATTTCACTCGTTGATTGCCCTTCTCTCACTTTTTGCTTACACTCTCCTGTCTTCCATACTTCTCTTTTAATTCTTGTTTCTTTTAATTACACTTGCATACACACACTGATTCTATTTTCACTCTTCGTACATCGCACTAGTTAATTAGCAAAAGCTTGTGTCTTGATCCCTACTCCTTGAGGATTCGACAACCCTCTCACCGGGGCACTATTATTACTGTGAGAACTCATGCACTTTTGGGTCCCTGTCAATAACAGCGCCTGACACACCCCTTGCGTGTGTGTACCGTATGTGGACGGACTTTTCGAAGTAATAATAGTAACCTGGTGAGAGGGTAGTCGAATCCACATGAAGTAGTGATCAAAGTTACGAGCAATTGCTATTTAACTAATGTGAAATATGGAAAATGAGAGCAAGTTCAATTGTGTGTGTGCAAAAGGTATTTGAAAGCAAGGAGGAAATAAAGAGAAATATGGAAGGTAAGAGAGTGTAAGCAAGACTGATAAGAGAAAGACAATCAATGAGTGAAGTAGGGTACCCGGACAAGCTAACCCTAGGATCTATGCTTCTAGTGCATGACAATGCTATTATACTCTCCTATTGATGTTTTAATGAGTCGAGGATATCCTTAAATACATGGTCCCAAACCTAAGGTCATCCGTGACTAATCCCAATCATTATGCCCCGGCATTAGGTTTCACTACGACCCTTAACTCTTGTTGACCTGTCAACTAAGTCCAAGGGGAGTCGATCTTCCTAAACCTCACACTATACGGGATTGGTTTAAGTTTTAGGGATTTCTAGCAATCAGCCCTGTTTCTATAAATAGCTCCAACTTTTGGTCTAGGTGAAAGAACACTAGTCTCAATTAATCCCCAGCACTAGGATTCACTACAACCCTTCTGATGAGTGCATTTTATATCATGTTTCTTACTTCCTATTATAGTCTTGTCTCTGTGCTTGAGCATATTTACTAACTGGAATTGGTGCTATTTAAGGAATTTTATTCCTTGTGTAGGAATCTGGGGCCCGAGTCAATTTATTGTGAACCCGAGGGTGTTTCCCGCGTGTGCTGTGACCAAAGGTTCAGAACTAGCTGACACGAGCATGACACGCCCGTGCCCCAAGTGCTGCAAGTCCCAGCCTGGAGTATAGAAGAACTTAAATCCTGACACTGGAGTGTCCCAGGCAGGACACGGTCACCACACTCCCGTGCCCCAGGTGCTGCAATTCTCAGGAGATGTTCTCTCATGAACGACACGGGCACGGTGCCTAGTACACGGTCGTGTGCTAGGTAACACGGCGGACGCACGCCTGTGCCCCAACTACTGCAAATCTCAGGAGTTTCACCTCTGGATTCTAGAGAAGAGTTCACGGTCAGAACACGCCTGTGTCCAGACTTTGTCGGGCCCCGAATCAGCCTTTTTAACTACAGAAATTAGGGTTCTTTCTCATCTTTTGTTTGGGGATTCATCTCTCTACCTGGAGGACATTGATGAGATCAAAGATCAAGCTTCACCAAACCGCCTAAGGAGATCAAAGACTAGTAGGAGGCATTACAAGAGATGGAGAGTTGGCGCAAGGATACTATAAGGGAGGACATCTTGAGTATTGAAGGGGGTTCTTTCTCTCTTTCTTTGTTCCATCTTTTGCCTCTCCTTGTGTACATGCCCTCAGGGGCTAAGTGGCCATAGTGCCTTGGTTGTGGACAATCATCAGACTGTATTGCTCATAAACTCATTGTATTTGACTATGGAGTTCTAAATGATGCTTGCGTTTAATCTTGAATTGCATAACTGTAGTGTATTTGGAGTGCATAGTTGTTAGGTTATCCTAGCAAAACTGCAGTGTATCTACCAACACATAGATGCAATATTACTTGTGAGCTGATAAGTGCTCGTGTTATAGTAATGCGAAGTGTTATTATCTTGCAATGGGCATTAATTTAATCAGATTTTATCACTAAAAAGTGTGCATTTGTTTACTTTTGTGCATTGAAGGGTTGTGGAGAAGATCTAGAGAAAAAGAAGGAAGAATAGGTTATGTTCACCGTTGTTGAGAAGTTCTCGGACCAAGGAAGGAACAAAGCACGAGTCTAGACTTGTGGGTGTGTGCCAACCTCCATTGGAGGGGCTCAAGGGCAGTCACACTCACAAAAGTCTATAACTCGTGTAGCATTGGAGAACTTCGCCAATGAAGAGAAATGAAGTAATCGACATAATCTACCGTTGATTGTGTGCCCAATTCAACACTGTAGATAAATACTGTAGCAGCTACTGTTCACATTCTGTCGAAATTCAGAATTCCAGAGAGTTCACACGGGCGTGTGGAAATTCCACACGGCCGTGTACTGCAGCAGGAATACTGTAGCAGAAACATTGTAGCAAAAACACTGTTCACATGTGCCGAGAAATCACGATTCCAGAATTTCCACACGGCCGTGTGGAATTAACACACGGGCGTGTGGAATTTCAGGATTTTCACAGAAGTCCGATTTCAGCCCGAATTCAGTCCGATTTCAGCCTATAAATAGCCCGTTTTCATATCTATTTGGGGACCCTTCCCTTCTATCACTTGGATATCTTTTAGGGGGCTTTCGGCTAGGGTTTGGAGAGGTTCTTGGAGGTCTTTGGAGGCGATTAAATGGCATCGACATCGACATCCTTTGGAAGAAAGCTATTGGGGAAGCTCTCATCGGCATTGATTTGTCGAGGTGTGCCTTAGGTTTGACAAGGGATACGTTGGAGAAGACACGCGACTACACAAGACCATCGATACGATCTACAAGTGGGTTTTCTTTATGGTTTTCATGCATATGTTCTTAAACTATTTATTGACTTTGTATTGCTCCATGGAGAGCTAAACCCTAGTGGGTATTCGGACTTGTAAACCCTAGGATTATATTGTTTCTATGACTTTTATTATGCTTTCTTAATTTAATGTTCTATTATTGAGTTCAAATCTTGCATGCCGATTGTATGAGATTTTCCCTTAGCCGTGACACTAGGGTTGAGAATCTATTAGGTTATCCTTTGAGGGTGTGACAACCTCTATAGGATTAGACTACACAAGGTTGGAGAGGGTTGAGAGGGAGAGTTGTGAGGTAGCGATATACCCCTTTCCCCTCCGGTGTGATTTCTCCCTACCTCCGTTTCCTTGATTCATTAGCGGTCGAGATAGAGTGAAGTGCTAGGTAGATAAACTCCCCTGGGGCTTAGTTACGCGAGTAACAGAGTGAAGGGTTGAAGTGAATCCTACGTACTGGGGCTTAATCTAGACTAGGGTTCTTCCACCTGGACCAAAGGGTTAGAACTACACATAGGAACAGGTTTTACCACTAGGAGTCCCTAGAACTTAATGCAATCCCACGTAGTGTGAGGCTTAGGTAGATATACTCCTCTAGGGCTTAGTTGACAGGTCAACGAGAGTCAAGAGTCGTAGTGAATCTTAATGCCGGGGCATAGTGTTGGGGTCAGTCACGGTTGACCTTAGGTTTGGGACCGTGTGTTTAAGGATATCCTCGACTCAATTAGACATCAATTAGAGGGTATAATACTAGTCTTGCACTAGAAGCATTAGTCTTAGGGGGAGATTTGTCCGGGTACCCTATCTTTATATCGATTACCTCTCCTACCCTCATTATTCTTCTTGCACTCTTTTATTTTCTTTTACATTTATATATATATATATACTTCTTTCATCATCGACTTCTTTTATAGCTAAATAGCGATAACACTTGTTTCTGAACACTATTCCCTGTGGATACGACTACCCACTCACCAGGGTATTTTTATTACTTCGACAACCCGTGCACTTGCGGGGTACACACGCAAGGGGTGTGTCATGAGCACACACGAATGTCATTGGAATGTACCGAGGTAGTCAACTAGGATGAGATAGTGTGCACGAGTCATTGGAGACTTCCTTAAGGATTTACTCTTGTGATTGCTGAATACTTAGTCCTAGTCTCCTCCATTATCACCACCATTACCTTTTATTTATTGTTGTTATGATTCCATACCCTTTCTATTTGTTTTACTAGACATCAAAGGATCAGCGAGTACTTTAAGTACAGTTCCCTGAGGTTCGACAACCCTACTCTTAATTGAGGACCACTTTATTACTTCTTGAGACCCGTACACTTGCTGATAGCGCATCAAGTTTTTGTTGCCGTTGCACGGGAACTAGTCACTTTTAGGAAAATTAGGAATTTGGTGATCTAGTGTGTGAATATCTGTTTGCAATTTTTCATTATTATTTCTTATTTCGCTTTTGATTTGGTTCTTGATTGCCCTTCGAACTCATAGCGTTTACTTTGTGCGCAGGTACCGTTGTATGACCCGTGGGAGTACATCATCCCCACTACTGAACCCTGATCCAAAAATTGAGAGAAATTTCAGAAGAAGACTTCGACAAGTACATCTGAGTGAATCAGGGTCAGTTGAAATCAGTGTCGAAGTCAATCAAGAACAAGGAATGGCCGAAAACCAACAACAGAGCATTTTAGATTTTGCCCGGCCAAACTTTAACGGAACGGTTCGAGTATTGTCCGACCACCTGTTGCAGCCAACAACTTTGAATTGAAGCCGAATTTTATTCAGTGGTTGCAATAGGAGTGTCAGTTTGATGGGTTCTAGGATGAAGACCCTTACGAGCACCTTCATAAATTTTTAAAGATCTGTGACACATGTAAGATAAACAACGTCACCGAGGATGCAATCCGTCTGAGATTGTTCTCATTCTTCTTGAGAGGAAGGGCTAAGCAATGGATTACTTCATTACCCGCGGGTTCCCTCAAGGATTGGAAACAAGTTACAGATAGTTTTCTGGCATGGTACTTTCCTCCGGCGAAAATCACAAAGTAAAGAAGCGATATCTCCTCTTATCGCCAATTTGAGTCAGAATCCTTATACGACACTTGGGAAAGGTACAAGGAATTATTGAGAAAGTGCCCTCCACATGGAATTGTTGAGTGGATGCAGATTCAAATTTCTTACAATGGGTTGAGCAACGCTACTAAACAAATGCTTGACACCACCGCAGGAGGATCTTTGTGCAATAAACAGCCCTGTGTCGCCTTTACTTTGATTGAGGAGATGGCCAACAATGGATACTGACATGACCCCTTGCATGTATCCTGCAAGTACACGGGCTTGTCAAAGTAATAAAATTACCCTGGTAAGTGGGTAGTCGAATCCACAGGGAATAGGGATTTAAAACACGAGATTTCACTATTTAGCTATGCGGTGTACGAAGAGTGATAATAGAATTGATGAGTGAATTATGGAAGAAAATATAATAAATGGCAAAAAATTAAATAGAGAGATGGAAGGCAAGAAAGTGCAAGTAGAAGTGAAAAGAGAAGGATTAGCAATGGATGAAACAGGGTATCCGGACAAGCTACCTCTATGACTTATGCTTCTAGTGCAAGACTATGCTATTATACTTTCCTATTGATGTTAATTGAGTCAAGGATATCCTTAAACTCACGGTCCCAAACCTAATGTCAACCATGACTAACCCCAACACTATACCCCGGCATTAGGATTCACGTCAACCCTTCACTCTATCGCTCGTGCAACTAAGCCTCATGGGAGTATATCCACCTAAGCCTCAAACTACGCGAGATTGCTTTAAGCTCTAGGGACTCCTAGTGATAAAACATGTTCCTATATATAGTTCTAACCCTTTGGTCCAGGTAGAAGAACCCTAGTCTAGATTAAGCCTAGTGCTTAGGATTCACGTCAACCCTTCACTCTGTTGCTCGCACAACTAAGCCCCAGGGGAGTTTATCTACCTAGCACTTCGCTCTATCTTGACCGCTAAGAAATCAAGGAAAATGGAGGTAGGGAGAAATCACACCAGAGGGGAAAGAGGACGCTTCGCTACCTCACGACTCACCCTCTCAACCCTCTTCAATCTTAAGTAGTCTAATCCTATAGGAGTTATCACACCTCCAAAGGACAACCTAGATTGTTCTTAACCCTAGTGTCACGGCTAGGGGAAAACAATTGCAAGAGATAATTAAATTTGAAACTCGAATTTATTCATCAATAATGGAAAAACATAATAGCAAGGTCATAGAAACATAATAATCCTACGGTTTACAAGTCCGAATACCCACGAGGGGTTTAGCTCCTCATGAAGCTATACATGTTCATCAAAATATAAAAGAAAGCACAAATTAAAGGCATTGATGAAAACCCCCTTGCGTATGGTGTGGCCGTGGTCTTGTGCGGCCGTCGGACGTCGGTGACAATACCGATGATGCGCTCCAAAACCTCCACGAAGTCCTCTCCGAAACCCTAGCCGCACTCTCCAGAAGTTTGGCAGAAAGATAGGTCAAAAGATATTTCAAAAGTCTCAAAATCGGGGTTTTATAATGTTGAGTCGCGGCTTTAAAATCAGACTTATCGGGGCTTCACATAGCCGTGTGGAATTTCCACACGCTCGTGTGAAGTTTCTAGGTTGCTAAAAAATTTATTCACACGGCCGTGTGGAATTTCCACACGCCCGTGTAAATTCTCTGGAAAGCTGATTTTCGGCAGAAAGTGAACAGTAGCCTGCTACATTGCTGTTATAGTAACTGATGAGTGCCCGCAAGTGTACGGGATCGCCAAGTAATACCTCATACAGAAGCACGAGTATCATATTCCACAGGGCTAAGGAGCTACTCTTACTCCTCCATTGCCTATTATCTAACCTAACAACACAAGCATGGATGTATGTTCTACTAAAGCAAAGAAATAAATACGATATGATTAAACAAATTTAAAAGCATACAATGTTGTTGCAAGTACTACAATGAAGAGTGAAGTCCTGTGGATGTGGATTCCCTTGAGGGGTCATCATGATACATGGATGAATGATAAAAGGTAGCTTAGTTGATTTAGACCGAAGGATCTCTAGATTAGATCAACCCCAATTTCTTGGTGATTGAACCCTAATCCCATACGGATATCGGTTGGAATATCTTCCTAACCAACATCCCTACGATTGCATTAAGTACAAGGAGATCCCAAAAATAAGGATACACTAAACCCTAGTCTATCCTTATAGCTCAGAGGGCTATCGACACCCAATTTCTCGGTGTGCCAATACAAGTAACCCCTTTTAGTTCATTAATAACCTAATACATGCGAGTAGGTCACATCTACGTGTATAATTCAAGAAAGAACTACGGATCTATCCATGTGGTAGTTCTAGACATGAAGCACAATGAACTAAATCTTAAACCAAACCAAGCTTGCAATTAAGTAAAGATCATCCAAAATATATGATAAATCCCCCCAAGGTTCACCAACATCCGGTGGCCTTGGGGGTCTAGTGTGCCATCAAGCAAGTAACAACAAAAATACAAAGTAAATCACTTAAAAAGCTCATAAATGACACTCCCTAGATGAAATGATGAAGGAGGAGGTGGAGGTCCGGCCGAATGACGCTTTCCCCCGTCCAAGAGATGCAGAATGACACTTCCCTTGGTTTGGATCCTTGCCTCCTTGATGGTGAAGCTTCTCCCCTTCAAAATGATGCTCTTGCCTCCTTCTTTGGCTCCAAATCGTCGTCTCTCTCAAAGATTTCTTTGTTTCTTCCCTTTAGATCCCGATCCGGAAGTCCCACTTGTGTGCCCTAAAAACATCCATAAATATTCCCGCAGTATCTCGGGGTGGATAGATGGATCCCGGGGTGGATAGATAGGTAAAAATAAGGCAAAACTTGATTCATGTGGGGGTGCATCCCAGGGTGGATAGGGGGCCGTGAGAGCTAGTTGAAATTCACTGTCTTTTGATGCTCACGGCCCCTTATACGGCCCCGTATGCAGCACTGTTCACTCTTATACACTTCCATCATTTCCAGCCAAAAATTCCTCAGGTACAACAGCAACTGCTACAGTAAATATGCTACAGTATTCCATCTACAGTAAAAAAAACGCTATAGTGCTGCGACGCCTGATTTTCATCCTTTTTCGCCCAAATTGCATTCTCATGCTCCTCATGGCTCCCCCGTGTCCTACAACATAAATGATAGTTGATTAAGCACAAAACGGGCATCAAATATTAACAAAATACATGCTAAGTGTACAAAATATGTATATTAAAACATATACAATTAGACACTTATCAGTAACTCACCGAAATGCCCCCCAATTCGTTGTTCTTCATCGAGGCCATTGAATTGGGCACACAATTAATGGTAGATCATGCCGATTGCTTCTAGTCTCCTTCTTGGTGAAGTTCTCCTAAGCTACACGAGTTAGAGTTGTTGTGAATGTGACTGCCTTTGTGCCCCTCCAAAGGAGGTTGGCACACACTCACAAGTCTAGGCTCGTGCCTTGTTCCTTGCTTGGTCCAAAAACTTCCCCACAACGGCGAACACGATCTATCTTTGTTCTTTTTTTCCAAATTAGCTCCACAAACCTACAATCCATAAAAATACACAAATGCACACAATTTAGTGATAAAATCTGATAAAAGATATGTTCATTGTAAGACAATAACGCTGCGTTACTACAACACAAGCACTTATCAGATACCAATGGAGCGCTGAACATAGCAAGCCGGTAAAATCAGCCGGTATCTATCAAGTGGATGCCGTTACAACACTTGTGGCTCAAGTCAAGGCTATTACTAAGCGGCTTGATGCCATGCACATACCTTCCCCGAGTACTGGACCTTCTTGCAGTTCAGGTGGTCCCTCTGATGTGATTCTTTGCCCTCCGTCATCTGATTCAGGGTCAGGACCAATAGAGCAAGTCGATTATGTGGGGCAAAATCGCATATTTCAGAACAACCCATATAGTAACACCTACAACCCCGGATGGAGGAATCACCCAAATTTTTCTTGGTCAAGTCAGTCTGGGCAAGGGCAAGGGGCACTACAACAGCAACATGCTCTGCCCCCACCGCAAGCACATTCGTCGCCTTCCTCTTCATCATCAGAACTAACCCCTGACCTCACTAGCTTGATGGCAAGGTTTGTCAAGAGTACAGAATCCCATTTTGCTAGTAATGAGCAGATGATAAGGAACACCAATGCCACAATAAGAAACTTGGAGCACCAGATGGCCCAATTGTCCAAATTGATTGATGAAAGGTTGCCGGGATTTCTTCCAAGTAACATAGTGGGGAATCCTAGGGAATCTTTGAAGGGTGTACAGTTCAGAAGTGGGAAACAAGTGCAAAACTCTTTAGAGAAGTCCCCTACAGAAGAACAAGTCAGCCCCACTCTAGCTGTGGAACTCAAGGACCCATTTGTTGATGAAAATAGAAAGGAGCAGGGAAAGGAGAAGGAGCCAGTTGTGAAGTACCAACCTAAGCTCCCCTACCCGGTGAGGCTTCAAAAGGCGAAGCATGATGAGCAATTCAAAAGATTTCTGGATGTGTTCAAAACTCTACACATCAATGTTCCTTTC
This sequence comes from Dioscorea alata, assembly GCA_020875875.1. Lineage (NCBI taxonomy): Eukaryota > Viridiplantae > Streptophyta > Magnoliopsida > Dioscoreales > Dioscoreaceae > Dioscorea > Dioscorea alata. Next base: position 10,949,056 of record CM037015.1, read on the forward strand.
GTTGAGGCTCTTGCACAAATGCCAAAATATGCTAAGTTCCTCAAGGAGTTGCTCACGAACAAGAGGAAAATGGAAGAATTGTCCTCCGTGACACTTCGTGATGAATGTTCAGCTCTTATTTGTAACAAGCTCCCTAAAAAAGAAAAGGATGCCGGTGGGTTCATTATTCCATGCACTATCGGTGGTCTTGTAGATGAAAAAACTCTTACAGATTTGGGGGCAAGTATTAACCTCATGCCCTACAAAATTTTTCACAAACTGGGCCTCACGGAGCCAAGGGCCACCAACATGACACTACATCTTGCGGATAGGTCCGTCATCCAACCGAAAGCTATTATTGAGGATGTGTTAGTCAAGGCTGACAAGTTCATCTTTCCGGTGGACTTTGTGATTCTGGATATTGACGATCGAGTTGAGGTGCCATCAATTTTGGGACGGCTATTTCTTGCAGCATCTATTGCGTTGATCGATGTACAGGATGGCCGAATGACGCTTCGTGTGGGGGATGAAGAAGTCATTTTCAAGCTTAAGGACTCAATGCGACACTCCATGGATTTTGATGACACATACTACTCTCTTGATGTTGTTGATGATTTTGTTTTTGATTTTGTTTAGGGCATATTCATGAGAGACGACATGGGAGAATTGTTAGGCGGAGAACCCCCATTTGAGGATATTGTGATGGAAGAGCTTTATTGTGAAAACCTGGCTGCGGTAGAGAGCATATCACCTCTCGCATCTCCTTCGAGGAAGCTTTCTCACGGGAAAACCCGGTGGTGCTTGTCACCCATGAAAGGAAGGAAAGCCACATCACCCTCTCTGGGTCCTAGCACGCCAAAGATAATCTGGTGCCGACCTTTTAGTGAGAGTGTAATAATTGATTCTTTGCATCCATATCATTGTGGTGTGATTTCAGGAAAATTGTTGAGGCCCAGATTGTCCGAGCCCCCTTGAGACAAAACGTGGATGTCAAGCTAGTGACGGAAAAAGAGCGCTTCTTGGGAGGCAACCCAACTGTTTGGTGTATAAACTCTTTCCATTTGATTTCTTTGTTTGTATGTTGTTGAATTATTTTGTTTTTGAACTTTGCTGCGGAGGATTCGAGGGGAATTCCTATTAATCTTGCCCTTCGGTTTGAAGTAATAGCGGGAGATTGATCGTTGTTGTTGAGAATGTTGTTTTAGGAAAGGAGTTGTCATTCTGTAGATTTTTCATGTTTGACACGGGCGCGACACCACCGTGTTTGAAATGCTGATCTTTACAGGTTTTGCAGTTTTCGTTTCTCCAGGATGACATTGGATCGACACGGGCGTGTGCCGGCCCTGACACGATGAGAGCACTCGGTACACGTTCGTGTCCCATTTCGGTAAGTTTAAATGGTTTTTCCTGAAATATGCATCACTTAGGACACAAGTGTGACACGGGTGTGCCACTTTGGGAATGGTTCTTGCCTCGGGATACGCGTGTCAGGGGCGTGTTAGGTTGCCCCTTTTCAATAATTGGTCGTTACCTTCGGAGCGCCTCTTCACCCTCCGTGCATCCGTTCATCGCGCCGCCATTTCGCTCCAGATCTCCTCTTTAAACCCTCACGAACCAGGTCTTTTTCTTCTCATGTTTCCATTGTTGATCTTCCCTCATTCGTGGTTTCCTTGAGTCAAGGTATGTGGAATGCTCTCATGCTCGGATCTCTTTGATTTGGTGCAGATATGTTCCTGTTACTTGCTATCCTTGCTTATAATGTTCATGTTGCATGCATTCTCATTCTCCTATGCTTTATGTTTGACTGATTTGGTGTTTGAGGTCTTCGTGACCTCGGTTGGGGATGATGACCATTGCTGACACGGGTGTGTCATTTCGACACGACCGTGTCCGACTCTTGCCTGATTTTTATGCGAAGTCTCGACACGGGTGCAACTCCCATGACACGACCGTGTCAATGACTTGTTTCCAGGCTATGACTGGAATCGTGTTGTCTTCTTCTCTTGCAGATCATGCCTAGGAAATCTGTTGCTTCTAGGGGTCCAAAGGCGCCGAGGACTGACCCTCCCGGTGGTCGTAATGACACGACACCGCGATTCCACACTCAAATACACCAAGCACGCTACGATCACCTTGTTCATCGTTGTTTCGACGAGTCATGCGAAATTGACTGGGACGCTTTGAGCGAGGTGGGTCTTGAGGCGGACGTCCGGCAATTAGTGGGTGTTGGGGCTTCAAGGCAGTTATTATCGATCACGGACACCACATATGAGCAGTTAACTTTCGAGATCCTCTCTACATTCGAGATGTTTCGGGACACCATTGCCTTCCATGAGGCCGATTATATTCATTTTTAGGCTTTTGGAGCTCTCTACCGGATGAGTCTTACTGAGTTTTCCATCTATCTGGGGCTTTATGATGCTATTTTCACTCAGACTCCCGAGTATGATGCTTTACTGACATCTCGGCCACCGGGTGAATCTATTGAGCATGCTTGGTGGCGCATTGGCACGACACTACCATATGACCCTCGTCGGACTAAGGCGACTGCACTGCGCTCTCCCGTGTTCCGTTACATTCACTATCTGCTGAGTCACACCATAGCAGGGCGTGGAGACAGCACGGGGGTTGTGAGTCTGCGTGAGTTGGATTTTCTATTGAGTATAGTGGATGGTTTTCACCTTCATTTGGGGTACGAGGTCGCCGTTTCCATTTTGCGTCAGGGGACGAACCCCTGTATCGACGCTCTATTTGTTGGCCCGTACATCACGCGACTAGCTCGGCACATGGGTCTTCTTCCTAGCACGGTCACCTGCGCGATGTGGGTAGTCGGTGGGGTGTTCCCCATTTCCATTGAGACATTGAGGTCTATGGGGATGCTTCACCAGATTCAGACTACTCGGGGGATCGAGTACCGGGTTCGGCTGTAATGCCCTCATCTGGCCCTAGCTCCTCTGCTCGTCACCCGGGCCCGATTACATGTTCATCTGCGGCATTCCGTTGGATGTAGAGGAGTCTCCAGCTTATCGCTGATCATCTGAGGGTCCATCTGCCGACCCCGCCACTTTCACCCGTTTGTTCACCTCCGCGTTCGCACATAGATACCGCTGGCCCTTCGGCCTTCGCCTACTGATGTTCCTCCTGCCCTCGCTTCGTCTGGCTCTGGTTCGGGCAGTGCATCAGAGGATGACGCCTCTGGCGAGGGGGATGCTTCTGAGGACGACAGTGCCACCCCTTGACCTGCATCTGCAGCATCCGTTTTATTTTCTGTTTTTATGTTCTGTTAGTTGTTTTGTCCCGTTGTTTGAAATTTGTACTTTGTACGTCCAGTAGCACGAGGACCCCCCCGCTCAACTAGCATTTTAATTTGTTTATTTTCATATGCCATTTCCATATTTTATTGCACTATTTCAACTGTATGCCTCTTCATATCTCAGGTGTGTGTTGGTTGCTTGGAGTTAATTTGGCAACGCGTTGAGAGTCACCACATCACTCTCCGCAAATTGTTTGTTTAGCACCCATGTGAGAGCGTCACCTTCACTCTCCATATTCAGAGAAGATTTTCGCACCCTCGTCCTTTCATTTTGTTTCCCATGATCATTATGTGTACTATTTGTTTCTACATTGGGGACAATGTAGGTTTCAAGTGTGGGGGAGGGTTGCATGTTTGCATGAGTGTTGTATGCTTGTATAGATAAGTACCTTGCTAATGATAACCTATGAATTGTTTGTTTGACACGGCTTAAACTTAGGAGGACATGAGCATGTTAGGAGCCCTTTGAATTTAAGTGTAGACCCTTCTCTACTTGCAAGATGAATATCAGTTCACTTTACGCAGAGTTTTGTGCCACTCATTTTGATTAAGACTTGTATTTTGTGCAAAAAAAAAACTGGAAAGTTGGATCCCGACCCAAGGATGCCCTACCAGTCGCACTTTTGGATAAATTGTTGAGTTAAGATGGTAGAAAGAGCTATCGCCCTATATTGAGTGAAAACCGCTCTTGAGTAGTCGAATTTTGGGCATTACACTTGTACATTTGATGACCTACCGGGAGAAAAGGCTACCACTAAAGTGTATGAAGCTACTACCCATTTTGTGAGTGTAAATAGAGTGAAGTAGTTTAAGTCCTTTCGAGATTGTGGGGCTCATACTCTTGGGTCTTGCACACACACATGGTCTTGTGAGTAGAGGAGAGTCTTATACGAATTTTGGGGTCTTCTAACTCTCACTATTCCTCTTTTATTTTTAAGCTCTGTCTTTCATGTGAGGCTGGAAGTTTGGCACTCATCTGTATTTCTCTTTATGTGTTTGTGTTGTGCTTGAGGACAAGCAAATGTTTAAGTGTGGGGGCATTTGATGAGTCCATTTTATATCATGTTTCTTACCCCCTATTATAGTCCTGTCTCTATCCTTGAGCATATTTACTGACTGGAATTGGTGCTATTTAAGGTATTTTATTTCTTGTGTAGGAATCTGGGGCCCGAGTCAATTTATTGTGAAATCGAGGGAGTTTCCCGCGTGTGCTGCGACCAAAGGTTCAGAACTGGCTGACACGAGCATGACACGCCCGTGCCCCAATTGCTGCAAGTCCCAGCCTAGAGTATATCAGAACTAAAATCCTGACACTGGAGTGTCCCAGGCAGGACACGATCACCACATTCCCGTGCCCCAAGTGCTGCAAATCTCAGGAGACGTTCTCTCATGAACGACACTAGCACGGTGCCTAGTACACGGCCGTGTGCCAGGTAACACGGGGGACACACGCCTGTGCCCCAACTGCTACAAATCTCAGGAGTTTCACACCTGGATTCTCGAGAAGAGTTCACGGTCAGAATACACTCGTGTCCAGACCGTGTCGGGCCCCGAATCAGCCTTTTAACTCCAGAAATTAGGGTTCTTTCTCATCTTTTGTTCGGGGATTCATCTCTCTACCGGGAGGACGTTGATGAGATCGAAGATCAAGCTTCACCAAACCGCCTAAGGAGATCAAGGAGATCAAGGACACTGCAATAGAGGACATTTTGAGTATTTAAGGGGGTTCTTTCTCTCTTTCTTTGTTCCATATTTTGTCTCTCCTTGTGTACATGACCTCAGGGGCTAAGTGGCCATAGTGCCTTGGTTGTGGACAATCGTCAGACTGTATTACTTGTAAACTCATTGTTTTTGACTATGGAGTTCTAAATGATGCTTGCGTTTAATCTTGAATTGCATAATTATAGTGTGTTTGGAGTGCATAGTTGTTAGGTTATCCTAGCAAAACTTTAGTGTATCTATGAACACATAGTTGCAATATTGCTTGTGATCACACACGAATGTCATTAGAATGTACCGAGGTAGTCAACTAGGATGAGATAGTGTGCACGAGTCATTGGAGACTTCCATAGGGATTTACTCTTGTGATTGTTGAATACTTAGTCCTAATCTCGTCCATTATCACCACCATTACCTTTTATTCATTGTTGTTATGATTCCATACCCTTTCTATTTGTTTCACTAGACATCAAAGGATCAACGAGTACTTTAAATACAGTTCCCTGAGGTTTGACAACCCTACTCTTATTTGAGTACCACTTTATTAATTCTTGCGACCCGTACACTTGCGGATAGCGCATCACCTTTACTCTGTTGCTCGCGCATCTAAGACCCAGTGGAGTTCATCTCCTAGTACTTCGCTCTATTTTGACCGCTAAGAACCCGTTGAACATGGAGGAAGGGAAAATCACACCGGAGGGGAGAGGGAAAGTTTCACTACCTCACGACTCACCCTCTCGACCCTCTCCAATCTCAAGTATTCTAACCCTATAGGAGTTGTCACACCTCCAAAGGATAACCTAGAAGATTCACAACCCTAGTGTCACGGCTAAGGGCAAATCGATACAAGATGCAATTAAGATTGAAACTCAATTTTATTCATTAATAAAGGAAAGCATAATAACAAGTCATAGAAATCTAATTATCCTAGGTTTTACAAGTCTGAATACTCACAAGGGTTTAGCTCCTCATGGAGCTATACAAATCCATCAAACTATGAGAATAAGCACAAATCAAAAGCATAGATGAAAACCCCTTTGTGTAGAGTGTGGCCATGGTCTTGTGCAGCCGCAGGACATTGATGTCGATGATGATGCCGCGCTTCAATCCTTCACAAGGTCCTCTTCAAACCCTAGCCGCAACCCTGTAGAAGATCGGAAAGGCATGCCAAAAGATCTAGAAAAAGTCTCCAAAACGCCATTAAATACTATTAAGTCACGGCTTCACATCGGCCGAATCAGGATTTTACATGGCCGTGTGCAATTTTAACTTGCTACTTATTTTCTACAGTACTTACGATAGTGCTGCTACAGTACTCTTGCCGAAACGCTCCCGGATTCATCGTTCTTCATCGAGGCCGTTGAATTGGGCACACAATCAATTGTAGATCATGCAGATTGCTTCAATTCTCCTCATTGGTGAAGTTCTCCTATGCTACACGAGTTAGACTTATTATGAATGTGACTACCTTTGTGCCCCTCAAAAGAAGGTTGGCACACATCCACAAGTCTAGACTCGTGCCTTGTTCCTTGCTTGGTCCGAGAATTCCCCAACAACGGCAAACACGATCTAACTTTGCTCTTTTCCTCCAAACTAGCTCAACAAACCTACAATGCACAAAAGTAATGCTCAATGTAACACAATAACACTTCGCATTATTATAACACGAGCACTCATCAGCGCCACGCTTTGACTGTTCGATCACAATGTCTATTTCATCCATTTTCAGCATGTTATTTTATTTTCTTTGTTTTGTACTTCGTACTCTATAGCCCAGTAGCACGGAGAGTCCCCTACTCCACTAGAATTTTGGTTTGTTTACTTTCAGCAATTTATTTTAGCCCTATTTTGTTATATGTGTTCTTCACTTGTGTGCTCCCACATATCTCAGTTGTGCGTTGGTTGCTTGGAGTTGATTTAGAACTAAGTTGAGAGTGGCAACTTCACTCTCGGTGTGTGGAGATCTATTATTGAATAGCACGCATGCGAGAGCAGCACCATTACTCTCCATGTTCAAGGAAGACTTTTGCACCCTCACTTTCTATTAATGCCCACAATTATTGCTTTGCATGTCATTCATTCATATATTAAGGATAATGTAAGTTTCGACTGTGGGGGAGGATTGCATGCTTATTATAGATGAGTGCTTTACTAATGATGATCCATGATTGCTTGCTTGGTAGGGCATGAACTTAGGAAGTCATGGGTGTGTTAGGAACCATTTACGCCTAATTGTAGACTCTCTTTTACTTTTTAGACCGAAGATTATTTCACCTTATCTGGTGTGTGGAGCCGCTCGTCTTTATGATTCTGATTTAAAAAAAAAAACTTAAAAGTCAGATTCCATGTAGGATGCCTTACTGGTCCTTTGTAAAAAGTTGGTAGAAAGAGTTATCACCTTAGAAGTGTGAAAGCCGCTCTTGAGTAGTCAAATTTTGGGCATTACAAGTGTATGTTTGATGACCTACTAAGAGAAAGGGCTACCTCTATCATGTATGAAGCTACTACCCATTGTTCTTAGTGAAAATAGAGTGAATGGGTCAGTTGAGCCCTTAAGACTCTAGGGCACACATTATTGGGGACACAAGGTCATTGAAGTAGAGGGGGATATGAATCGATCGCGTTGTTCTGACCCTCATTGTTCCTTATTTGGTTTAAGCTTTACTTATCATTTGAGATCAAAAGTGTTGCACTCATCTGTATTTCCGTAAAGCTCATTTAAATTGATTGAGGACAAGCAACAGTCCAAGTGTGGGGGCATTTGATGAGTGCATTTCATATCATGATTTCATGCCCTCTACTCCATTTTTTTACTCCTCTTTTAGCATATTTCTGTGTATAATAGGTGCTATTCAAGGCATAATATTCCTTGTTTTGGAATCTCGGGCTTGAATCATTTTGGAGTGAAATCAAGGTTGTAACATGCATGTTTATTGACCAAGGATAAAGAGCGAGCTGGACACGAGCAAAGCATGGCCGTGCTCTGTCCACTGATCTTCCCGGCTTGAAGAGCAAATTAGCAGAATAATGACATGGGAGTGTCCTAGTCAAAACACGGTCACTACACGCCCGTGTTCCTTTCACTGTAATTCTAGGGAAAAAGCTTTCTCTTCTTTTCAAACGGAACATAGGCATGTTTTCTGTTACACGGCAGTGCGTCAGCAGACACGGGGATGGCCCGGCCATGCGGCTACCCCCGATCATCTTGGGCTTTTCACTCATGGAATTCCCAAAAAAAAAAGGATATGGATTGAACACGACCATGTCCAGAAAGTGTCAAGCACAAAGTTGCCTTTTTAACTCCAGGCTTTAGGGCTTCCTCTCATCTTTTGTTCAGGGATTCTTTTCTCCACCAGGAGGACTTTAATGAAAGCGAAGATCAAGCTTCACCGCACCACCTAAGGAGATCAAGGACGAGTTGGAGGCACCAAGAGAGGTGTGGTTAGCACACGGAGCTTGACTAGCGAGATCATCTAGAGTAAAGAAGGGAGTCATGTCTTCCTCTTGTTGTTCTTATATCATTTCTTCTTTGTTGTACCTGCGCATGAGGGGCTAACTTGCTATAGTGCCCTGGGGTTTAAGAACTTAGATGATTTGTGTTGCCTAAATACTTGTTCCATTTGTTCTACAGAGTTTTATTTGATTCTGGTGTTTAATCTTGTGTTTGTATAACTTGATGTGTTATATCTGCACAATTGTTAGGGTAAAACTAGGTGCGTGGCTTGTTTATCAAGAACTCATAGATGTAACACTACTTGTGAGCACACACTTGGATCAATAAAATCTACCTCGTAGGCACTTAGGGTAAGATAGCATGCAATAGTCTATAAGGATCACGCAGGGCATTTGATAAGTGCTCATGTTATAGTAATACGAAGTATTATTATCTTACATTAATCATTACTTTAATCAGATTTGATCATTAATGTGTGTGCATTTGTGTGCTTTTGTGCATTGTAGGGTTTTGGAACCAATTTGGAGAAAAAGAAGCAAGAATAGATTATGTTCGCCATTGTTGAGGAGTTCTCGGACCAAGCAACGAACAAGGCACGAGTCTAGACTTGTGGGTGTGTGCCAACCTCCACTAGAGGGGCACAAGGGCAGTCACATGCACAAAAGTCTAACTCGTGTTTTATTGGAGAACTTTTCCAATAAAGAGAAATGAATTAATTGACATAATCTAATGTTGATTGTGTGCCCAATTCAACGGCCTCGATGAAGAACGATGAATTCGGGAGCATTTTGGTGATGTACTGTAGCAAGTTACTGTTCACAGTCTGACGAAAATCAGCAAAACTGAATTTCCACAAGGCCGCGTGGAATTAACACACGGGCGTGTGGAAATTATGATTTTCCACAGGGGCGTGTGGAACTCCGATTTCAGCCCAATTTCAGCTTATAAATACTCCGTTCTCAGATCTATTTGGGGACCCCCATTCTATTTCTTGCCTATCTTTTGGGAGGCTTTCGGCTAGGGTTTGGAGAGGTTCTTGGAGGTCTTTGTAGGCGAATATACGGCATCGACATCGACATCCTTTGGAAGAAAGCTATTGGAGGAGCTTTCATCGGCATCGATTCGGCGAGGTGTGTCCTAGGCTTGACAAGGGATTCGTGGAGAAGATTAGGCGGCTCCACAAGACCATCGATACGATCTACAAGGGCGATTTCTTTATAATTTTTATGCATATGTTCTTAAACTCCTTATTGATTTTGTATTGCTCCTTGGAGAGCTAAACCCTAGTGGGTTTTCGGACTTGTAAACCATAGGATGATATAATTTCTATGACTTTTATTATGCTTTATTAATTTGATGTTTTTCTTATTGAGTTCCAATCTTGCATGCCGATTGTATGAGGTTTTCCCTTAACAATGACACTAGGGTTGAGAATCAATTAGGTTATCCTTTGAGAGTGTGACAACCTTTATAGGATTAGACAACACAAGGTTGGAGAGGGTTGAGAGGGTGAGTTGAGAGGTAGCGGAACGTCCCCTTTCCCCTCCGGTGTGAATTTACCTACCTCCGTATCCCAAGAGTTAATTGCGATCGAAGTAAAGTGAAGTACTAGGAGATGAACTCACTTACGAAGTGTTGAGTGAATCTAAGGACTGGAGCTTAAATTAGATTAGGGTTCTTCCACCTAGACCAAAGGGTTAGAACTATAACTATGGATAGGGTCTTTCACTTGGAATCCCTAGAACTCCATGCAATTTCACACAGTGCTAGGCATTAGTATGATGTACTCTCCTGGGGCTTAGGTGACAGGTCATCGAGAGTCAAGTGTTGTAGAGAAGTCTAGAGCCGAGTATAGTGTGGGATTAGTCACGGTTGACCTTAGATTTGGGACCGTGTGCTTAAGGATTTCCATGACTCATTAGACATAAATTAGATGGTATAATACTAGTCTTGCACTAGAAGCACTAGTCGTACGGGGAGCTTTGTCCGGGTACCCCATCTTTATATCGATTACCTCTCCAACCTTTATTGTATATATATATATATATATATATATATATATATATATATATATATATATATATATATATATATACACTTATCAATTTATCTTACCATCGATTCCATTTATTGCTAAAATAGTGATAACGCTTGTTTCAGAACACTATTCCCTGTGGATACGACTACCCACTCACCAGGGTATTTTATTACTTCGACAACCCATGCACTTGCGGGGTACACACGCAAGGGGTGTGTCAAGTTTTTGACGCCGTTGCCGGGGAATAGTCATTTCAGAGTTATTTGTACTTTGCTATTTTAGCTATTCATTATTCATTCTATTTTACACTTTCATATTCTTCTGTCATTCTTATTTGCTATCTTTTCTTTTGTCTTACTTTTTCTTGCAAGGAGCCTAAATGGAGATTGATCCAATCATTGAGCTATATTTTCAAGTTGAAGCTTTAAGTAAAAAGGTTGATAAAATTTTTGCTTCACAACAACAAAGCAACCCATGCTACAGCACATATCATCCAAATGAGAGGAGCTACCAAAATTTTTTATGGAATAATGATGGCCAACAATGGGAAGAACCTCAAAAGCAATTTCAAAAGGATGAGATATTCGAAGAGGAGGCACCTCAGTGGAAAAAAGTGCTAGATAACTTTATTGAAGCATCCGATGCCTCTTGCCAAAGTATGGAAGCCACACGAAAGTGTCATAAAGCGTCCTATAATAACCTTGAGTATCAATTAGGATGGATACTTGACACACTCTCCATGGAAAATGAAGTGTTTGAGCAAGCAATGCAAGTTCCTTGTAAAGATGATGTGGTAGTGAATGATAATGAAGAAATAGGGCAAACCGAGTACGTTGCTGTAAAAGTTGAAGAGGTAAAAGAAGAACATCATTTGGAGAATTGTGATTTCTTGAATGAAGATTGTGCTTGTGAGCAAGAAAATTTTCAATGGGATTTGCTAGTGCCATGTTCCTTTCAAGTTGAAAACACATAAGATGAAGCAAACCCTAAGGTATTGGAGCAAGCATCTCTCTTTGGGATTGATAAACTCATAAAAGGCAAGAAAGAGATTTTGGGAAGGGAAAAAGATGTGGGGAGGATATTTAAACCATCCAATGACCCACCTATGCTAAGCTTGGATAATTCCCAACCCAAATTGTTTCCTTGGAGGCCAAAAGTAAGATGGTTGGATCCTCCAACAAATACTCCACCCCGGCAAGTCGATTTTTGGTTTAAAGGAAGTAGCTATGCAAGTTCTTGTCGAGAGGAATACACTCTTTTCAAGCCGCCTTAAGGTAAGAAAGAGGTACTGATAAGTGCTTGTGTTATAGTACCGCGAAGCGTTATTATCTTACATTGAGCATATCTTTTATCAGTTTTTATCACTAAACAGCGTGCATTTGTGTATTCTTGTGCATTGAAGGTTTGTGGAGCTAAATTGGAGAAGAAGAACGAAATTAGGTCGTGTTCACCGATGTTGGGAAGTTTTCGGACCAAGCACGGAACAAGGCACGAGGTTGGACTTGTGAGTGTGTGCCAACCTCCTTTGGAGGGGCACAAAGGCAGTCACATTCACAACAAGTCTAACTCGTGTGGCTTAGGAGAACTTCACCAAGAAGGAGACTTGAAGCAATCGGCACAATCTACCATTGATTGTGTGCCCAATTTAATGGCCTCGATGAAGAACGACGGATTAGGGAGCGATTTCGGTGAGTTACTGTAGCAGCACTGTAACTTTGTTACTGTAGCAATTCACTGTACCAAGTTACTGTGCATTTCTGCCGAAGATTAGGTTTCCAGAGAATTCACACGGGTGTGTGGAATTAACACACGACCGTGTGAATTATTTTCCAGCAAGCCAGAGACTTCACACGGGCGTGTGGAAATTCCACACGGCCGAGTGAAGTAATTTTTCAGGAAGACAGAAACTTCACACGGGCGTGTGGAAATTCCACACGGCCGTGTGAAGCCCCGATAACTTCTAATTTAAAGCCGCACTCAGCCTATAAAAAGCCGGATTTTGGAGACTTTTAAAAAGATCTTTTGACCTATCTTTCTCTTCAACTTGGGGAGTGCGGCTAGGGTTTCGGAGAGGATTTCATGGAGGTTTAGCGCGTGTCATCGGCATCGTCACCGACGTTCGACGGCCGCACAAGACCACGGCCACACCATACGTAAGCGGGTTTTTATTGATGTCCTTATTTTGTGCTTTCTTTCATACATTGATGAACATGTATTGCTCTTTGAGGAGCTAAACCCCTTAAGGATATTCGGACTTGTAAACTCTAGGGTTATTATGTTTCTTTGACATTGTTATTATGCTTTTCCATTATTGATGAATAAAAATTGAGTTTCAATCTTATTTTCATCTTTCTAATGTTTTCTCTTAGATATGACACTAGGATCGAGAACAATTTAGGTTGCCTTTTTGGAGGTGTGACAACTCCTTAGGGTTAGACTACTTAAGATTGAGGAGGGTTGAGAGGGAGAGTTGTGAGGTAGCGATGTACCCCTTTCCCCTCCGACATGGTTTCTCCCTACCTCCGTTTCCTTGATTTCATAGCGGTCGAAATAGAGTGAAGTGCTAAGCAGATAAACTCCCCTGGGGCTTAGTTACGCAAGTAACAGAGTGAAGGGTTGAAGTGAATCCTATGCATTGGGGCTTAATCTAGACTAGGGTTCTTCCACCTGGACCAAAGGGTTAGAACTACACATAGGAACAGGCTTTACCATTAGGAATCCCTAGAGCTTAAAACAATCCCACGTAGTGTGAGGTTTTAGTAGATATACTCCCCTGGGGCTTAGTCGTGCGAGCGATAGAGTGAAGGGTGACGTGAATCCTAATACCGGGGCATAGTGTTGGGGTTAGTCACGGTTGTCCTTAGGTTTGGGACCGTGAGTCTTAGGATATCCTCGACTTGATTAAACATCAATAGGAAAGTATAATAGCATAGTCCTGCACTAGAAGCATAGACCCTAGAGATAGCTTGTCCGGATGCCCTATTTCATTCATTACTAGTCCTCTCTATTCTCTTTACTTGCACTCTCTCATCTTCCATCTTTCTATTTAATTTCTCGTCTTCTAGTATAATTGTTTCCATAATTCACTCATCGAATCAATTGATTACTTTTTCGTACTTCGCATAGTTTTAATAGTGAAATCTCGTATTCTAACTCCCTATTCCCTGTGGATTTGACTACCCTCTCACCAGGGTAACTTTTATTACTTCGATAAACCTGTGCACTTTCGGGCCACCTGTCAGGTATGTCAAGCTTAGTGATGTTAAACAAGCGCTTATTAGGAGGCAACCAAAGTTTTTATTGCTTGTATAGTCTTTAGTTTAGTTTTTAGCATGAATAATTGCCTAGTTTCGGTGTTTTGATTTTATTATGTGTGCGCTGTGATTTTTTATGGATTATTGGTTTTGTAGTGTGCCTAATTGTGATTATCAAAGTTTTGGGTCATTTGAGTGTGTTTTCAAGGATCTCTGGTCATAATTTCATAGTTTATACAGGCTCAGAACATTGTATTTGAGTTTTGAAATTTTTATACAGAGCCTGTAAAATTTTTCAAAGTCATCCAGAGAAAACACACGGCCGTGTGGAATTTCCACACGGCCATGTGAAGCATTTCAGGGCTCATCTCGAGCGTCACAGGGCCGTGTGACTGCCCCTGTGAACAACCTTATGACGGGCACACGGCCGTGTGGAATTTCCACATGGCCGTGTAGATCTCTGCAGAGCTACAGCTCTCCATCGCGAGAGTGACAGGGGCCGTGGCAGTGCCACTGTGAGTGCCCATGTGTGTAGCACACGGCCGTGTGGAATTTCCACACTCCTGTGTGGTTGTTCTATAGAATAAGAATTTCATCCAGAGGCTCACAGTGGACATGCGAGTGCCTTTATAGGTGAGCGTGTGCATGGCACACGGCCATGTGGAGTTTCCACATGGCCGTGTGGAACACTTAGATGATTTTCTTGACATCCAGAGACGCCACAGGGGCGTGTGGGTGCCCCTGTAGCAGGCCTTGTGTTAGCCAGGTTGGGCACACGGCCGTGTGGATGTTCTAGAAAGCAAATAGAGTAAACACAGGGCGTGTCATTACCCCTGTGACTGATTTCAGTGCAGGCACGCGACCATGTGGAATTTCCACACGGCCGTGTGGATGCGCAGAACACAAAAGGCTGTGACTTCTTTTAAAATCTATTTGTACCTTTTCGATTCTAAATGCCTCCACACTCAAGGGATGTTTCCTCCCATTTTCCTAACCCTCTCTTTGTCCATTTAAGGAGTTTTAAGTCGTTTTCCGGCCATATTCGAAGTTTTTGATTTCTACTTCGTCGGTAAGCATCTTTTCTCATTTTCTTCGTCAATCTCATATTTTCTTTTTCACCACCAGGATCACCATCAACAACAGCAGCATCACCGGCACCAATAGCAGACGACACCGACGCTTGAGGCGTTTTTAGCTTTATGTTTCTTTTGTGTTATTTTACTTTTATTGAGCTTCACTGAACCCCATTGTGTATACGTGCAGATGGTCTTGGATGTAAGGAATTTGAGTACTAGTCATAGGCACGGTCATGGGACCGTGTGTGCTCTACAAACCATTGAGACTCAACTCTCAATGAACCTAGCTCCATCAAACGCAACATTTGGAGTTCAGGGGAGTAATGTTTCAATTGCCTACTTCGACACTAATTGTTTTTCATTTTTTATGTTTGATTGTGCTTGCATGTGTACATTGGGGACAATGTACATCTTAAGTGTGGGGCGGAGTTCACTTTGCACACACCTTTACTTGTGGGTTCAATTGCTTATGCTTATGTAGCCTATGGCGGTTCACCTTAGTTGCAATGTTTGTATTCTTAGAGTTTAGAAGAATTTTTAACATTGTGTCCTATCATGCTCTAGTTTTTACTTGAATTTTAGGAAATTTTTGCTCGATTATCTTATTTTGCACACCTCACTCTTGGAATCTTTTGGAAACTCAATCTTGAAGTTTTAAGGACAAGTTTATCATCGTTCTTAGTAAAGTTTTTAGTTTTACTTTGGAAAATGCATAAAAAAAAAACTTGTGAGCTTGTGAGTATTAGTTTAGCTTTTGCATTTGGGATGGAAAGAGCTACCTCATATGAAGTATGTAGCTACTCTCATAAGTCGGATACAAGTTATGCCCTAAAGAGAGAAAGAGCTATCTCATGTGAAGCGTGAAAGCTACTACCGCGGTAGAAAAAGCTACCTCCTCGAAAGTGTGAAAGCTACCTTTGCCGGCCGCCTAGGAAAGGACTACCTTAGAGGTTGAGTGAAGCTACTACTTCCTTACTTTGTGTATATAAATAAGTCCTTATAACAAGAGTTTAAGGATTACTTATTGGTTCTCTTGAGTGAATCCGCACACACTTCCACATTTTCGAGTTGCTATCCTTTTTTATTCGAGTTTTTAGCTAGAGCAATGGTAACCTTATGCAATGTTTTGATTTCCCCTTACTTGTAGAATGCTTCTTTTGCATACTTTTTGTGAACCTAAGGCCGGGCACTTTCAATTGTTCTTCCCAAGTACTTTCACGTTGTATTTTGCTTGAGGACAAGCAAAAGCTTAAGTGTGGGGGAGTTTGATAAGTGCTTGTGTTATAGTAAAATAAAGTATTATTGTCTTACATTAAGCATTACTTTTCTCAGATTTAATTACTAATTAGTGTGTATTTGTGTTCTTTCGTGCATTGTAGGATTGTGGAGAAGATTTAAAGAAGAAGAAGCAACAATAGGTCACGAACGTGATTGTTGAGGGAGTTCTTGGACAGGTCAAGGAACAAGCCATAAGTTGTGGTGAAAGACATGTGAGTGTGCGCCAAACTCCAATTGGGGTTTAGTGAATATGTGATTTGGAGGATACAAAGACAGTCACACTCACATGTTCTGACCTGTGCAACATTATCAATAGATTCGTCAATGTGTTTCAAGTGAAGATGCGACGTGATCTACCATTGATTCTGTGTCCAATTCAATGGCCTCAATGAAGAACGATGAATTCGGGAGCATTTTCGGCGAAGACTGTAGCAAACACTGTAGCAAAATACTGTTTGCAGTCTGCTAAAAATCAGCAAAACAGAATTTCCACAGGGGCGTGTGGAACTCCGTTTTTAGCCCGATTTCAACCTATAAATAGCATGTTTTTAGATCTATTTGGTACCTCCCACATTCTATCCCTTGCCTATCTTTTGGGGGGCTTTCAGCTAGGGTTTGGAGAGGTTCTTAAAGGTCTTTGGAGGCAAATATACGGCATCGACATTGACACACCCCTTGCGTGTGTGTACCGCAAGTGCACGGGTTATCGAAGTAATAATTATACCCGGTGAGTAGGGTAGTCGAATCCACAGGGAACAGGGCTACTAGTACTAACTTCTTCTCTGCAATCTAGCCTAATGACTAATGTGATTTTGTGGTGATCTAGTGTGCATAGAAATTAATACCAGAGATGAATAGGCAAAGGGTAAATAAAGGGAGATCTCAATCAATGAAGATGAGATACCCGGGCAATGCTCCCCCTAGGCTCTATCATGAAGTGCAAGAGTAACTAAATGCTTCTAACCGAGTTCTATGAGTCGAGGTAATCCAAGAATAATCGGTCCCTGCCTCCAGGCCACCGATACTAGTCCCCTACAAGGTCCCGGCGGAGAAATCGCTCAATCTCAACACCTCACACCCCATATGACCGCAATGAGTTCTAGGGATACCTAAGAGTGAAACCAATTTCTAAAATTAGATCTAACCCTACTTCTAGGCGGAAGATCCCTAACCCCCTACAAAGGTCCCGGTGGAGAAATCTATCAATCTCACGCCTCACACCCCATATGGTTGCATAAAACTTAGGGAATACGGAGATAGGAAACACTCAATCGGATGGGAAAAGGGACACTCCTCTATCTCAAGACTCACCCTCTCAACCCTCTTTAACCTTATATGTTCTAATCCCTAATGGAGACCTCTCTCTCACCAAGGAAACAAATCAAACATACCAAACAACCATACGAATCAATAAGGCATGCAAGCAATGATTAAACAAGATTAAAACTCAAATAAACTCGGGCTTAAAAGAAAGCATAAAGAAAGTCAATACATGAATCGAAACCTAGGGTTCACATGCCCAAGTATCTACTAGGGTTTAGCCCTCCATGGGGCATATTACAAAGCAAAACATAACACAATGAAAAGCAATGTAAACCATGGAAGTAATTGAATTCGTGATGATGGCCTTGATGGGTCGCTCAACGTCTTGAACGATCCTTCTCCGAAGCTAGGTCGCCAATGACTCCCTCGATGCTATGACGGAGGAAAGAACTATCAAAGTTGGTGAAGAACGGCCCTCCAATTCGGCAAAGACCTCCTTCTCAAACCCTAGCCGCTTCGTGATAAGTGTCTAAATGTAAATGTTTTAATATACGTACTCTATACACTTAGCATGTATTTTGTTAAGAATTGATGCCCGTTTTGTGCTTAATCGACTATTATTTATGTTGTAGGACACGGGGGAGCCATGAGGAGCACGAGAATACAATTTGGGCGAAAAAGGATGAAATTCAGGCGTCGCAGCACTGTAGCGTATTTACTGTAGCTGAAGCACTGTAGCATTCTTACTGTAGCAGTTGCTGTTGCACCTGAGGAGTTTTGGGCTGGAAATGATGGAAGTGCATAAGAGTAAACAGTGCATCATACGGGGCCGTATAAGGGGCCGTGAGCATCAAAAGACAGTGATTTTATACTAGGGTTCACGGCCCCCTATCCACCCCGGGATCCATTCTTCCACCCCGGGATACACCCCCACATAAGCCAAGTTTTGCCTACCTATCCACCCCGGGATGGATCTATCCACCCCGGGATATTGCGGGCATATTTAAGGTTGTTTTTAGGGCACACAAGGGAGACTTTCTCTTGGCCTTTGAGGCCACCGCCACCACACCTTCTTGAGGCTTTCCGGCCACATTTCGGCGGCGATCTTCATAGGAAACGAGCACACATCATCACCAAGAGGGAGAGGAGCAAGGGAGAAGGGGTTGGAGTGAAGATCTAAGCCATCATCGACAATCTTGTGAAGCTTCATCCATTCAAGGAGATCATCACCTAGAGGGGGTTTTCATTGCTTCTTTTATGTTTTTATCTTCCTTGTATGTTGTATAAGTGTCCCTTATCATGAGGGATTAACTTATTGTTGTGTTTGGATTTGGATGAACCCTAGGGTTTATCTTGTGCATGAACTTTGGATTGTTGTTGTTAATCTAATTTGATGGTTGTTTGAGGTTCAATGTTTCATGCTTCATGTCTAGAATCGCATTAGTGGAGAAATCCGTGATTCTTTTATGAGTTGTGCGCGTAGATGTGACCTACTCACGTGTACTAGATCTAGGAGAGATTGAAAGGGGATTCTTGTGCCGACACGCCGAGAAATTGGGTGCCGGTAGCCCTCCATTGCTAGGTTTAAGCCGAAGGATAGTAGGTTTACTCCTATTAGAGATTTCACGGAGCTTAATGCGATCATAGGTGGGTTAATACGGAGAGATTCCGGTTAACACTCGTATGGGATCAGCGGTTAGTCGCCGAGAAATCGGGGCTAATCTACTCAGGAAGTCTCTAGGTCTCAGCTATCGTCATTGCATCTTTAGATCATCCTAGTTCGGGTCTTAATGACAACCCTAGGTGGATTCCTTATCCAAACACTCCCTTCTCATGCTTGATACTCCCTTGTTTATTTACACTCGTGTGCTAGTGACCCGGCCATTAGGTTAGTTAGTTCACTTTATTTTGTTCTTTTCACTAAGAATTGTAGGCTAGAAAATAGATGAAGGGTGAGTAATAGTACTTCCTTGGCCCCAGTGGAATACGACCCCTGTGTCACTCACAGGGTATTACTTGGCGATCTCGTACACTTGCGGGGAAGCTATCAAGTTTTTGGCGCCGTTGCCGGGGAACATTCAAGGAATATTAGGAAAGCTTGTAGTCTATTGCTCTAGTCATTTGCTTTGTAAATATTTGTCTTTGTATGTGTCTTTTACCGTTTTGTGCATATTTATTTATTTTACTTCTTGCTTATTTTCTTTGTTAGCTTATTGTTTTTATTTTTTTTTTATTATCGACACAGGGCCATGGATTCCCAAGAAAAGCTTTTGGCCGCCAAAATCTTTGCACTTGAAGAGAAGGTAGAAAAGTTCCTTGCCTTGAAAGCACGCCAATGCAATCCACCCCAAAATGACTACAATCCATATTGGCAAGGGTACCAAAATTTTTCGACACATTATCATACTCAACAATGGGAGCACCCTTACCAAGGATTGCCACAAGAGCCCTCCTTTCAAGAACCATGGCATCACCCCCTTCCAGTATTTCAAAGTAAACCATTTATTGGATGGGATCTCAATACACAAGATGTGCTTGAGAGATTCATGATGAATGCGGATGCTGAACCTGAAGCCTTGACTGCCGAAAATTTTAATGCCCAACCATCTCTTCAAAGCATGGAAAGCCAGATAGGAGTGTCTTCTAGTACATCAACCAAGTTGCCACACATTTTAGAAGACCTATCTGAGAATGGCACTAGAAGGGAAGAGCACAAAGGTGAACTTGAGGTGGAAGTGTATTTTGAGGTATTGGACGTTAAAGCAAATGATGTTGCATCAATACCTTGTGAGCAAATGATAGATGTTCCATCTCAAGGTGAAGTTGAAGAAGAAAGAGAGGAGGATGACATCATGGCCATGGACGAATGTGAGGAAGTGGAAGAAGCTCCATCGACAACATTTGAAGACGCTACTTGCCTCGACATTGAGCATTCAATAAACCAATCTTTAATCTTCAAGTGCAGAAAAGAAACTCCGGGAATTGTATTTGATGATGTGGGAAGGAAGCTTAGGCCATCCTTGAACCCACCAATGCCGGGCTTGGACAATTCCCAACCAAAAATTTTTCCTTGGCGGCCCAAGAACATTTTATGGGCAATTGAAGTTCATCACCACAGGGTTGAGAAAAAGATTGTGGATAAGTGGTTGAAGCCTCCAATTAATCCACCCATGCAAAGCTTGACAAGTTCTCAACCCAACTTGTTCCCTTGGAGACCCAAACAACACATATGGGTAGTTCAAGGATATTTAATAAGAGTCGAGGAAGAACATGTGGGTAGGAGGTGGAAACCATCCAAGGACCCACCCGTGCCAAGCTTAAATAACTCTCGACCAAAACTTTTCCCATGGAGGCCCAAGCAACTTTGTGGTGGGGTGCTCAAGGGAATTCTTGCCGGGAACAAAGAAGAAGCGGGGAGGAGGTTCAAGCCGTCTAAGGATCCGCCGAAGTTTAAATTGTACAACTCCCGGCCCAAGCTTTTCCCATGGAGGCCTAAAGGTAACATGTTCTTGGTCTCCACAAGCTTATCATCCCGGAAGGTAATTCTTTTCTTTCATGGAAGTAGCTATGCTACATGTGGCCGGGATGAACACACCCTCTTCAAGCCTCCCTAGGTAAGAATAAGGTACGTCGAGCTAATGACGTTAAACAAGCGCTTCTTGGGAGGCAACCCAAGCTTAAATTTCTTCATTTTTTTTTCTTTTTGTGTTTTTAGTTGAGTGTGTTTTGTGTATTTGTGTTTCTTTCGTATTTTTGTTTGTTTGAATAAGTCCATGCTTGTTTGCCTTGTACATTTTTCTCATCATCGTTTTTGTGTTTTAATTATTAACCATCTTGAGAAGCATATTTTTGATGTTATGTCATGTTTTAGATCGTGTTTTTAAGCATTTCTTTCAAGTTGGAGGTGTTCTAAATCACTTCATTGCCTTACTTAGTCAATTGGAGAAGTAATTTCTGAGTTTTTGAAGCTTCCCAGGTTCTCACGGCCTCAATGGGGCCGTATGGGAGGCCATTTTGCAAAAACCAGTGAGATTTGCCTAGGGTATACGGCCCCCCATACGGCCCATGAGGGGGGGTGATAGACACTGTTCATCCTCATCATATTACCTCTCTCTCTCTCTCTCTCTCTCTCTCTCTCTCTTCATTTCTCCTTCTTCCCACACGATTTTTTCTTTTCTTTCTCCACCGAATCTTGGCCAAATCTTCTCATTTCTTCTCCTAGATCACCTCCTAACCTCTTTGAGAAGTCGATCTAATGGTTTTCTTCGAGCTTAACTCTAGTTTTCTCAAGTTTTCATCGGTAAGCTCTTTGGTGCCCTAACTTTATATTTTTCATTTTTCTTGCATTCTTGGAGCTTTTGTGTGGATGTTTTCAAGAATTTTGCTTGATTTTCGTGGTGTGATGGTTATGGATATGGTTTCAATTGATTTTATGTAAAAATTTTTGGATTTTCATGTTTTTGGGGAGGTTCTTTCAGAGTGAACAGTACCCATACGGCCCCCATACGGCCGTATGGTTACTATTCATCATTTTACCAAATTTTTCCCCATCTTTTGCACCACATTTTGAGTTGTATTGGATTCCTCTATACTTGATTGGGTTCTTCATGGTTTGTAGGCATGTCAAGGATGAAGAAATCAGCTAGCGACCATGAAGTTATGTTTGCACCACATGGAACCACAATTTCGACGAACCCAATTCTAAAGACAAGGACTAGCATGGACACTTTGTTTTGTTGTTTTAGTCTTTATTTTTTTTTTTTTTTTTATTTTTTTTTTTTAGCTTTTGTGTTGTTTTTGTGTTTTGTATTAGTTTTTGCATGATTACTCCCCATCTCTCCTTTGTGAATTTTGTGGAATGATGATGTGCCCTTTTTGCCTTGTAGGGCATTAAGGGAAGTTTGGTGAGCTTCCCCACATTCAATGGAGATTGGACCCGACATGTATAGCTCGCCGTACACTTTGGTTGGGTCACATTTCGCCATTTGTACAAGATAAACCGAGGAAGTTCGCTTTCACCCTCCTCTATTGTTTTTATTGCTTAAATTGCCATGTTCTTCATGATTAGTGTACATTGAGGGCAATGTACAACACTAAGTGTGGGGATGGGTGTATTACATGTTTAGTGGCCATATCTACATGCTAGTGTTATCAATGATGGCTTTGTTCATTCTTGTTAGATTCTTCAAGTACGAATTAATGATTGATGTGAGTTACATTTCTTTTGTTGTGCTCTATTGAATCCTGTTTCACCTCTAGTATTATTCTGTGCACTAAGTCTTTTGTTGATGCCCTGGGAATAGCCTGCTTGACTTTCTTAACTCTCTTGTATGCTTAACACACAATTTTGAGTACTTAGCCTTAGACTACTAAGTTCTATCCTTCAATGAACTCTTAAGAACTTCTAAGTCTTTTTGAGCTAGTCCTAATTTTGTAACTTGTAGTGCAGTCTAGAGTGAATATAAATAAAAAAAAAAAAAAAAAAAAAAGAAAAAAAAAAAGGAGAAAATGAGTCTATGACAGTATTCCTCTGCTAGTATAGCACGAATGCGTCTATGTAGACTGTAATCAAGTAGGATGGGTGGCTCTTGTGCCTGGCCAGCATGTGCATCCGTCTGAAAGATTATTTTTGTGCAGTCTACGTTAGTCGGACTATAAAAAAAAAAAAATGTATATACATGTAAATAAAACCCTAGTGATCTCTCAGACTGCCTACTTGAGTTCGTGAGTGGAAATGGAATTTAGTTTCAAGTATAGACTTAGAAGGATCTTATTTGTTCATTGAAGTGGCACTTAGCATTTTAAGACTTGGTACTCTGTACTTGTGGAGTGATTAGCATCTAGAGCTGTACTAATTGAAGTCATAGGGCTAGGCCATGTCAGGGCAAATGAGATGAAAGATTCACTTACACTGTACAGACATATAAGAGGTGAGACAGGATCTATTTGTTGTACGTATTGACTGTAACTCAACATTTGTATATCATTATTCTATACTTGTATAATCTTGTATTCATTTGAGCAGGAGATGTACATTTAGCCACTTATCATTCCCTTTATTCTTCATGATTTGTTTGCTTGGGGACAAGCAAACGCTTAGGTGTGGGGATATTTGATAAGTGTCTAAATGTAAATGTTTTAATATACGTACTCTATACACTTAGCATGTATTTTGTTAAGAATTGATGCCCGTTTTGTGCTTAATCGACTATTATTTATGTTGTAGGACACGGGGGAGCCATGAGGAGCACGAGAATACAATTTGGGCGAAAAAGGATGAAATTCAGGCGTCGCAGCACTGTAGCGTATTTACTGTAGCTGAAGCACTGTAGCATTCTTACTGTAGCAGTTGCTGTTGCACCTGAGGAGTTTTGGGCTGGAAATGATGGAAGTGCATAAGAGTAAACAGTGCATCATACGGGGCCGTATAAGGGGCCGTGAGCATCAAAAGACAGTGATTTTATACTAGGGTTCACGGCCCCCTATCCACCCCGGGATCCATTCTTCCACCCCGGGATACACCCCCACATAAGCCAAGTTTTGCCTACCTATCCACCCCGGGATGGATCTATCCACCCCGGGATATTGCGGGCATATTTAAGGTTGTTTTTAGGGCACACAAGGGAGACTTTCTCTTGGCCTTTGAGGCCACCGCCACCACACCTTCTTGAGGCTTTCCGGCCACATTTCGGCGGCGATCTTCATAGGAAACGAGCACACATCATCACCAAGAGGGAGAGGAGCAAGGGAGAAGGGGTTGGAGTGAAGATCTAAGCCATCATCGACAATCTTGTGAAGCTTCATCCATTCAAGGAGATCATCACCTAGAGGGGGTTTTCATTGCTTCTTTTATGTTTTTATCTTCCTTGTATGTTGTATAAGTGTCCCTTATCATGAGGGATTAACTTATTGTTGTGTTTGGATTTGGATGAACCCTAGGGTTTATCTTGTGCATGAACTTTGGATTGTTGTTGTTAATCTAATTTGATGGTTGTTTGAGGTTCAATGTTTCATGCTTCATGTCTAGAATCGCATTAGTGGAGAAATCCGTGATTCTTTTATGAGTTGTGCGCGTAGATGTGACCTACTCACGTGTACTAGATCTAGGAGAGATTGAAAGGGGATTCTTGTGCCGACACGCCGAGAAATTGGGTGCCGGTAGCCCTCCATTGCTAGGTTTAAGCCGAAGGATAGTAGGTTTACTCCTATTAGAGATTTCACGGAGCTTAATGCGATCATAGGTGGGTTAATACGGAGAGATTCCGGTTAACACTCGTATGGGATCAGCGGTTAGTCGCCGAGAAATCGGGGCTAATCTACTCAGGAAGTCTCTAGGTCTCAGCTATCGTCATTGCATCTTTAGATCATCCTAGTTCGGGTCTTAATGACAACCCTAGGTGGATTCCTTATCCAAACACTCCCTTCTCATGCTTGATACTCCCTTGTTTATTTACACTCGTGTGCTAGTGACCCGGCCATTAGGTTAGTTAGTTCACTTTATTTTGTTCTTTTCACTAAGAATTGTAGGCTAGAAAATAGATGAAGGGTGAGTAATAGTACTTCCTTGGCCCCAGTGGAATACGACCCCTGTGTCACTCACAGGGTATTACTTGGCGATCTCGTACACTTGCGGGGAAGCTATCACTTCGCCTCTCAAAAGCCACACAAAAGATACCAAAAGAATCGGCAAAAAGGGCTATTTATAAGCCTGAAACGCGTCAGTCACGTGCCTCCACGCGACCACGTGAGATCCCACGCGGTCGCGTGGGCTGCAGAATTCCCACGCGGTCGTGTGGGATTTTGACGCGGTCGCGTGAACAGTGATTTCTGCTACAGTATTACTACAGTGAAATAAACAGTATTTTACTACAGTACTCTTCATGAAACGCGATCCAAACTCTCTTATCTTGAGGCCACATGGTCGGGCACACGTCCATGTGGTGAGTTATAAGACTTCTCTTCCATCGAACCATCATTTGGAAGCTTTAGGTATCTTCACACAAGAAGGGACATGAAGGTGTGACTGCTTTGTGCCCTTCCATCACACAAATTGGCTTGAATTCTTCTGGAAGTTAGCACACACCCTCATGTGCATGATCCTCTCTCGTGCCTTGACACTTGTGTTGTACAAAAACTGCCAACAATAGGTCTTGATAACCCATCTTTGCTTCCTTTTCCTCCTTCAATACTTTCACAACCTAATTGCATAAAAGAACACCAAAATACACTTTATGAGACATAATCCATGGTAAAATGATGCTCAATGCATGTAAAACAAGTGGATAAAACATGTATATTCAAGCACTTATCAAACTCCCCCACACTTAAGCCTTTGCTTGTCCTCAAGCAAAATTAACCATAAACTCATGAAAAGCAAAGGGAAGTGCTTGGCCTTAGGTTCACCAAGAGGGTACAAGAATAAAATTCTAAAATCATGGAGAGAAACAAACACTAGATGAAACAATCAATACTCTAGCAAATAATCCAATCAAAAATGAAAGTACTAAAGTCCGAAAGCGTGTGTGTGTGGAAACTCAACTCATGTCAACACTATATCCACTACTCAAAGTCTTTATTAATAATGGAACTTATTTATGCACAAAAAGAAAAGATAGTAGCTTCACACATCCTCTAAGGTAGCCCTTTCACGAGATGTCTCCCGAGTGGCTTTCACACTTTTGAGGTGGTAGCTCTTTCTACCGAAGGTGGTAGCTTTCACACATCCTATGAGATAGCTCTTTCTCTCATTAGGGCATAACAAGTATCCGACTTATGAGAGTAGCTTCATACAACATAGGTGGTAGCTCTTTCCACCCCCTATATACAGAACACAACTACAATTTTGATTTTTGTGAATTTTCTGAATTTTCTGTGTATTTTTATTTTATTTATTTTTTTTTTAACAAAACTAACACTAGAAAATCCCACAATAATGAACTAGAGTAAATTTCCATAGGTTTAATGAGTGAGAGAAGTGCATTAAAGAGCAATCGGACAAAAATTCCAAGACAATTGGATAAAAACTAGAGTATGATAAAACCTAATGTTTACAACCTCCAAAAACTAAGAATTAAACTCTCAACCCTAAGGTGAACCTTCATGGGCAACATGAGCATGATCATGAAAACACAAGTAAAGGCCATGTATAAGGTGAACCCTCCCCCACACTTAAGATGTACATTGTCCTCAATGTACACATGTAAGCACAATAAAAATATAAGCAATAAAAGCATGATGTGGGTGAAAATGCAATTGAAACAATACTCCCCTAAACTCCTTAGTACTTGATTGGTGAAGCTAACTCGAGGGTGTGTTATTGTTCCACGGGTTGTGAAGATCACACTACCAAGTCACATGGTCATGTGTATGACAAAAACATCATCATCATCACTCTCAAGGCCATCTGCATGGATTCAAGGGGTTCAGTGAAGCTCAATAAAAATAGAAAAGTTGCACGAGTTCTTACGAATGAAGCAAAATAAAGCACAACTCACACAATTAAAACAAAGTATAAAGATAACTAAAGTCTAAAAAATAAAATAAAGAAAACTAGAAAGGAAAACTAAATTAAAGAAAATTAAAGTCTCATGAGTGGGACGCCTCAAGCATTAGCATCATCTGCTGGTGCTGCTGGTGTGTTAGAAGGCATGTCCTCATCCAAGGTCAGCTATAAATGATCAAGGCATTTTTGGAGCAAGCTTTTTAGTCCTTGTTGTCATACCTACAAGAAAATTGCCAAAGAAGTGCAAATTTACATGATATGGCAAGATGCAGGAATCCACATGGGCGTGTGGGCAAGCTACGTGCCCATGTGGCTTAATTTGCCACGTTTCCAGCCCACGCGGGCGTGTGGGATAGTCACGCGCCCGTGTGGACGCATTCTGGCACGGCAGAAGGACCACGCGACCGCGTGACCCAGCCATGCGGTCGCGTGGCTTTTTGGTCGAAGATTGGTGAGCTCCACGCGGTCGCGTGGGCTGTTGGCCGGTCCACGCGCCCGTGTGGCTAGGCCACGCGCCCGCGTGGACATCCAACCATGGCCAAAGAGCCATAGTTGGGCTCCAACGCCTCACTAAGCTTCGTTTACATGTTTTCTAAGTGTTTTCACAATGTTTTCCATGGAAAATATCATCCAAGAAACAAGAAAACTCGATGGAATTGAACATGAAAGCATGGACATGATAGGGGGAGATGAGGCCTTACCGACGCGAATCGATGGAGAAAACATGATGCAAATGCCGGAAAAACACTTCTAAATCTCGAATAAGTCGAAGAAAAATGGATTTGAAATCTTATGGATGAGAAGTTTGGAGAGGAAGAGATGAGAAAATGAAGAGTTGTAAGTTATGGATAATGAATGATGACTCTTCATCTATGTTTATAGGCCACATGGGGGTGTGGGAATTCCACACCCCCGCGTGGGTACTGTACACGGCTGCGTGAGAATCTCACGAGGCCACGTGAGCTGCAGAATTTCTGCAGACAGTCCATGCGGCTCTCCAAACTTCAAAATTAACCCTATTCTTCAACAATTATCATGCATTGCACCCTGAATCATGTCATACATGTGAAAAACACTTCAAATCACAAAAAATTTTCCTTGAAAAGTTCAACACCAACAAAAATTAATCAAGGCACACACTCATGGTAATTATTACTATAGAATTTAAAATCTAAACTAGAAAGCAATTAAAAATTTGGGTTGCCTCCCAAGTAGCGCTTGTTTTACGTCACTAAGCTTGACGTACCTCTTCCTTACCTTATGGAGGCTTGGAAAGAGTGTGTTCCTCCCGACTAGACATTGCATAGCTACTTCCTTTAAACCAAAAATCTACTTGCCGGGGTGGAGTTTTTGTTGGAGAGTCCAACCATCTTACCTTTGGCCTCCAAGGAAACAATTTGGGTTGGGAATTGTCCAAGCTTATCATCGGTGGGTCATTGGATGGTTTAAATATCCTACCCACATCTTCCCCCAAACCCAAAATCTCTTTCTTGCATTCAATGAGTTGATTAATCCGAAAGAAAGGTGCTTGCTCCATTACCTTAGGGCTTGCTTCTTCTTGTGTATTTTCAGCTTGAAATGAACATGATGTTAGCAAATCCCCTTGAAAATTTCGTTGCACACAAGCATAATCTTCATTCAAGCAATCCAAATTCTGAAAATGATGTTCTTCTTCTGTCCTTTCAATTTCTGCAGCAATGTACTCAATTTGCCCTACTTCATCAATGTGGTTCATGGCCTTGTCATGCGTGGAAGAAACTTGCCTTGCTTGTTCAAATTCTTCTTTTTCCCTAGAAAGTGTGTCTAAAATCTCTCCTGTGTGATGCTCAATGTTTTTGATGGAGATTTCATGACATCTTAAGGTGGCTTCAACATCTTCGAAGCGGGCATTGGTTGCTTTAATGAATCTGAGTAATACGCTTTCCAACCGAAGTACATCCTCTTCAAGCTTCTCATCCATCTGAAATTCTTCTTTAGGTGCTTCCCATTGTTGTCCATCAATATTCCATAGGTGGTTTGAGTAGCTCCATTGATTTGGATGATATGTGCTGCGATATTGGTTGCTTTGTTGTTGTGCAGAAATAAATCTATCAAGTTTTCCACTGAAATCTTCAATCCGAAAATATAACTTTGTAATTGGATAAATCATCATTCAAGTACCTTGCAAGAAAAAAGTAACACAAGTCAAAATAAAACAAATGAGAACGGTGGAAGAAAAAGAAAGTGTGAAATAGACAAGATAACGTAAACGATAAATGGCTAGAGCAACAAAGACATAGCGTTCCTAGTATCCTATTCCCCGGCAGCAGCGCCAAAAACTTGACACACCCCTTGCATGTGTGTACCGCAAGTGCACGGGTTGTCGAAGTAATAATTATACCCGGTGAGTAGGGTAGTCAAATCCACAGGGAACAGGGCTACTAGTACTAACTTCTTCTCTGCAATCTAGCCTAACGACTAATGTGATTTTGTGGTGATCTAGTGTGCATAGAAATTAATACCAGAGATGAATAGGCAAAGGGTAAATAAAGGGAGATCTCAATCAATGAAGATGAGATACCCGGGCAATGCTCCCCCTAGGCTCTATCATGAAGTGCAAGACTAACTAAATGCTTCTAACCGAGTTCTATGAGTCGAGGTAATCCAAGAATAATCGGTCCCTGCCTCCAGGCCACCGATACTAGTCCCCTACAAGGTCCCCGCGGAGAAATCACTCAATCTCAACACCTCACACCCCATATGACCGCAATGAGTTCTAGGGATACCTAAGAGTGAAACCAATTCCTAAAATTAGATCTAACCCTACTTCTAGGCGGAAGATCCCTAACCCCCTACAAAGTCCCGGCGGAGAAATCTATCAATCTCACGCCTCACACCCCATATGGTTGCATAAAACTTAGGGAATACGGAGATAGGAAACACTCAATCGGATGGGAAAAGGGACACTCCTCTATCTCAAGACTCACCCTCTCAACCCTCTTTAACCTTATATGTTCTAATCCCTAATGGAGACCTCTCTCTCACCTAGGAAACAAATCAAACATACCAAACAACCATACGAATCAATAAGGCATGCAAGCAATGATTAAACAAGATTAAAACTCAAATAAACTCGGACTTAAAAGAAAGCATAAAGAAAGTCAATACATGAGTCGAAACCTAGGATTCACATGCCCAAGTATCTACTAGGGTTTAGCCCTCCATGGGGCTTATTACAAAGAAAAACATAACACAATGAAAAGCAATGTAAACCATGGAAGTAAACCCCCTTGAATTCGTGATGATGGCCTTGATGGGTCGCTCAACGTCTTGAACGATCCTTCTCCGAAGCTAGGTCGCCAATGACTCCCTCGATGCTATGACGGAGGAAAGAACTATCAAAGTTGGTGAAGAACGGCCCTCCAATTCGGCAAAGACCTCCTTCTCAAACCCTAGCCGCTTCGCCTCTCAAAAGCCACACAAAAGATACCAAAAGAATCGGCAAAAAGGGCTATTTATAAGCCTGAAACGCGTCAGTCACGTGCCTCCACGCGACCACGTGAGATCCCACGCGGTCGCGTGGGCTGCAGAATTCCCACGCGGTCGTGTGGGATTTTGACGCGGTCGCGTGAACAGTGATTTCTGCTACAGTATTACTACAGTGAAATAAACAGTATTTTACTACAGTACTCTTCATGAAACGCGATCCAAACTCTCTTATCTTGAGGCCACATGGTCGGGCACACGTCCATGTGGTGAGTTATAAGACTTCTCTTCCATCGAACCATCATTTGGAAGCTTTAGGTATCTTCACACAAGAAGGGACATGAAGATGTGACTGCTTTGTGCCCTTCCATCACACAAATTGGCTTGAATTCTTCTGGAAGTTAGCACACACCCTCATGTGCATGATCCTCTCTCGTGCCTTGACACTTGTGTTGTACAAAAACTCCCAATAATAGGTCTTGATAACCCATCTTTGCTTCCTTTTCCTCCTTCAATACTTTCACAACCTAATTGCATAAAAGAACACCAAAATACACTTTATGAGACATAATTGATAAGTGCTTGTGTTATAGTATCGCGAAGCGCTATTATCTTACATTAAGCATACCTTTTATCAGGTTTTATCACTAAATGTGTGCATTTGTGTTCTCTTGTGCATTGAAGGTATTGTGGAGCCTAATTGGAGAAGAAGAATGAAATTAGGTCGCGTTCGCCAATGTTGGGATGTTCTCGGACCAAGCAAGGAACGAAGCACGTATTTGGACTTGTGGATGTGTGCCAACCTCCTTTGGAGAGGCACAAAGGCAGTCACATTCACAACAAGTCCAATCCGTGTTACATAGGAGAATTTCGCGAAAGAAGAAGATTTGAAGCAATCGGCGCGACCTACCGTTGCTTGTGTGCCCAAGTAATGGCCTCGATGAAGAACAATGAACCCGGGAGGTGTTTTGGCAAGTTACAATCCTGTTCAGCTGAAGATTAGAGTTCCAGAGAAGTCACACGGGCGTGTGGAAATTCCACACGGCCGTGTGAACCAGTTTCCAGCCAGACAGAGAAGTCACACGGGCGTGTGGAAATTCCACACGGCCGTGTGTTTGTGCAATTTCAGCCATCCAGTGAAGACACACGGGCGTGTGAAAATTCCAAACGGCCGTGTGAAATTAATTTTTCAGCCGAGACAGAAGCTTCACACGGGCGTGTGGAAATCCCACACGGCCGTGTGAAGCCCCCGATAAGTCTAATTTTAAAGCCGCGATTCAACAATATAAAAGGGGATTTTTGCAACCTTTTTAGGATCTTTCGACCTATCTTTTCCCCAACTTTCTGGAGTGCGGCTAGGGTTTCGGAGAGGATTTCGTGGAGGTTGTAGCGCGTCGTCGGCATCAATTTCGAGGTTCGATGTTTGCACAAGACCACGGCCACACCAATTCGAGGGTGTTTTTCATTGATGTCTATGTTTTATGCTTTATTTCTCACATTGATGAACATGTATAGCTCTATGAGGAGCTAAACCCCTCGTGGGGTATTCGGACTTGTAAACTTTAGCGTTTCTTATGTTTCTTTGACATTGATTATTATGCTTTCCATCGTTGATGAATAAAATTGAGTTTTTAATCTTGATTATCCTTTCATATTGTTTTCCCTTAAACATGACATTAGGGTTGAGAGCAATCTAGGCTTTCCTTTGGAGGTGTGACAACTCCTATAGGATTAGACTACTCAAGATTAAAGAGGGTTGAGAGGGAGAGTTGTGAGGTAGCAATGTACCCCTTTCCCCTTCGATGTGATTTCTCCCTACCTCCGATTCCTTGATTTAACAGCGGTCGAAATAGAGTGAAGCAATAGGTAGATAAACTCCCCTAGGGCTTAGTTACGCAAGTAATAGAGTGGAGGGTTGTAGTGAATCCTATTTGCTGGGGCTCAATCTAGACTAGGGTTCTTCCACCTGGACCAAAGGGTTAGAATTACGTATAGGAACAGGTTTAATCACCAGGAATCCCTAGAGCATAATGCAACTCCACATAGTGTGAGGTTTAGGCAGATGGACTCCCCTGGGGCTTAGTCATCTAGGTGACAGAGTGAAGGGTGTTGTGAATCCTAATACCGGGGCATAGTGTTGGAGTTAGTCACGGTTGTCCTTAGGTTTGGGACCGTGAGTCTTAGGATATCCTCGACTCAATTGACATCAATAGGAGAGTATAATATCATAGTCTTGCACTTGAAACATAGACCCTAGAGGTAGCTTGTCCGGATACCCCCCCTTTTATTCATTGTTAGTCCTTCTCGATTTTCCTACTTGCACTTCTTTCTTCCATCTCTCTATTTAGTTTATTGCTTTGCATTATTTTCACTCATCAATGTTATTATCGATCTCCGTATTTTGCATAGCTTAATTAGTGAAACCTTATATTCTATCTCCCTATTCCCTGTGGATTCGACTACCTTCTCACCAAGGTAAATTTATTACTTCGACAAACCCGTGCACTTGCGGGATACACGCAAGGGGTCGTGTCAAGTCTTTGGCGCCGTTGCCGGGGAATTGGCGTTTTAGATATTTGTTTTTCACTATTTTAGCTATTCACTTCGCATTCTATTTCATATTTTCTTTACCTATCATTGTTCTTATTTTTCTTTTCTTTGTTTTCGGCTCCAGGTTATGACCCGTGGGAACCCTTCAATACTTGTTGAAGGAGACCCAGACATTGGAAGAAGAACACATCGTAAAGGGAAAGAACCTGCACAAGAAGCATCAAATCAAGCCGATATTGAGACAGAAGGGTCAGAGACAATGGCAGAACAGAACGAGCAGCAGCGAACGTTGTCCGATTTTGCTAGACGCGCAGTTATGGGGACCCAATCAAGCATCGTGAGGCCCCCAATTACAGCAATGAATTTCGAATTGAAGCCGTCGTTCATTCAGATGTTGCAACAGTCCGCACAGTTTAATGGGTTGGCCGATGAAGACCCTAATAGTCACATAGAAAATTTCTTGGAAGTGTGTGACATGTTGAAGATAAATGGAGTGACGGACGATGCAATTCGATTGAGAGCCTTCCCATTTTCATTGAAGGGAAAAGCAAGGCATTGGTTGCACTCATTACCGAGAGCCTCCATTACGACGTGGGAGGAAATGGCCGAGGCATTCTTGGCTAGATACTTTCCACCTGGAAAATCTGCAAGACTCCGGAATGAGATATCATCCTTTGTTCAGATGGAATTGGAGTCTCTATTCGAGACATGGGACAGGTTCAAAGAGCTCCTTCGCAAATGTCCGCAACATGGATTTCCCGAGTGGATGATTATTCACACATTTTACAACGAGTTGAATCCGAGTACAAAGCAACTCTTAGATGCGGCGGCCGGAGGGACTCTTGGAAGCAAGACTCCCGGTGAAGTTAGGCACCTTGTAGAAGAGATGGCTATGAATAGCTATCAATGGAACTCAAGGAATAGAAAGAAGGTTACCGGACTTCATGAAATTGATGCGGTTACATCCTTGGCGGCACAAGTCGAGTCATTGAGTAAGAAGTTAGACTCCCTAACTTCACCAAGAGTTGCGGCCATAACTACATGTAACGGTTGTGGAGGAGGACATGCTTCAAGTGATTGTCCTATTGCCATAGGAGGTACTAGTGCGGTGGAGCAAGCCGACTTTGTTGGAAACACGTATAGAGGACAAGGCCAAGGCAACCCGTATAGTGGTACATACAATCCGGGATGGAAGAACCATCCGAACTTCTCTTGGAGCAATCAAGGACAGTCACAACAGAACAAAAATAGTGCACCATCGGGATTTCAAAGTCAACAAGCTCCGAATTTAGAAAGCCGAGTGACCGGGTTGGAGGGAAAGATGACTGACCTAGAGAGAGCCCTCACACGGTTCGTTTCCTCTTCGGATGCAAGGTTCCAATCGGTGGAAGCTACTCTTCGCAATCACACCGCCTCCCTACACAACTTGGAGAACCAAGAAGGGCAAATTGCGAAGACTTTGGCGGAGAGACCTCAAAGTAGTTTGCCTAGCAATACGGAGACCAACCCAAGAGAACAACTAAAGGCAATTACCTTGAGAAGTGGTAAGGAGGTTGAGGGGCATCTCCCTCTTGAGAAGACTAAAGACTCACCCGAAGTTGTGGGAGTAGAGGATGGAGCACCAAAGGAGAAAGAGGTGGCATCTCCACCTTACAAGCCGAGAATTGCCTATCCTTCACGATTGAAGAATGACCAAGACAATGAGCAATACAAGAAATTTCTGGGTGTCTTCAAGCAATTGCACATCAACATCCCATTCGCGGAAGCATTAGCCCAAATGCCCAAGTACGTGAAGTTCTTAAAAGACCTCTTGACCAATAAGAGGAAGTTAGAGGAAAGTGCATCCGTCATCCTCGATGCAAACTATTCGGCAGTGCTACAGAAGAATATGCCAAGCAAGATGAAGGACCCCGGAAGTTTTATCATACCGTGCAATATTGGTGATATGGGTGAGGAGATGGCACTAGCCGACTCGGGGGCAAGCATCAATGTTATGCCCTACACGTTCTTCCAAAAGCTAGGCTTGGGCGAGCCTAGACCTACCCGGATGACACTTCAGCTTGCGGATATATCGGTGAGGCATCCGAGGGGTATTGTTGAAGATGTGTTGGTGAAAGTGGATAAGTACATTTTCCCGGTCGACTTTGTAGTGCTCGATGTAGACGAGGATGTCGAGGTGCCGCTAATCCTTGGGAGGCCGTTCTTGCGCACTTCCAAGGCTTTGATAGACATGGACGGTGGAGAGCTCACACTTAGGGTTGGAGACGACAAGCTCACTTACCGCCTCGCCGAAGCCATGCGACATTCTCTTGATTTTGATGATGCTCTATATTATCTTGATGTCACTGATGATTGCATTGATGAATATATGCAGGATATGTTTAACCCGGATCCATATGAAGGGTGGCCAGACCAAGACATGGAGACTGAAGAGGAAGAAGTGCTCGCGCTTGGTTCAGTTGAAACAGACATCAAGAAGGAGAAGGAATTTAGGAAGAAAATCCTTCGGAGATTGAAGAGGTCAAGACGTCGCCACAAAAAAAACCCTAACAAGAAAGGGGATGAGCATTCACGGAGTAAGGGTGTTTCACCCGTGTGTGGTAACAAACTCGATAACTCTCCCTCTACCTTGCAACGATTATGCAATGCTTGTTTTCAAATTGTAGGGAAGAGGGCAAACTCCATTCATGAACCTCCGTAAGGTAAGACAGGTACGTCAAGCTAAGTGACGTTAAACAAGCGCTTCTTGGGAGGCAACCCAAGCATTTTATAGTTTTCTAGTACTTAGTTTAGGTTCGGATTGAATAAAAGTCTTAGCAATGGTGTCCCAATTTTCATGTGCATATGCTGAGTTTTCATGTGGACTTTCGATTATTTACGTGTGCCTTAACGTTAATTGACGAAGTTTGAGTCGGTTGAGTGTGTTTTCTGTAGTTTCTGGTCGTATTTTTATGTTGTACATAGGTTCTGAGTATTCTAAAATCGTTTCTGAAATTTTCTGAAGAGCCTGTAAAATTTTTCTAAGTAAACCAGAGAAAACACACGGCCGTGTGGAATTTCCACACGGCCGTATGTCATCATTCAGAACTCAACCAGAGAGGGCACAAGGGCGTGAACCTGCCCCTGTGAACACCCTCAGAAGGAGCACGCGGCCGTGTGTTATTTCCACACGGCCGTGTGGAACCCTGCAGAACTCCAACTCTTTTTCCCGAGAGTCCACAGGGGCGTGTGTGTGCCCCTGTGAGTGCTACTGTGTCAAGGCACACGACCGTGTGGAATTTTCACACGGCCGTGTGACAACTCTGCAGGAATTCCCTTTCATCCCGAGAAACCACAGGGGCGTGTGTGAGCCCCTGTGGGAGAGCTTGTCAAGGCACACGGCCGTGTGGATTATTCACACGGCCGTGTGAAACACTTAGGTTTTTCTCGGGCGAGTCAGAGAGGCCACAGGGGCGTGTGGGTACCCCTGTGGCCGGCCTTGTGTTCTTGGCCAGGTTGGGCACACGACCGTGTGGCTTGGTCACACGGCCGTGTGAATATTTTCAGAGACCGTCTGAACTTTCCCGTGAGCCCACAGGGGCGTGTACCAGCCCCTGTGGATATCCCTGTGAAGGCACACGGCCGTGTGGAATTGTCACACGGCCGTGTGGGGTAGTTCAGAGAGTGACCAGAGTGCACACAGGGGCGTGTGTTGGCCCCTGTGAACCCTAATTTCATAGGCACACGGCCGTGTGGATGGTTCACATGGCCGTGTGAATTCCCAAAATTTCAAAAGCCGCGCGTTTCTCATTTAGTTTTCACTTGTGCCTTTGAATGCTTTCACTCTAAACTCTCTTGGACCTTCTCCGTTGCTCTCCTGACTTTCTCTGAGGATTTTTGGGGATCGTATTCGAGTTTTCCGGCCGTATTACTTTGTTTTTCATCTTCACCGCCGGTGAGACCTTCAGTTCCTTTTTCTTCGTCAATTCTTGATTCAATTCGTTCTTTTATACAATTTTGCTTGGTTTGAATGTTTACATTACATACGAGCATGCTTAGAATGAAATTAGAACAAATTTAGATGTAAATTGTGGATTTTTAGCCCCACGGCCGTGATGCTTTGCCCGTCAGAAACTCCACACGGGCGTGTGGAATTAACACACGGGTGTGTGAATTTCTGCAGATTGGTTATTTTGAACTGTTTTTGATTGTTTTCTTTTCCAATCTTACAGGAATGTCTTCTAGACCCAGGAAATCGATAGGGAAGCGTCCCCGTGAGTCCATATCTCCTCCGGCAGAGACAGAGTTCAGTATAACCGAGCATCAGGTTCGGTTTAAGCGTTTATCAGGACTCCGTTTTGGACAGACGAGATATTTGGATTTGAGTATAGTGAGGAATATTTAGGGGGGAGACAGCGTCGCAGATGAGATTGGCGAGCTGCTCTCAGTCGGTAGCTGGGAGAGATTGATGGTTATCAGGGACTCGGTGATCCGACCGCTCACGCTGGAAGTACTATCTTCATTTGAGTTTGACCGAGGGTATGACAGTTTTACCGAGGATACGACTATTCAGTTCAGAGCCCTCGGTCGACATTTCACGCTGAGTATGACCCAGTTCTCGGTGCGGATGGGTCTATATGATGAGGCATACACTGAGACAGAGGAGTACTCATTGCTTCCCACAGACTACCCGGGTACCTTAACACCGCAGCAGGCGTATAGCAGACTTTGTGGTCAGGGTCAGTACGAGCCGGGTGTCTCCAAGGCTTCATGCCTTTCTCGACCTGCCTATAGATGTCTACACGCAGTTATGAGCAGATCTATTAGTGGCAGGGGAGACAGTATTGGTGTTTTGAGTCGCCAGGAGCTTCTCTACTTGTATTCGATGGTGGAGAGTGAGCCACTCCACCTGGGGCACATTGTGGCCGACTACATTCGCCATCAGGGCCAGTACCCCAGGGTAGGAGTTATCTTTGTAGGCCCCTACATCACCAGACTTATCATTGGCCTGGGGCTCAGAGATGGAGTCAGGGGAGCAGAGAAGACGAGTGTACCAGTTCCCCTGGGCACAGATACCTTGAGGATGATGGGTATGATCCGCAGAGGAGGATCAAGGACGTATACCTGGACCATACCCCAGACGGAGCAGACTCAGGGTACACAGGCATCTTTAGAGCCACCCCCGACGGATACACAGACCGAGGTACCCCCCACCGCGCCGGAGCCACCTCCGGTGCGGATGTTTTCACCGTCTCGAGGCCAGGACAGACTGGAGCGCCTCGAGAGCGCAGTGGGGATCCTACAGACCGAGGTGGCCGAGGTTAGGGCCACACAGATTACACAGCACCAGGAGGTGATGGCGCAGTTCCAGAGCTTGCGACAGATCTTCGAGCAGATTGTCGCCTCCTCCTCCTTCGTGGTCCGACCTCGGGTTTCTCATCCACCACCTTCTCCCCCGACATCAGCCGATCCACCAGCAGATCCAGAGCCTCCAGCAGCACCAGAGGCCACCACTCAAGACACCGACGCTGAGGCGTCTTAGATTTTAGATTCTTTTCTTTTATTTGTCATTTCTGTATATCTTTACTTTATTTTGGACTTGTAGTACTCAGAAAGGATTCTCCTTCTGAGTATAGCTTTTATTTTGCTTTTTATTTTTGTCTCGAGTTGTATTCATTGCTTTACATTTTATATACTCGAGTTTTATTGAGCTTTACTGAACCCTCGTTTATGTGTGCGCAGATGGTCTTCGATGTAAGGATTTTGAGGAATAGTCATTCACACGGTCATGGGATCGTGTGTGCTCCATAAACCATTGAGACTCAACTCTCAATGACCTAGCTCCATCAAACGCAACACTTGGAGTTCAGGGGAGTAATGTTTCAATTGCCATTTCCACACTAATTGCTTTTATCTTTTTCACTTATTATTGTGCTTATATGCGTACATTGAGGATAATGTACATCTTAAGTGTGGGGGGGAGTTCACATTGCACACACCTTTACTTGTGCGTTCAATTGTTTATGCTAATGTAGCCTATGGCGGTTCACCTTATTTGTAACGGTTGTATTCTCATAGTTTAGGAGAATTTTCAACATTGTATCCTATCATGCTCTAGTTTTCACTTGAATTTTAGGGAATTTTTGCTCGAATCATCTTAGTACACAACTTACTCTTAGAATCTTTTGGAAACTCAATCTTGAAGTTTTTAAGAACAAGTTTATCATCGTTCTTAGTTTTACTTTGGAAAATGCATTTAATCTAAAAAAAAAAAAAAAAAGGTATATGAGTTTGTAAATATTAGCTTTGTTTTGATTATGCATTTGGGGTGGAAAGAGCTACCTCCTATGATGTATGAAGATACTCTCATAAGTCGGATACATGTTATGCCCTAATGAGAGAAAGAGCTATCTCATGGGAAGCGTGAAAGCTACTACCCCGGTAGAAAGAGCTACCTCCTCGAAAGAGTGAAAGCCACCTTTGGCGGCCACCTAGGAAAGGGCTACCTTCCAGGATGTGTGAAGCTACTACTTCTTCACTTATTTTTGATCTTTGTATATAAATAAGTCATTTTTAATCAAAGTTTGAGGAGTACTCGTTGGTTCTCTTGAGTAAGATCGCACACACCAACACGTTTTCGAGTTTTCATCCTTTTTGATTCAAGTTTTTAGCTAGAGCATTGTTAACCTTATGCAATGTTTTAATTTCCCCTTACTTGTAGAATGCTTCTTTTGCATACTTTTGCTGAACCTAAGGCCAAGAACTTTCAATTGTTCTTCCCAAGTACTTCCACGTTCTATTTTGCTTGAGGACAAGCAAAAGCTTAAGTGTGGGGGGGTTTTGATAAGTGCTTGTGTTATAGTATCGCGAAGCGCTATTATCTTACATTAAGCATACCTTTTATCAGGTTTTATCACTAAATGTGTGCATTTGTGTTCTCTTGTGCATTGAAGGTATTGTGGAGCCTAATTGGAGAAGAAGAATGAAATTAGGTCGCGTTCGCCAATGTTGGGATGTTCTCGGACCAAACAAGGAACGAAGCACGTATTTGGACTTGTGGATGTGTGCCAACCTCCTTTGGAGGGGCACAAAGGCAGTCACATTCACAACAAGTCCAATCCGTGTTACTTAGGAGAATTTTGCGAAAGAAGAAGACTTGAAGCAATCGGCGCGACCTACCGTTGCTTGTGTGCCGAAGTAATGGCCTCGATGAAGAACAATGAACCCGGGAGGTGTTTCGGCAAGTTACAATCCTGTTCAGCTGAAGATTAGAGTTCCAGAGAAGTCACACGGGCGTGTGGAAATTCCACACGGCCGTGTGAACCAGTTTCCAGCCAGACAGAGAAGTCACACGGGCGTGTGGAAATTCCACACGGCCGTGTGTTTGTGCAATTTCAGCCATCCAGTGAAGACACATTGGCGTGTGGAAATTCCACACGGCCGTGTGAAATTAATTTTTCAGCCGAGACAGAAGCTTCACACGGGCGTGTGGAAATCCCACACGGCCGTGTGAAGCCCCCGATAAGTCTAATTTTAAAGCCGCGATTCAACAATATAAAAGGGGATTTTTGCAACCTTTTTAGGATCTTTCGACCTATCTTTTCCCCAACTTTCTGGAGTGCGGCTAGGGTTTCGGAGAGGATTTTGTGGAGGTTCTAGTGCGTCGTCGGCATCGATTTTGAGGTTTGACGTTTCCACAAGACCACGGCCACACCAATTCGAGGGGGTTTTTCATTGATGTCTATGTTTTATGCTTTATTTCTCACATTGATGAACATGTATAGCTCTATGAGGAGCTAAACCCCTCGTGGGGTATTCGGACTTGTAAACTTTAGCGTTTCTTATGTTTCTTTGACAT
This sequence comes from Dioscorea alata, assembly GCA_020875875.1. Taxonomy (NCBI): domain Eukaryota; kingdom Viridiplantae; phylum Streptophyta; class Magnoliopsida; order Dioscoreales; family Dioscoreaceae; genus Dioscorea; species Dioscorea alata. The sequence continues at coordinate 10,989,784 of CM037015.1, forward strand.
TGATTATTATGCTTTCCATCGTTGATGAATAAAATTGAGTTTTTAATCTTGATTATCCTTTCATATTGTTTTCCCTTAAACGTGACATTAGGGTTGAGAGCAATCTAGGCTTTCCTTTGGAGGTGTGACAACTCCTATAGGATTAGACTACTCAAGATTAAAGAGGGTTGAGAGGGAGAGTTGCGAGGTAGCAATGTACCCCTTTCCCCTTCGATGTGATTTCTCCCTACCTCCGATTCCTTGATTTAATAGCGGTCGAAATAGAGTGAAGCAATAGGTAGATAAACTCCCCTAGGGCTTAGTTACGCAAGTAATAGAGTGGAGGGTTGTAGTGAATCCTATTTGCTGGGGCTCAATCTAGACTAGGGTTCTTCCACCTGGACCAAAGGGTTAGAATTACGTATAGGAACAGGTTTAATCACTAGGAATCCCTAGAGCATAATGCAACTCCACGTAGTGTGAGGTTTAGGCAGATGGACTCCCCTGGGGCTTAGTCATCTAGGTGACAGAGTGAAGGGTGTTGTGAATCCTAATACCGGGGCATAGTGTTGGAGTTAGTCACGGTTGTCCTTAGGTTTGGGACCGTGAGTCTTAGGATATCCTCGACTCAATTGACATCAATAGGAGAGTATAATATCATAGTCTTGCACTTGAAACATAGACCCTAGAGGTAGCTTGTCCGGATACCCCCCCTTTTATTCATTGTTAGTCCTTCTCGATTTTCCTACTTGCACTTCTTTCTTTCATCTCTCTATTTAGTTTATTGCTTTGCATTATTTTCACTCATCAATCTTATTATCGATCTCCGTATTTTGCATAGCTTAATTAGTGAAACCTTATATTCTATCTCCCTATTCCCTGTGGATTCGACTACCTTCTCACCAAGGTAAATTTATTACTTCGACAAACCCGTGCACTTGCGGGATACACGCAAGGGGTCGTGTCAATAATCCATGGTAAAATGATGCTCAATGCATGTAAAACAAGTGGATAAAACTTGTATATTCAAGCACTTATCAAACTCCCCCACACTTAAGCCTTTGCTTGTCCTCAAGCAAAATTAACCATAAACTCATGAAAAGCAAAGGGAAGTGCTTTGCCTTAGGTTCACCAAGAGGGTACAAGAATAAAATTCTAAAATCATGGAGAGAAACAAACACTAGATGAAACAATCAATACTCTAGCAAATAATCCAATAAAAAATGACAGTACTAAAGTCCGAAAGCGTGTGTGTGTGGAAACTCAACTCATGTCAACACTATATCCACTACTCAAAGTCTTTATTAATAATGGAACTTATTTATGCACAAAAAGAAAAGATAGTAGCTTCACACATCCTCTAAGGTAGCCCTTTCACGAGATGCCTCCCGAGTGGCTTGACAAGGGATTCGTGGAGAAGATTAGGCGGCTCCACAAGACCATCGATACGATCTACAAGGGGGTTTTCTTTATGGTTTTTATGCATATGTTCTTAAACTCTTTATTTATTTTGTATTGCTCCATGGAGAGCTAAACCCTAGTGGATATTCGGACTTGTAAACCCTATGATGATATTGTTTCTATGACTTTTATTATGCTTTATTATTTTGATGTTTTCTTATTGAGTTCCAATCTTGCATGCTGATTGTATGAGATTTTCCCTTAGCCGTGACACTAGGGTTGAGAATCTATTAGGTTATCATTTGAGAGTGTGACAACCTCTATAAGATTAGACTACACAAGGTTGGAGAGGGTTGAGAGGGTGAGTCGAGAGGTAGCGGATGATAAGTGTCTAAATACATCACTTTTATTATATACATTTTATACACTTTCATGCATTTTTGTATGACTCCGATGCCCTTTACGTGTTTTATTTGTTATTATTGTTTCAGGACATCGGAAGATCGTCTAGCGCATGATTGAGCCCTTTTTCAGCATGAATTGAAGAATTTATTGAAGCTCACACGCATCCTCAAATTTCGGGCAAGAAAAGAGTGGATTTTCAGGTCGCACTGTAGCACAGCACTGTAGCCATTTACTGTAGCACCGGTACTGTAGCGGTGTGCGGGCACTGTGCGCCCCCGCACAGTGCCCGCACAGGTGAGACAGAAGGGTGTGCGGGCTGTGTGCAGCCCCGCACACAGCTGATGAGCGAGCGCGCGACTAGCTACAGAGCTAGCACGCGACTCCCCGGCCGCAAGTGCACGGGTCGTCAAGTAATAAACCTCACGAGGAGGGTCGTATTCCCAAGGGCCCGAGATCTACTATTACTTCCTTTTGGGAGTCACTTTCTGGTCGATCGAAACAGGGTTGAAGCAATATTAAAATAATAAAAACAAGTAAAGGAATGCAAATAAGATAAAACTCAATCCGGAATAAAATAGAGATGAAGAATCCAATAATTATGGAAGGCCTCGGGCGAGGATTCCCCCGGGAGAAGACTAAATACGAATGACCAAGATAATTATAAAACTAGGGTTAGCTTGGTTTCGGTCCGCTAGACTCGGATGTCGACTACCCCGGAACCTCCGTAGTGTAGCCCTAATCCAGTACGGGTTTCTCTATCCAGAAAATACCCCTACGATGTCAATGAGAACAAGGAGTCTTGATTAGGGTTAATCTAATGCACGCTCTCGGCTAAATTAACCCTAATCGCGCGGGAGGCTATTAACACCCGGAGCCTCCGGTGTATTAATACATGTTACCCTCTTTAACTCATCAAAGGACCTAATACAAGCTAGCATCCCGCCAAACAAGTATCATTCAAAATCAATTCTACGGAATCCATCCATTGTAGAATGAACAACATGATGATGAATTAAAACCAAACAATCAAACTAACACATTCATTTAAAGCAAAATATAGGTCATTCATACAAAGTCTCCTCCCAAGGTTCACCGGGAGCCCGGCGGCCTTGGGAGGTTTAGTTCAACATCACAAAACTAAGGAGCTCATCATACAACAATTCCATCCAATAAAAACAAGAAAAACCCCCTCGAAGATGTCGACTAGGGATGATGGCGTAGCTCGTCGGATCCGCGCCGGCGAGCCCTATGAAGCTTCTCAACGTCTTCCCCTTCTTCTCTCCTTCGAATCTAGCCGAAAATCCTTCCAAAATCCCTCAAGAAATGGTGAAATGAAGTCTAGGACAAGTGGAGGCCGGATGAGAAAAAAAAGCTCTCTCAAAAACTCTTCAGAACAAGCATATATAGCCCGAAGGTGTGCGGGCACTGTGCGGGCCGCACAGTGCCCGCACAGCCTTCTGGCTGTGCTGTGCGGCCAGTGTGCGGGCCGCACACTGGCCGCACACTGCTCTGTCTCTCTTGTGCGGTCACTGTGCGGGCCGCACAGTGGTCGCACACCCTTCTGGCCAGGGTGTGCGGCCACTGCGCAGCCCGCACAGTGGCCGCACACGGCCGAGAAAAATGTGCCCGTGTGCGGCGCGTCGGCTTCCAGGGTGCTCCAACTCTTCGTTCCTTCTTCAATCATCCCCGGAATGACACGAATATGGTCAAAACTTGCGCACTTGGTCCTTGAAACCCTGAAATGAAAAATAAAACATCAAGTGCGCAAAAACTCATCGAAAATACACATAAGTTGCATGAATGTACAAGAACATCATAGCTATAACATGATGTATTTAGGCACTTATCAAATACCCCCTACTTAAGCATTTGCTTGTCCCCAAGCAAACGGACATGGAAAACCAGGGATACTGATAAGTGACTAAATACACAACCTCGGGCAAGAGATGAAAGTATCCTAACCAAAGCGAAACTCAAAATACTAAGCAAAGACCACTTGAGATCATTCACGCGTTCATTGGCCGTGTCGTGTTGTGTGTGTGCAAGTCCCCTAGTTCGAAGCCCTGTAGTCCAAACAAGGTAGACAGGACCCCGAGGACCACTTCATGAAGCAATTCACGCCACCAAGTGGAATACGGCCTTGAGGTGGTAGAAATACTTCTAGTAGAGTCGTAAGGATCCTTCCTCTTATTTTCGAACAATAACCAGTCGAAATTTATTTTTCTGTACGCAATATGTTTATCTTTTTCTTTTCCGGGACTAACATGAACTGCAAATCCACATTACCTGGAGCTTTGCACATTCATGTAAACGCGCTCATGTCCTTATAGCTTTTGGCGAGAGGAACACTCTGGTTAGGAGCCAGAACCCCAGGTTACTTCGCTATTAGGACAGAGGAGCACTGTCCACGTTTTTATTCGCTTTGCCCCTTTTTTTTTTTTTTTTTTTTTTTTTTTTTTTTTTTTTTTTTTCGACCGTATTGCAAAAAAGAACAAGAAGAAGGTCCTTAAAACCCTATTAGAAGGTATTCTAACACGTCAAGGCGCGAAACCACTAGTATGGGTTAGCAACTAAGAGGGTCACGAAAGTGCTGTGGTTCCTCGCCTAGATGTCCAGGGTTCTACCTAAGGGAATAGTGCGAGAATTGCCTAGAATGACATGAAAATCTCAAGTGTGCAGGGTCATAAAAAGCTTAGCATTTATCATGATTTCGAGCTATAATACAATCACAATTAAGTACGCCATCCTAGGTTTACAATCATGCAACAAGTCAAGAATTATCAAAAATTTTCATACAAGTTCACGAAACAAGTAACGAAGATCAGACATGCATAGCCACCCCCCACTTAAAGCAGTACATTGCCCTCAATGTACATTGATCAGCAGTACAGAAAAATTTATGCATGGAAAATAAAGAGGGTGGTGTCATGAACTTCCCCGAGAAATTGGTAATGAGCTTTGCAAGGCACGAGCTCGGGGTGACCATCACCATGGCTACAAGCGAAGCGGAGAGGAAGAAAAATGGACGTCTTGGTCTACCTACAAGGGAAAAACGTCGAGTCAAGCATCCATCAACCACACAAAAACAAAGAAAAGAAACAAGGAATGAAAGCGAAAGTGAGCTCTCGGAGTGAAAGGACTGATGAAGCCGCTCAAGGTCTTCTGTGTCTCCTCCAACGGGCTCGATCAGAAAGATGACCTACGTCTCGAAAAATAAAGATCAAGCCATGGCAACACGCTAAAATGCGCGAACACGAGTTTAGAAAAATGAGTGGAGTGGAAACAACGCGATCGCGATCAAAATCGAAAACCATCGATAATCCCCCGAAGATCCAATTCGGATAGGAAATTAAAAACCAAGAAATCACCTCGAAGGTATGCAAATAAATTGAGTTCTGAAAATATTTTTAACGTTGAAACGATGCGAGGGATGTGGTATGATCAAAACAAGTGCGAAAATGTGGAGGAAAGCCGGAAAGAAGAGCATAACAGCAGTAAAACTGGGGCCGGTGTGAGGGTGGTGTGCGGGCGGCACACCAGCCGCACACCTCTCTGTCTGGGGTGTGCGGGTGGTGTGCGGGCCGCACACCAGCCGCACACCCTTCTGCCAGGGGTGTGCGGCCTCTGTGCGGCCGCACAGTGGCCGCACAGAGCCCTGTAAATTTTCAGAAAATGGCTTTCTTCAAACCAAAGCAAGTCTCCGACATTAAAAACGTTACAAAACTCATCTCGGACAAAGGATACACATATATAAACACAAAACAAATGGGAATTCACCGAGATGGGGAGGAAACAATGTCATACACGATAAACGCATACCAAGAACGAATGAAGTGAAGAGCTCACAACCCAAACATAGCATAACCAAAATACGAAAATTGAAAAGTACAGAATTGTAAAAATTTATGGGTTGCCTCCCATAAGCGCTTGTTTAGCGTCACGAGCCTGACGTTCAAGTTTCTCAACTCATGGTGGTTTAAAAGAAGAAGTTTTACCTGAGGTCCCAATGGATGCAAATGATGATCCAACCGGCAAATTCAAGGAGAGGAGGGAATCGATGCTGTGCATACCTAGGTCGACGAAGCATGCCGTGTGTACCTCGTCATGAAAATTCTTGCTTGCTTTGTTGACCTTGGGGGTTATCTTTTTCCATGCTCGCTTCCACGAGCGCTCTCCTTTGCTTCGCCCTTGTGACTTGACCGGGGATATAGGAGGAGGGTCTTCTTGTGCCTTCTTTGGTGCCTCTTCCTCCTCAAGAACAACATCTTGTAAGAATTCATCAAGGGGGTTCATCATAAGGACCTCATGCACACAATCTTGAACTAGTAATTCTGTATCATCAAGTGCATAAGAAGTGTCATCAAGCTCCTTGGGGTGTTTCATTGCCTCGGGAATTTTAAAAGTGGCTTCTTCATTCCCGGCCCGCAAGGTCATTTTCCCATCTTGAATATCCAGCAGGGCACGGGATGTGGCAAGGAAAGGCCGGCCAAGAATGATGGGGACCTCAGTAGCATCATCAACATCAAGAATGACAAAATCAGCCGGAAAAACTAGACCACCAACTTTCACAATCACATCGCTCACAATGCCACGCGGGCGTCTAACAGTTCGGTCCGCAAGTTGTATGGTGATCCGCGTCGGCTCTAAGTCTTGAAGGCCCAGTTTTAAGAAAAGCTTGTAGGGCATGACATTTATGCTTGCACCGGAATCGGCAAGGGCTTTCTCTACAAGCGAGTTCCCAAAATGACACTCCACAATTAGACCACCCGGGTCTTTGATTTTTTCGGGCAATTTGCTTTGGAGAATTGCCGAACAACTCTCCCCTAGAGACACCGTAGATGCTTCTTCAAGTTTCTTCCTGTTTGTAAGCAACTCCTTCATAAACTTGGCATATTTTGGCATTTGAGAAAAGGCCTCTACAAGTGGAAGATTGATGTGAAGTTGCTTTATCATCTCCAAAAATTTTTTGAATTGAGTGTCCTCCTTGTCCAGATTGAGTCTTGCCGGATAGGGGACCTTCGGTTGGTGCTCTAGCAATTTTTTCTCTTTGTTTTGAGGTTCAATTGAATTGTCATGGCTGTCATTAGCTTCATCCCCACCTACGGAGGAAGTGCCTCTCACCACGTTCTTTTCCTTGTTATCAATTGGCCTAGGAGTCGGCCGAACCTCAACCTCTCTACCACTCCTCAAAGTGATAGCTTGCACATGTTCTCGTGGGTTAGTCTCAGTGTTGCTAGGGAGACTACCCGGTGTTCTATCCGCCATAGATGCCGCGATCTGTCCCAAGTGTTTTTCGATGCCCTGGATTGAAGCTTGCATATTCCTCACTGTTGTCTCAAGTGTGTTCAACCTTGCATCGGTGATTTGCATGTATTTAGCTAGGACATCCTCAGTAGTGAATTTCCTTTCCGTTGGAGGTGCATGTGATGATTGTGCCTGAAACCCTGGTGGTTGCGTAAATTTTTGTTGGCCTTGATTTCCCCAATTGAAATTTGGGTGATTTCTCCACCCGGGGTTGTATGTTCCACCATAGGGGTTTCCTTGAAATTTTTGCCCCTGATTCACATAGTCAACATGTTCGAGTGGGGTGACATCGGGGACTGAAATGGGGCAACTAGCAACATCATGCCCCCCTCCACAAGTTCCACAATTCATCACTTGCTTGACACTTGTGCTCGAACGCTCGGTTCTTTCGGACATAAGCAAACTCACTTGCTTCGCTAGTGCTTCGAGCTTCGCATCTTGAGCGGTTTTACTGTCGATTTCATGAACCCCTCGAGCTTGAGTCAATTTTGCCCTTGAACCCCAATGTGATTCATTTCGTGCCATGTTCTCAATTAATTCTTCGGCATCTTCGGGGTATTTGCTACTCAAGGATCCACCGGCTGCGGCATCAATGAGTTGACGATTCTGGTAGCTCAAGCCATTATACAGTATCTGTATTCGCATCCAAGCTTCAAAACCATGATGTGGGCATTTTCTCAAGAGGTCTTTAAATCTCTCATGAGCTTCAAAGAGGGTTTCGGAATCTCTTTGACTGAAGGCCGAGATCTCTTGCCTTAATCTAGCAGCCTTGCTTGGAGGAAAATAGCGGCCCATAAACTTGTTTACCATCTCCTCCCATGTCTTTATGGAACCCGGGGCGAGTGATGTGAGCCACCTGTAAGCGGCGCCCCGCAAACTGAATGGGAAAAGACGGAGTCTAGCTGCATCATCAGATAGGCCATTGACTTTGAAAGTTGAGCACATTTGGAGGAATCGGGATAGGTGCTCATTCGGGTCCTCATCGGCCAAGCCATCGAACTGCACTGAATTCTGTATCATGCCGATTGGTCTAGCCAAATCAAAATTACTTGCACTGGCAGCCGGAGCTTGCACACTAAACCCTCCCCCAGTAAACTGCGGCCTCTCATAGTCAGACAAAGTTCTTCTCTCTTCGGCCATAGCTATAGGAACTGATTCAGGTGCAGCAACTGATCCCGAGGAGGAACCCACTTGAGTTTCTCTCAACCGTTGGTGTATGACGCGTTCAATTTCTTCGTTCGGCTCTACAAACCCAGTGGGGTTTGCACGAGTCATGCACAGAACGCCTGAGAAAACAAAAGACAAAAGAGATATTAGTGAATATATAAAAATGACGAAAACAAAAACAATAAAAGATGGATAATTACAAATGAAAGCGAAATGACTAGAGCAATGATCCAAAAGTTTTCCTAGTATTCTCGGATGCTCCCCGGCAACGGCGCCAAAAACTTGATGAGCGAGCGCGCGACTAGCTACAGAGCTAGCACGCGACTCCCCGGCCGCAAGTGCACGGGTCGTCAAGTAATAAACCTCACGAGGAGGGTCGTATTCCCAAGGGCCCGAGATCTACTATTACTTCCTTTTGGGAGTCACTTTCTGGTCGATCGAAACAGGGTTGAAGCAATATTAAAATAATAAAAACAAGTAAAGGAATGCAAATAAGATAAAACTCAATCCGGAATAAAATAGAGATGAAGAATCCAATAATTATGGAAGGCCTCGGGCGAGGATTCCCCCGGGAGAAGACTAAATACGAATGACCAAGATAATTATAAAACTAGGGTTAGCTTGGTTTCGGTCCGCTAGACTCGGATGTCGACTACCCCTGAACCTCCGTAGTGTAGCCCTAATCCAGTACGGGTTTCTCTATCCAGAAAATACCCCTACGATGTCAATGAGAACAAGGAGTCTTGATTAGGGTTAATCTAATGCACGCTCTCGGCTAAATTAACCCTAATCGCGCGGGAGGCTATTAACACCCGGAGCCTCCGGTGTATTAATACATGTTACCCTCTTTAACTCATCAAAGGACCTAATACAAGCTAGCATCCCGCCAAACAAGTATCATTCAAAATCAATTCTACGGAATCCATCCATTGTAGAATGAACAACATGATGATGAATTAAAACCAAACAATCAAACTAACACATTCATTTAAAGCAAAATATAGGTCATTCATACAAAGTCTCCTCCCAAGGTTCACCGGGAGCCCGGCGGCCTTGGGAGGTTTAGTTCAACATCACAAAACTAAGGAGCTCATCATACAACAATTCCATCCAATAAAAACAAGAAAAACCCCCTCGAAGATGTCGACTAGGGATGATGGCGTAGCTCGTCGGATCCGCGCCGGCGAGCCCTATGAAGCTTCTCAACGTCTTCCCCTTCTTCTCTCCTTCGAATCTAGCCGAAAATCCTTCCAAAATCCCTCAAGAAATGGTGAAATGAAGTCTAGGACAAGTGGAGGCCGGATGAGAAAAAAAAGCTCTCTCAAAAACTCTTCAGAACAAGCATATATAGCCCGAAGGTGTGCGGGCACTGTGCGGCCAGTGTGCGGGCCGCACACTGGCCGCACACTGCTCTGTCTCTCTTGTGCGGTCACTGTGCGGGCCGCACAGTGGTCGCACACCCTTCTGGCCAGGGTGTGCGGCCACTGCGCAGCCCGCACAGTGGCCGCACACGGCCGAGAAAAATGTGCCCGTGTGCGGCGCGTCGGCTTCCAGGGTGCTCCAACTCTTCGTTCCTTCTTCAATCATCCCCGGAATGACACGAATATGGTCAAAACTTGCGCACTTGGTCCTTGAAACCCTGAAATGAAAAATAAAACATCAAGTGCGCAAAAACTCATCGAAAATACACATAAGTTGCATGAATGTACAAGAACATCATAGCTATAACATGATGTATTTAGGCACTTATCAACAGCCCGCACACACACTGGCAGAACCGGGATTTTGAGCTTTATAAGAGAAGTTAGGGCTATTGGAAGCTTGTCTTTGGCCACCATCTCCTCCATCCTTCTTCACCAGCATCACCACGATCCTCCACCATCATTTCCATCAGTTTTCTTCACCATCACCGGATTGGAGAGGCGATTTGAAGATCAAGAACTCAAAGGGAGAAGAAGGAAGCACTCAAGGAACACATCAAGGGCCTCATCGGCGCGGATCCGACGAGGCTTCGTCTCCACCTTCTAGCCTACATCCGAGGGAGTTTCTTATGAGCATTTTCATTGATTATATCTTGTATTTCTTCCTTTGATGTGGAACTAGCCTCCCAAGGTCTCCGGGCTCCGGTGAACCTTGGGAGAGGAACTTGTTTGTATGGATGGATGATTATTGTTAGTTTAATTGATTGTTGGTTTGTTGCTTGGTTTCATTCTATGTGTGCTTGATTGTTGTGAATCGCATGAGAACTCTGTGATTTATCTTATCGATTGTACTTGGATGCGCGGGATGCGACCATGTATTAGACCCACATAGATTGAAGGGGGATTCAATGTACCGGTACACCGGAGGTTCCGGGTGCCGGTAGCTCCCCGCGAGCCTTAGGGTGGTTCTAGCCGAGAGCGAGCATTAGAATTACCTTAGGCAAGACTCCCTATTCCCAATGACATCGTAGGGGTATCTTCTTGATAGAGGAACCTGTACTAGATTAGGGCTACACTATGGAGGTTCCGGGGTAGTCGACATCCGAGTCTAGTGGACCAACTCTAGCCAACTTAGCACTTAATTTCCTATATTCATCCTAACTTGCTCTTCTCCCGAGGGGATCCTCGCCCGAGGCCTCTAGTTTTCATTGCTACTTGTTCTTTATATTGCTTGTATGGTGCGCCTTAGTCCATTTTGTTTATAGCTTTTCTTTTATCTATATTTTCATATTTGTGTTTTATACAACAACTCTTGAATTGATCGACTAGATAGTGATACCTAGGAGGAAGTAATAGCAGATCTTGGGGCCCTTGGGAATACGACCCTCTCGCGCTCGCGTGAGAGGTTATTACTTGACGACCCGTGCACTTGCGGCCGGGGAGTCGCGTGCTCGCTTCTTTAGCGTGTCGCGCGGCCACTCATCAGCGGAATGTCTCCTTTCCCCTCCGGTGTGAATTTCCCTACCTCCGTATCCCAAGTGTTAATCGTGATCGAAGTAGAGTTAAGTACTAGGAGATGAACTCCCTTACGAAGTGTTGAGTGAATCCTAGGACTGGAGCTTAACTTAGATTAGGGTTCTTCCAAATGGACTAAAGGGTTAGAACTATAATTAGGGAGAGGGTCTGATAAACGCCTAAATGTAAGTATTATACATGTATGTTTATGTATAAATAGAGTATTTTTATATGTGTGGATGCCCGTTTTTGGTCTAAATTGGTTTATTTCATGTTACAGGTACCAAAGTTACCGTGGGGAGCTCGACAACATGATTTAAGGAGAAATTGGCAAGGAAAACTCTATTTTCGAGGCCCGGTACTGTAGCGGCACTGTAGCACGAGAACTTAGCAAAACGGCTAAGTCTGGAGGTCCATGTGGGCACCCATATGGGCGCACAACTGACCGCATAAAGTGCAGCAACTTACACAAAATTCGAGGGCTCTATAGTGCCCATATGCGGACCGTATTTCTTCCCAAAAGTTGCTTTTAAAGCGGATTAGGGCACTTTTCTTTGTGTTTTTTAGCCACCATTTCTCCACCATCATCTTCCTAGGCTTCAAGTGGTTGGAGAAGGCAGATCTTAAGGGCAAATCAAGGGGAGAAGAGGGATCTATCAAGGAGCACATCTAGGAGTTCGTCGGCGCCGATCCGTCGGATTCTCATCACCACCTCCTAGTCTTCATCTTAGGGGAAGCTTTATGAGCTTTTTGCTGTATTTCTTGTTTTTTATACTCTCTCCATTGTTGATGATGAACTAGACTCCCAAGGTCACCGGGCATCCGGTGAACCTTGGGATGAACTTGCTTGTATGAATACTTGATTTACATGTATGGTATTTGTGTGGTTTATGGTTCAAGCTTGGTGCACTTTGATGTATTAGTATGCATGAGAACTCTGTGTATCGATTTATTTGTTATACTAGGTTGCGTGACCATCGCCTTAGTATTAGACACACCAAGTTTGGAAGGGATCCATGTACGAATAGGCCGTGACCATCGGGTATTTTGTGCCCCTCCAATCATTAGGGTTGAGCCTAGATATTGTGTTTGACCTTAATTAGGGATTTCCCTAGGTGTAATGCAATCGTGTGAGGATTTGGACGGAAGTGGTTCCGTATTCCAATACTCATACCATATTAAGGGTTATCACCGTGACCATCGGGGTGACCTACCTTTGGACATCTTTTGGTATAACCATCTTTGCCTATGTAATTTGAGTATCCTTCTAGCTTTAGTAGTCCTGAGGGGATCCTCGCACGGGGACCTCGAACTTTCATTGTTACTTGCTTACTTAGTATGCTTATGTGGTGAGCCTTAGTCCATGTGTTTATAGTTTTCTCTTTTTTATTTCTCTTATCTTGTTTTAAATCTATATTTGGTAGACTAGACAGTGTCATCTAGAGGGGAGTAATAGCAGCTCTTGGGACCCCAGGGAATATGACCCCCTCGTACTTGCACGAGGGGTATTACTTGGCGACCCCGTGCACTTGCGGGTGAGCAATCAGGGTCTTTCACTTGGAATCCCTAGAACTCCATGCAATTTCACACGGTGCTAGGCATTAGTATGATGTACTCTCCTGGGGCTTAGGTGACAGGTCATCGAGAGTCAAGGGTCGTAGGGAAGTTTAGAGCCGGGTATAGTGTGGGATTAGTCACGGTTGACCTTAGGTTTGGGACTGTGTGCTTAAGGATTTCCAAGACTCATTAGACATCAATTAGATGGTATAATATTAGTCACGGTTGTCCGGGTACCCCATCTTTATATCGATTACCTCTCCTACCTTTATTGTCCTTTTTGCATTCTTTTACGTTCTTTTATATATATATATACATATCGATTTCTCTTACCATCGATTCCATTTATAGCTAAAATAGTGATAACGCTTGTTTCAGAACACTATTCCCTATGGATATGATTACCCACTCACCAGGGTATTTTATTACTTCGACAACCCGTGCACTTGCGGGATACACACGCAAGGCGTGTGTCAACTTTTTAGCGCCGTTGCCGGGGAATAGTGATAACGCTTATACTTTGCTATTTTAGCTATTCATCATTCATTCTATTTCACCCTTTCTTATTCTTCAGTCATTCTTATTTGCTTTCTTTTGTTTTGTCTTACTTTTTCTTGCAAGGAGCCTAAATGGAGATTGATCCAGTCATCGAGCTATATTTTCAAGTTGAAGCTTTAAGTAAAAAGGTTGATAGAATTTTTGCTTCACAACAACAAAGCAACCCATGCTACAGCATATATCATCCAAATGAGAGGAGCTACCAAAATGTTTTGTGGAATAATGATGGACAACAATGGGAAGCACCTCAAGAGCAATTTAAAAAGGATGAGATATTCGAAGAGGAGGCACCTCAGTGAAAAAAGTGCTAGATAACTTTATGGAAGCATCCGATGCCTCTTGCCAAAGTATGAAAGCCACACGAAAATGTCATGAAGCCTCCTATAACAACCTTGAGCATCAATTAGGATGGATACTTGACACACTCTCCAAGGAAAATGAAGTACTTGAGAAAACAACGCAAAGTCCTTGTAGAGATGATGTGGTAGTGAATAATAATGAAGAAATGGGGCACACCGAGTACGTTGCTGTAGAAATTGAAGAGAAAGAAGAAGAACATCATGTTGAGAATTTGGATTGCTTGAAAGAACAGTGTGCTTGTGAGCAAGAAAATTTTCAAGGGGATTTGCTAGTGTCATGCTCCTTTTAAGCTGAAAATACACAAGAAGAAGCAACCCCTAAGGTAATGGAACAAGCACCGTTCTTTGGGATTGATCAAATCATAAAAAGCAAGAAAGAGATTTTGGGAAGGGAAAAAGATGTGGGGAGGATACTTAAACCATCCAATGACCCACCTATGCTAAGCTTGGATAATTCCCAACCCAAATTGTTTCCTTGGAGGCCAAAAGTAAGATAATTAGACCCTCCAACAAATACTCCACCCCGGCAAGTAGACTTTTGGTTTAAAGGAAGTAGCTATGCAATGTCTAGTTGGGAGGAACACACTCTTTTCAAGCCGCCATAAGGTAAGAAAGAGGTACGTCAAGCTTAGTGACGTTAAACAAGCGCTTGTTGGGAGGCAACCCAAGTTTTTATTGCTTTTCTAGGCTTAGTTTAGCTTTAGCATGAATAATTCCCTAGTGTTGGTGTTTTCATTTTATTATGCATGTGCTATGATTCTCTCATGGATTATTGGTGTTTTAGTGTGCCTGATTATGATTGTCAATGTTTTGGGTCGTTTGAGTGTGTTTTCATGGATCTCTGGTTGAATTTTTATCGTATATGCAGGCTCTGAACATTGTATTTAAGTTTCTGAAATTTTCTGCAAAGCTTGTAATTTTTTCTAAGTTATCCAGAGAAGACACACGGCCATGTGGAATATCCACACGGTCTTGTGTCACAGTTCAGAACTCATCCAGAGAAGACACAGGGGCGCGTGGCTGTCCCTGTGAACGACCTTGTGAAGGCACACGGCCGTGTGGAATTTCCACATGGCCGTGTGCATCTCTGCAGAGCGACAACTCTCCATTATGATAGTCACAGGGACCATGTGATTGCCCCTGTGAGTACCCATGTGTATAGCACACGGCCGTGTGGAATTTTCACACGGCCGTGTGGATGTTCTGTAGAACAAGAACTTCATCCAGAGGCTCACAGGGGACATGTGAGTGCCCCTGTAGGTGAGCGTCTGCATGGCACACTGACACGACCTTTTGCGTGTGTACCACAAGTGCACGGCCTTGTCGAAGTAATAAAATTACCCCGGTGAGTAGGTAGTCGAATCCACAGGGAATAGGGATTAAAAATACGAGAAATTGCTATTCAGTCGTACGATATATGAGAAAACAATAATCGGAGTGATAAGTGGATTTATGGAAATTAGAATAAAAGCAAGGGAAATGAATAGAAAGATGAAAGAAAGAAAAGTGCAAGTAAAGAGTAAAAGAGAGAGACTAGCAATGAATGAAAATAGGGTATCCGGACAAGTTACCTCTAGGACTTATGCTTCTAGTGCAAGACTATGCTATTATACTTTCCTATTGATGTTAATTGAGTCGAGGAAAATCCTTAAACACACGGTCCCAAACTTAAGGTCAACCGTGACTAACCCCAGCACTATGTCCCGGCAATAGGATTCACGTCAACCCTTCACTCTGTTGATTGCTCAACTAAGCCCCAGTGGAGTATTTCTACCTAAGCCTAACACTACGTGGAATTACTTTAAGTTCTAGGGACTCCTAGTGATAAAACCCGTTCCTATGTGTAGTAGTTCTAACCCTTTGGTCCAGGTGGAAGAACCCTAGTCTAAATTAAGCCCCAGAGCATAGGATTCATGTCACCCCAAAGCCTTGGGGGAGTATGTCTACCTAGCATTTCACTCTATTTCGACCGCTAAATAAATCAAAGAATCGGAGGTAGGGAGAAATCACATCGGAAGGGAAAGGGGTATGGTGCTACCTCACAACTCTCCCTCTCAACCCTCTTCAATTTTAAGTAGTCTAATCCTATAGGAGTTGTCACACCTCCAAAGGATAACCAAGATTGTTCTCAATCCTTAGTGTCACTGCTAAGAGAAAACAATAGCAAAAGATAATTAAAATCAAAACTCGAATTTATTCATCAAAATTGGAAAAGCATAATAACATTGTCATAGAAACATAATTATCCTAGAGTTTTACAAGTCCGAATACCCACGAGGGGTTTAGCTCCTCATGGAGCTATACATGTTCATCAATTTATGAAAAAAAGCACAAACTAAAGACATCAATGAAAACCCCCTCGCGTATGGTGTGGCCGTGGTCTTGTGTGGCCGTCGAACGTCAGTGACGATGCCGATGGCGCGCTCCAATCCTCCACAAAATCCTCTCCGAAACCCTAGCCGCACCCTCCAGAAGTTGAGAAGAAAGATAGGTCAAAAGATGCCCAAAAAGTCTCCAAATTGGGCTTTATATAGGCTGAGTGCGGCTTTAATTTTGAACTTATCGGGGCTTCACACGGCCGTGTGGAATTTCCACACGCCCGTGTGAAGCTTCTGTCTTTCCTGAAAAATTACTTCACACAGCCGTGTGGAATTTCCACACGCCCGTGTGAAGTCTCTGGCTTGCTGGAAAATATTTCACACGGTCGTGTGTTAATTCCACACGCCCGTGTGAACTCTTTGGACTCCCGATCTTCGGCAGAAAATGCACAGTAACTTGCTACTGTGAATTGCTACAGTAACAAGCAACAGTGCTGCTACAGTAACTTGCTGAAATGCTTCCGAATACGTTGTTCTTCACCGAGGCCATTGAATTGGGCACACAATCAATGGTAGATCGTGTCGATTGCTTCAAGTCTTCTCTTTGGTAGAGTTCTCCTAAGCTACACAAGTCGGACTTGTTGTGAATGTAACTGCCTTTGTGACCCTCCAAAAGGAGGTTGGCACACACTCACAAGTCCGGGCTTGTGCCTTGTCCTTGTTTGGTCCGAAAACTCCCCAACAACGGCGAACACGATCTAATTTCGTTCCTATTCTCCAAATTAGCTCCATAAACCTACAATGCGCAAAAGTAAACAAATGCACACTATTTAGTGATAAAATCTGATTATATTAATGCTTATTGCAAGATAATAATGCTTCGCATCATTACTACACGAGCACTCATCAAATCCCCCCACACTTAAGCTTTTGCTTGTCCTCAAGCAAGATAGAAGGTGAAAGTACTTGGGAAGAACAATTGAAAGTGCTCGGCCTTAGGTTCACCAAGAGTATGCAAAAGAGGCATTCTACAAGTAAGGGGAAATCAAAACATTACATAAGGTTACCAATGCTCTAGCTAAAAACTCGAATCAAAATGGATGAAAACTCGAAAATGTGTTAGTGTGTGCGAATTCACTCAAGAGAACCAACGAGTACTCCTCAATCTTTTGTTCAAAAAGACTTATTTATTTACAAAAACAAAAATAAGAAAGGAAGTAGTAGCTTCACACATCCTTGAAGGTAGCCCTTTCCTAGGCGGCCGCCAAAGGTGGCTTTCACTCTTTCGAGGAGGTAGCTCTTTCTACCGGGGCAGTAGCTTTCACGCATCCCATAAGATAGCTCTTTCTCTCATTAGGGCATAACTTGTATCCGACTTATGAGAGTAGCTACATACTTCATAGGTGGTAGCTCTTTCCACCCCAAATGCATACTTAAAACAAAGCTAATATTCACAAACTCATATTTTTCTCTTCTTTTTTTTTCATTTTTTCACTTTTTTTTTTCATTTTCATCTTTTTTTTTCATATTTTTCTCTCCTTATATATGCATTTTCCAAAGTAAAACTAAGAACAACGATAAACTTGTCCTTAAAAACTTCAACATTGAGTTTCCAAAAGATTCCAAGAGTAAGTTGTGCAATATAAGATAATCGAGCAAAAAATCCCTAAAATTCAAGTAGAAACTAGAGCATGATAGGACACAATGTTAAAAATTCTCCTAAACTATAAGAATACAACCGTTGCAACTAAGGTGAACCGCCATAGGCTACATGAGCATAAGCAATTGAACGCACAAGTAAAGATGTGTGCAATGTGAACTCCCTCCCACACTTAAGATGTACATTGTCCTCAATGTACACATGCAAGCACAATAAAAAGTATAACAATCAAAACATAATGTGTGGAGGTGGGCAATTGAAACAATACTCCCCTGAACTCCTAGTGGTACGTTTGATGGAGCTATGTTTATTAAGGGTTGAGTCTCAACGGGTTGTGGAGGGTACACGGTCCCATGACCGTGCCTATGACTAGTACTCAAATTCCTTGCATCCAAGACCATCTGCATGTACACAAGGGGGATCAGTGAAGCTCAATAAAAGTAAAATAAAACAAAAGAAAAATAAAGCTAAAAACGCCTCAAGCGTCGGTGTCGTCCGTTCTTCGATCTCCGGTGCTGCTGTCAGTGCTGATACTGGTGGATCTGGTGCTGAAAAAGAAAAGATTGACGAAGAAAAGGAGAAAATATGCTTACCGATGAAGTGAAAATCAAAAACTTCGAATATGGTCGGAAAACAACTTAAAAACTCCTTAAATGGACAAAGAGAGGGTTGGGAAAATGTGAGGAAACATCCCTTGAGTGTGGAGGCATTTAGAATTGAAAAGGCAAAAGAAGATTTTAAAATTAAAAACAACCTATCATGTTCTGTACATCCACACGGCCGTGTGCCTCCAGTGGTAGGGTTCACAGGGGCAGTCACACCCCCATGTGTTTCCTCTGTTTGCTTCTAAATGCACACACACGGCAGTGTGGAAATTCCACACGGCCGTGTGCCCAACCTGGCCAAGCACAAGGCCACCCACAGGGGCACCAATACGGCCTGTGGCCTCTTTGGATATCCCGAAAACTCTAAGTGTTTCACACGGCCGTGTGAGAAATCCACACGGCCGTGTGCTATTCACAGGACCTCTCACAGGGGCGGCCACACGCCCCTGTGTTTTCTCGGGATAGAAGGGAAGTCTCTGCAGAGTTTCACACGGCCGTGTGAAAATTCCACACGGCCGTGTGAAAATTCCACACGGCCGTGTGCCTTAACACCAAGGCACACACAGGGGCATCCACACGCACTTGTGGACTCTCTGGAATGAGAGTTAAGTTCTGCAGAATTTCACACGGCCGTGTGGAAATTCCACACGGCCGTGTGCCCTTCACTGGGTCGCTCACAGGGGTAACTACACGGCCCCTGTGACACTCGGGATAAGCTCTGAGTTGGTTCACACGGCCGTGTGGAATTTCCACACGGCTGTGTGTTTTCTCTGGATGACTTAGAAAAATTACAAACTCTACAGAAAATTTTAGAAACACGATTATAACACTTAGAGCCTGCATAGACGATAAGAACACGACCAGAGATCCATGAAAACACACTCAAACGACCCAAAAACTTCGACAATCACAATTAGGCACACTAAAACACCAATAATCCATGAGAAAAACACAACACATGCATAATAAAATGAAAACACCAACACTAGGCAATTATTCATGCTAAAACTATACTAAAGCCTAGAAAAGCAATAAAAACTTGGGTTGCCTCCCAAGAAGCGCTTGTTTAATGTCACTAAGCTTGACGTACCTCTTTCTTACCTCAAGGCGACTTGAAAAGAGTGTGTTCCTCCCGATAAGAACTTGCATAGCTACTTCCTCTAAACCAAAAGTCGACTTGCCTGGGTGGAGTATTTGTTGGAGGGTCCAACCATCTTACTTTTGGCCTCCAAGGAAACAATTTGGGTTGGGAATTATCCAAGCTTAGCATAGGTGGGTCATTTGATGGTTTAAATATCCTCCCCACATCTTTTTCCCTTCCCAAAATCTCCTTCTTGCTTTTTGTGAGTTGATCAATCCCAAAGAGAGATGCTTGCTCCATTAACTTAGGGTTTGCTTCTTGTTGTGTATTTTCATCTTGAAAGGAACATGATACTAGCAAATCTCCTTGAAAATTTCCTTGCTCACAAGCACCATCTTCGTTCAAGCAATCCCAATTCTCCAAATGGTCTTCTTCTCTTTCCTCTTCAATCTCTACAGCAACATACTCGGTATGCCCCATTTCTTCATTATCGTTCACTACCACATCATCTCTATAAGGAATTTGCATTGCTTGCTCAAATAATTCATTTTCCTTGGAGAGTGTGTCAAGTATCCATCCTAATTGATGCTCAAGGTTGTTATAGGAGGCTTCATGACACTTTCGTGTGGTTTCCATACTTTGGCAAGAGGCATCGGATGCTTCAATAAAGTTATCTAGCACTTTTTTCCAATGAGGTGCATCTTCTTCGAGTATCTCATCCTTTTGAAATTGCTCTTGAGGTGCTTCCCAATGTTGTCCATCGTTATTCCATAAAAAATTTTGGTAGCTCCTCTCATTTGGATGATGTGTGCTATAGCATGGGTTGCTTTGTTGTTGTGAAGCAATAATTCTATCAAACTTTTCACTTAGAGCTTCAACTTTAGAATATAGCTCAATGATTGCAACAATCTCCATTTAGGCTCCTTGCAAGAAAAAGTAAGACAAAACAAAAGAAAACAAATAAGAATGACGGAAGAATAAGAAAAGGGTGAAATAGAATGAATGATGAATAGCTAAAATAGCAAAGTACAAATATCTCTAAAACGCCTATTCCCCGGCAACAGCGCCAAAAACTTGACACGACCTTTTGCGTGTGTACCGCAAGTGCACGGCCTTGTCGAAGTAATAAAATTACCCCGGTGAGTGGGTACTCAAATCCACAGGGAATAGGGATTAAAAATACGAGAAATTGCTATTCAGTCGTACGATATATGAGAAAACAATAATCGGAGTGATAAGTGGATTTATGGATATTAGAATAAAAGCAAGGGAAATGAATAGAAAGATGAAAGAAAGAAAAGTGCAAGTAAAGAGTAAAAGAGAGAGACTAGCAATGAATGAAAATAGGGTATCCGGATAAGTTACCTCTAGGACTTATGCTTCTAGTGCAAGACTATGCTATTATACTTTCCTATTGATGTTAATTGAGTCGAGGAAAATCCTTAAACACACGGTCCCAAACCTAAGGTCAACCGTGACTAACCCCAGCACTATGTCCCGGCAATAGGATTCACGTCAACCCTTCACTCTGTTGATTGCTCAACTAAGCCCCAGTGGAGTATTTCTACCTAAGCCTAACACTACGTGGAATTGCTTTAAGTTCTAGGGACTCCTAGTGATAAAACCTGTTCCTATGTGTAGTAGTTCTAACCCTTTGGTCCAGGTGGAAGAACCCTAGTCTAAATTAAGCCCCAGTGCATAGGATTCACGTCACCCCAAAGCCTTGGGGGAGTATGTCTACCTAGCATTTCACTCTATTTTGACCGCTAAATAAATCAAAGAATCGGAGGTAGGGAGAAATCACATCGGAAGGGAAAGGGGTATGGTGCTACCTCACAACTCTCCCTCTCAACCCTCTTCAATTTTAAGTAGTCTAATCCTATAGGAGTTGTCACACCTCCAAAGGATAACCTAGATTGTTCTCAATCCTTAGCGTCACTGCTAAGAGAAAACAATAGCAAAAGATAATTAAAATCAAAACTCGAATTTATTCATCAAAATTGGAAAAGCATAATAACATTGTCATAGAAACATAATTATCCTAGAGTTTTACAAGTCTGAATACCCACGAGGGGTTTAGCTCCTTATGGAGCTATACCTGTTCATCAATTTATGAAAGAAAGCACAAACTAAAGACATCAATGAAAACCTCCTCGTGTATGGTGTGGCCGTGGTCTTGTGCGGCCATCAAAGGTCGGCGACGATGCCGATGGCGCGCTCCAATCCTCCACAAAATCCTCTCCGAAACCCTAGCCGCACCCTCCAGAAGTTGAGAAGAAAGATAGGTCAAAAGATGCCCAAAAAGTCTCCAAATCGGGCTTTAAATAGGCTGACTGCGGCTTTAATTTTGAACTTATCGGCGATTCACACGGCCGTGTGGAATTTCCACACGCCCGTGTGAAGCTTCTGTCTTTCCTGAAAAATTACTTCACACGGCCGTGTGGAATTTCCACACGCCCGTGTGAAGTCTCTGGGTCTCTGGCTTGCTGGAAAATATTTCACACGGCCGTGTGTTAATTCCACACGCCCGTGGGTACTCTCTGGACTCCCGATCTTCGGCAGAAAATGCACAGTAACTTGCTGAAATGCTTCCGAATACGTTGTTCTTCACCGAGGCCATTGAATTGGGCACACAATCAATGGTAGATCGTGTCGATTGCTTCAAGTCTTCTCTTTGGTAGAGTTCTCCTAAGCTACACAAGTCGGACTTGTTGTGAATGTAACTGCCTTTGTGACCCTCCAAAAGGAGGTTGGCACACACTCACAAGTCCGGGCTTGTGCCTTGTCCTTGTTTGGTCCGAAAACTCCCCAACAACGGCGAACACGATCTAATTTCGTTCCTATTCTCCAAATTAGCTCCATAAACCTACAATGCGCAAAAGTAAACAAATGCACACTATTTAGTGATAAAATCTGATTAAATTAATGTTTATTGCAAGATAATAATGCTTCGCATCATTACTACACGAGCACTCATCACACAGGCCCGCGTGGAATTTTCACACGACCGTGTGAAACGCATAGATGATTTTCTTGAGATCCACAGAGGACACAGGGATGTGTGGGTGCCCCTGTGGCCGGCCTTATGTTGGCCAGGTTGGGCACACGACCGTGTGGATGTTCTAGAAAGCAAATATAGGAAACACAGGGCGTGTCATTGCCCCTGTGACTGATTCCAGTGGAGGCACACCGCCGTGTGGAATTTCCACACGGCTGTGTGGATACGCAGAACACAAAAGGCTGTGACTTCTTTTAAATTCTATTTTTTCCTTTTTGATTCTAAATGCCTCCACACTCAAGGAATGTTTCCTCCCATCTTCCCAACCCTCTCTTCGTCCTTTTAAGGAGTTTTTAAGTTGTTTTCTTGCCATATTCGAAGTTTTTGATTTCCATTTCGTCGGTGAGCATCTTTTCCCCTTTTCTTCATCAATCTTCTCTTTTCTTTTTTAGCACCAGGATCACCATCAACAACAGTAGCAGCATCGGCACCAATAGCAGACGACACTGATGCTTAAGGCGTTTTTATTTTTATGTTTCTTTTGTTTTATTTTACTTTTATTAAGCTTCACTGAACCCCCTTGTATGCACGTGCAGACGGTCTTGGATGTAAGGAATTTGAGTACTAGTTATAGGCACAGTCATGGGATCGTGTGTCCTCCACAACCCGTTGAGACTCAACTCTCAATGAACATAGCTCCATCAAATGCAACACTTGGAGTTCAGGGGAGTATTGTTTCAATTGCCCCTTCCTACATATTTTTGTTTGATTACTATATTTTTATTGTGCTTATATGCGTACATTGGGGACAATGTACATCTTAAGTTTGAGGAGAAGTTCACTTTGCACATACCTTTACTTGTGCGTTCAATTGCTTATGCTCATGTAGCCTATGGCGGTTCACCTTAGTTGCAACGGTTGTATTCTTAGTGATAAGTGCTCGTGTTATAGTAATGCGAAGTGTTATTATCTTGCAATGAGCATTGATTTAATCAGATTTTATCACTAAAAAGTGTGCATTTGTTTACTTTTGTGCATTGTAGGGTTGTGGAGCCAATTTGGAGAAGAATGAAGCAAGAATAGGTTATGTTCACCATTGTTGACGAGTTCTTGGACCAAGCAAGGAACAAGGCACGAGTCTAGACTTGTGGGTGTGTGCCAACCTCCATTGGAGGGGCACAAGGGCAGTCACACTCACAAAAGTCTATAACTCGTGTAGCATTGGAGAACTTCGCCAATGAAGAGAAATGAAGTAATCGACATAATCTACCGTTGATTGTGTGCCCAATTCAACGGCCTCGATGAAGAACGATCGATTCGGGAGTATTTCGGAGAACTACTGTAGCAGACACTGTAGCAAAATACTGTAGATATATACTGTAGTAGCTACTGTTCACATTCTGCCGAAATTCAGAATTCCAGAGAGTTCACACGGGCGTGTGGAAATTCCACACGGCCGTGTGAATTAATTTTCCAGCAAGCCAGAGAGTTCACACGGGCGTGTGGAAATTCCACACGGCGTGCACTGTAGCAGGAATACTGTAGCAGAAACACTGTTCACAGGTGCCGAGAAATCACGATTCCAGAATTTCCACACGGCCGTGTGGAATTAACACACGGGCGTGTGGAATTTCTGGATTTTCACAGAAGTCCGATTTCAGCCCGAATTCAGCCCGGTTTCATATCTATTTGAGGGACCTCCCCTTCTATCATTGGGATATCTTTTGGGGGGCTTTCGGCTAGGGTTTGGAGAGGTTCTTGGAGGTCTTTGGAGGCGATTAAACGGCATCGACATCGACATCCTTTGGAAGAAAGCTATTGGGGAAGCTCTCATCGGCATTGATTTGGCGAGGTGTGCCCTAGGCTTGACAAGGGATTCGTTAGAGAAGACACGCGACTACACAAGACCATCGATACGATCTACAAGGGGGTTTTCTTTATGGTTTTCATGCATATTTTCTTAAATTCTTTATTGATTTTGTATTGCTCCATGGAGAGCTAAACCCTAGTGGGTATTCGGACTTGTAAACCCTAGGATGATATTGTTTCTATGACTTTTATTATGCTTTCTTAATTTGATGTTCTTTTATTGAGTTTCAATCTTGATTTTATCTTGTTATTGTTTTCCCTTAGATGTGACACTAGGGTTGAGAATCTATTAAGTTATCCTTTGAGGGTGTGACAACCTCTATAGGGTTAGACTCCTTAAGATTGAAGAGGGTTGAGAGGGAGAGTTGTGAGGTAGCGACGTACCCCTTTCCCTTCCGTTGTGATTTCTCCCTACCTCCGATTCCTTGATTCATTAGAGGTCGAAATAGAGTGAAGTGCTAGGTAGACAAACTCCCCCAAGGTTTTGGGGTGATGTGAATCCTATGCACTGGGGCTTAATTTAGACTAGGGTTCTTCCACCTGGACCAAAGGGTTAGAACTACTACACATAGGAACATGTTTTATCACTAGGAATCCCTAGAGCTTAAAGCAACTCCACGTAGTGTTAGGCTTAGGTAGATATACTCCCCTGGGGCTTAGTTGAGCAATCAACAGAGTGAAGGGTTGACGTGAATCCTAATGCCGGGACATAGTGTTGGGGTTAGTCACGGTTGACCTTAGGTTTGGGACCGTGTGTTTAAGGATATCCTCGACTCAATAGGCATCAATTGTAGAGCATAATACAAGTTTTGCACTAGAAGCATTAGTCCTAGGGGGAGTTTTGTCCGGGTACCCCATCGTTATATCGATTATCTCTCCTACCCTCATTATTCTTCTTGCACTCTTTTATTTTCTTTTATATCTATACATACATACTTTTCTCGTCATCGATTCCCATCATAGCTAAATAGCGATAACACTTGTTTCTGAACACTATTCCCTGTGGATACGACTACCCACTCACCGGGGTAACTTTTATTACTTCGACAAGGCCGTGCACTTGCGGTACGCACGCAAAAGGTCATGTCACTTAGAGTTTAGGAGAATTTTTAACATTGTATCTCATCATGCTCTAGTTTTCACTTGAATTTTAGTTAATTTTTTGCTCGATTATCTCATATTGCACAACTTACTCTTGGAATCTATTGGAAACTCAAGCTTGAAGTTTTTAAGGATAAGTTTATTTTTGTTTTAGTGAGTTCTTAGTTTTGTTTTGAGAAATACATGAAAAAAAATGATAAGAAAAACAAAAAAATGAAAAAAATATGGAAAAAGGAAAAAGAAAAAAATGATGAGTTTGTGAATATTTGCTTTGTTTTATTTGTGCATTTGAGGTGGAAAAAGCTACCACCTATGAAGTATGTAGCTACTCTCATAAGTCGGATACAAGTTATGCCCTAATGAGAGAAAGAGCTATCTCATGGGATGCGTGAAAGCTACTACCCTGGTAGAAAGAGCTACCTCCTCGAAAGCGTGAAATCCACCTTTGGCGGCCGTCTAGGAAAGGGCTACCTTAGAGGTTATGTGAAGCTATTACTTCCTGTCTTTTTGTTTATAAGTAAGTCCTTTTTAACAAGAGTTTAAGGAGTACTTTTTTGGTTGTCTTCAGTGAGTCCACACACACTTACACATTTTTTAGTTCTCTTTCTTTTTTATTCGAGTTTTTAGCTAGAGCATTGATATCTTTATGCAATGTTTTGATTTCCCCTTACTTGTAGAATGCTTCTTTTGCACACTTTTGGTGAACCTAAGGCCGAGCACTTTCAATTGTTCTTCCTAAGTATTTTCACGAGTTATTTTTGCTTCAGGACAAGCAAAAGCTTAAGTGTGGGGAGATTTGATAAGTGCTAGTGTTAAAGTAATACGAAGTATTATTATCTTACATTAAGCATTACTTCAATTAGATTTTATCATTAGTGTGTGTGCATTTGTGTGCTTTTGTGCATTGTAGGGTTGTGGAACCAATTTGGAGAAAAAGAAGCAAGAATAGGTTATGTTCGCCATTGTTGAGGAGTTCTCGGACCAAGCAACGAACAAGGCACAGTCTAGACTTATGGGTGTGTGCCAACCTCCACTAGAGGGGCACAAGGGCAGTCACATGCACAAAAGTCTAACTCGTGTGGTATTGGAGAACTTTGCCAATGAAGAGAAATGAAGTAATCGACATAATCTAACGTTGATTGGGTGTCCAATTCAACGGCCTTCATGAAGAACAATGATTTTGCGAGCATTTCGGCGAAGTACTGTAGCAGTTACTGTAACTAATTAATGTAGCAGTTACTGTAACTAATTAATGTAGCAGTTACTGTTCACAGTCTGCCGAAAATCAGCAAAATAGAATTTCCACATGGGCGTGTGGAAATTCCACACGGGCGTGTGGAAATTCCACACGGGCGTGTGGAAATTCTGCAGGCCCGCATGGAAAATCCACAGGGGCGTGTGGAACTCCGATTTCAGCCCGATAAATAGCCTGCTTTCAGATCTATTTGAAGACCCCCCTTCTATCTCTTGCCTATCCTTTGGGGGCTTTCTACTAGGGTTTGGAGAGGTTCTTTGAGGTCTTTGTAGGTGGTTATACAGCATCGACATCGACATCCTTTGGAAGAAAGCTATCGGGCGAGCTTTCATCGGCATCGATTCAGCGATTTGTGCCCTAGGCTTGACAAGGGATTCGTGGAGAGGATTTGGCGGCTCCAAAAGACCATCGATACGATCTACAAGGGGGTTTTCTTTATGGTTTTTATGCATATGTTCTTAAACTCTTTATTGATTTTGTATTGCTCCATGGAGAGCTAAACCCAAGTGGGTATTCGGACTTGTAAACGCTAGGATGATATTGTTTCTATGACTTTTATTATGCTTTATTAATTTGATGTTTTCTTATTGAGTTCCAATCTTGCATACCGATTGTATAAGATTTTCCCTTATCCGTGACATTAGGGTTGAGAATCTATTAGGTTATCTTTTGAGAGTGTGACAACCTCTATAGGATTAGACTACATAAGGTTGGAGAGGGTTGAGAGGGCCAGTCGAGAGGTAGCAAAATTTCCCTACCTCCATATCCCAAGAGTGAAGTACTAGGAGATGAACTCCCTTGCAAAGGGCTGAGTGAATCCTAGGACTGGGGCTTAGCTTATATTAGGGTTCTTCCACCTAGACCAAAGGGTTAGAACTATAATTAGGGATAGGGTCTTTCACTTGGAATCCCTAGAACCCCAAGCAGTTCCACGTAGTGTGAGGCTTAGGATAATGGACTCCCCTGGGGATTAGTTGATAAGTCAACGAGAGTTAAGGGTCGTAGTGAAATCTAATGCGGGGGTATAATGTAGGAACTAGTCACGGTTGACCTTAGGTTTGGGACCGTGTGCTTAAGGATTTCCATGACTCATTAAACATCAACTAGTCTTGCACTAGAAGCATTAGTCCTAGTGGGAACTTTGTTCGGGTACACCATCTTTATATCAATTACCTCTCCTACCCTCATTACTCTTCTTGCGCACTTTCATTATATTTTCTATCTATACATATATATTTCTCTCACCATCGTTTTCCTTCATAGCTAAATAGCGATAACACTTGTTTCTGAATACTATTCCCTGTGGATATGACTACCCACTCACCAGGGTATTTTATTTCTTGGCGATTGAACCCTGATAAGTGCCTAAATACATCATTCTTTAGCTATGATGTTTATTTACTTTCATGCAACTTGTGTAAGTTTTCGGTGACATTTTGCGCATTTGATGTTTTATTTTTGTTTCAGGGTTTCGAAGACCAATTGCGCAAGGATAAACCGTATTTGACAAGTTTCGGGCAAGAAAAGAGAGGATTTTCAGACATCGTCACTGTAGCAAAGTTACTGTAGGGAATTCATTGTAGCACCTTTACTGTAGTAGTGTGCGGGCACTGTGCGGCCCGCACACCACCCGCACACACACGGGCTGAATTGGGTTTGTTTGGTTATTTAAGGGAAGCTAGGGCATTTTTGAGAGGGTCTTTTGGCCTCCATCCTCTCCACTCTTCTCCAACATCATTTCCACCATTCTCCACCATCATTCCATCAGTTTTCTTCACCATCAACGGATTGGAGAGGCGATTTGAAGATCAAGAACTCAAAGGGAGAAGAAGGAAGCACTCAAGGAACACATCAAGGGACTCATCGGCGCGGATCCGGCGAGCCTTCGTCCCCACCTTCTAGCCTACATCTGAGGGAGTTTCTTATGAGCTTTTTCATTGATTATATCTTATATTTATTCCTTTGATGTGGAACTAGCCTCCCAAGGTCTCCGGGCTCCAGTGAACCTTGGGAGAGGAACTTGTTTGTATGGATGGATGATCATTGTTAGTTTTAATTGATTGTTGGCATGTTTGTTGGTTTCAATCTATTGTCTTAATGTTCAACCTACAATGGATGGATTCCGTAGGTTTTGATTCTTGAATTGTATATGTATGGTGGGATGCTTGCATGTATTAGGTCACACAATGATTGAAGGGGGATTCAATGTGCCGGTACACCGGAGGTTCCGGGTGCCGGTAGCTCCCCGCGAGGTTAGGGTTGTTTTAGCCGAAAGCGAGCATTAGAATAACCCTAACCAAGACTCCCTGTTCCTAATAACATCGTAGGGGTATCTTCTGGATAGAGGAACCTGTACTGGATTAGGGCTACACTACGGAGGTTCCGGGGTAGTCGACATCCGAAGTCTAGCGGACCAACTCTAGCCAATTTAGCACTTAATTTCCTAAGTTCATCCATTCTAACTTGTTCTTCTCCCGAGGGGATCCTTGTCCGAGGCCTCTAATCCTCATCGCTACTTGTCTTTTAAATTGTCTGTATGGTGTGCCTTAGTCCATTTTGTTTATAGTATTTATTTTATTTATTTTCATATTTGTATTTTATACTTCAACTCTTGGTTTGGTAGACTAGATAGTGATACCTAGGAGGAAGTAGTAGTAGATCTTGGGGCCCTTGGGAATACGACCCTCTCGTGCTCACACGAGAGGTTATTACTTGACGGCCCGTGCACTTGCGGCCGGGGAGTCGCGTCCTCGCTTCTTTAGCATGTCGCGCGCCGACCATCAAACCCTAATCCCATATGAATATCAGTTGGAAACTCTTCCTAACCGGTATTCTTACGATTGCATTGAGTACAAGGAGATCCAAGATAAGGGTACCCTGAATCCTAGTTTACACTTAAATGTCGGAGGGCTATTGATATCCAATTTCTCGGCATATCAATACAAGAAACCCTCTTTTCATTCATTAAAGATCTAATACACGTGAGTAGGTCACATCTACGTGTATAACTCAAGAAAGAACTACAGATTTCTCCTTCAAGTAGTTCTAGGCAAGAAACACAATGAACAAAACCATAAATCAACCCAAAATATGACATTAAGTGCAAATCATCCAAAATACATGATGAACCCCACCAAGGTTCACCAACATCCGGTGGCCTTAGGGGTCTAGTGTGCCATCATACAAACAAGAACAATAAGGTGAAGTAAGTCACACAAAAAGCTCATAAATGACACTCTGTAGATGAAATGATGAAGAGGAAGGTGGAGGTCCGGCCAAATGACGCTTTCCCCCATCCAAGAGATGCCGAATGACACTTCCCTTGGCTTGGAACCTTGCTCTCTTGATGGTAAAGCTTCTCCCTTTGATGATGATGATGCTTGCTTCCACTTTGACTCCAAATCGTCGTCTTCCAAAAGATATTTTCGCTCTCCCCTTGAATGTGCCGGCCAAAGGTCCTCTAGAAAAGCCCTAGAAGCCCCCATATATACCCCCGAAGCATACGGACCGGGCCGTATGGGGGGCCGTGAGGATGCAAATTAGGTCAAAGAAACCCCAAATCCCGAGCCTCACGGGGTAGCTCACAGTGTGTTGAAAATGTTCACTAGGTAGTGAAGAAGGGAGTGAAGATTAGGCAAAAGGCTTTGGAATTTCTTCACTAGGTGGGTCACTGGATGGTGAAGATGTTCACTTGGTGTGAAGAGGGGAGTGAAGGTTAGGCAAAAGGCTCTGGAATTTCTTCACAGGGTAGCACACGGGGCCGTGAGACTTAGGCAAAAGTCCTTGGAGTTTTTTTTTCTGCCCGAAGACTCCCCATGTGCTACAGTGAATTTGCTACAGTATCCCCCCCCCCCCCCCCACACACACACACAACACCTACAATACTCCAACTACAGCACTCCATCTACAGTATATATACGCTACAGTACCACGCCCTGGTTTTCTTCTCTTTTCCGCCCAAATTGTGTCTTCATGATCTCCATGGCTTCTACTTGCCCTACAAAGTAAATATGACTCGATTAAGCATAAAACAGGCAATAAAACGTGATAAAATACATGCAAAGTGTATAAAATACATATACTAAAATACATACATTTAGACACTTATCAAACATCCCCACACTAAGCATTTTCTTGTCCCCAAACAAACAAATCATGAAAAATAATGAGAAAGATAAGTGGCTAAATGTACCATCTCCGACTCACAAACAATACGAGACTCTAAAAGCAATAGATAATGAAATCTAGATGTTGAGTTACAGTCAATAAGTACAACAAAAAGATCCTGTCTCACCTCTTATATGTCTATGTCGTGTGTGTGAATCTTTTATCTCATTTGCCCTGACCAGGTCTAGCCTAATGACTTCAATTAGTACAGCTCTAGATGCTAATCACTCCATAAAGAAGAATACTAGGCCTTAAAATGCTAAGTGCTACCTCAATGAATAAGTAAGATCCTTCTAACTCCTGAATATGAGACCGAACCCATTTTCTTTTTAAAACACCAAGTAGGTACTCCAAAGATCACTAGGGTTTTTTTTTTCGAGTCTGACTAACGTAGATTGCATAAAAATCTTTTAGGAGGATGCACATGCTGGTTAGGCACAGGAGTCACCCAACTTACTCGATTACAGTCCACATAGATGCATTCATGCTTCTTAGCAGAGAAATACTAACGAAGACTTCTTTTTTTCACCCTAGATTATGTCTTTAGAGTGTTCTACAAGTCACAACACTAGGACTAGCTCAAACAAGACTAAGAAGTTCTTAAGAGTTCATTGAGGGGTAGAACTTAATATTCTAAGGCCAAGTACTCAAAAATGCTTGTTAAGCATACAAGAGAGTTAAAGTAGTCATGTTGGTTATTCCCAGGGCATCAATAAAAAAAATTCAGTGCACATGACAATACTAGAGGTGAAACAGGATTCAACAGAGCACAAAAAACTGTGTAACTCACATCAATCATTAATCCATGCTAAAAGAATCTCACAAGAATGAACAAAGCCATCATTGATAACACTAGCATGTAAGTACGTCGCTAAGTACATGTAATACACCCATCCCCACACTTTGTGTTTGTACATTGCCCTCAATGTACACTAATCATGAATAACAAGGTAATATATGCAATAAAAACAATAGAGAAGGATAAAAACGAACTTCCCCAGTTTATCTTGTAAAAATGGCGAGAAGTGACCCGAACAACTTGTATGGCGAGCAATACTTATCGGATCTGGCTTCCACAAAATGTGGAGAGGCTCACCAAATTTCCCTCGACACTCTGCAAGGCACAAGGGCAAATCATCATTCCGCAAAATTAAACAAAATGCAAGGACAAAACACTAGGGCGCAGTCAAACACGCAAGCTAGATAAAAGTACAAAAAGTTCTACAAAATGGTGTTTAGGGCATGGCCCTTTCCAACTTATTCAAACCAAACAAACAACCATGCTAAAAAAAGAAATAACAAAACACACTAAAGTAATAAAATAAATGTCCATGCTCAAGTGAAGACTAGTCGTCACTGAGGGGTGGTGCAGTTGTCAAGATGTGGTGGCAACCTGTGAAGATGAGCCACGAGACGAAATGGTAAACTAGCGAAAGTCCTTTGCTAGCTGGCGCTGTCCCTCTAGGATTTGAAAGAGCTGACCTCACATCTCGCGCAGCTCATGACGAATGGCCAAGATGTCGCCCTCCATACCACACAGCTTAGCATCAAAATCCGATGGGAATGCAGTGCCCCGAGCGGGAGTGGACGCGTTCTCAAGATCTGAGTCTGACTCCTCTGGCACACTGGATCCTCCTGCAACTGAGTGTTGAGGGAGCCTGTAATGGTTGCCTCTCTTCTCTATTAAACCAGAAGCCTGCAGCATTGTTTCACTGAGGGTTGCCACACCCCCTACGCAGCATTGTCCAACAAATTCATGCCTCGTATCAATCTAGTGATGTATGGACCCATGAAGATGGCACCCAATCGCACGAACTGCGCCTGATGTATAAAAGCCTCGGCCACAAGGTGCCCTATATGGTGAGGATACTGCTCAAAAATCCCATATAAGATGAGTAGATCAGACTGAGAAACCCATCCAAGACTATCCCACCTACCCCCGATGGTATGAGTAATCAGTGCATGAATATATCTCTGTACAGGGTCCGCAATCCGAGATGCCTTTCGGGTGTTCTTGGTGTTGCTTAGAGATATGGTGGCCCAATAATCCCTCCCACTCGTGCTTCTTGGGAAATCAATGTGGAGTTGGCCAACCGGTAATGAACTAGTGTAGTCCTCATCATGAATCCCCAAATACTTGGCTAACTCCAAATGATTTATATTCCTCATCATGAATCCCCAAATACTTGGCTAACTCCAAATGATTCATATCATAGGTCCTCCCAAAAGCTTGGAAGTGAATGATGCCTTGTTTGCGAGAAATGAGAGATCTTTCATCTTGGCGAGCTTCAAAAGTACTAAGGACCTCCAAGGTGAGTTGGCGAAAAGTCGGCTCGTCAATGGAGAAAAGGTTCTCCCAACCATTTTGTGATAGCAATTCTTTCACTTGCTCGGCAATACCAATTGTCCCTAAGATTCCCCACTCAATGTTTTGAAGAGTGTCAAATGTCTTGGTCTTCAAAACCTCGTATCTTGCTTTGTGGAGGGCATGTGCGAGATGGGGCTCTTTGGGGGGTTGAGTAGAAGTCCTTGGACGTTTCGAGGTAAGTTTCTTCACATTCAGCATCCCTACAATGTGTATAAACCTCGTGAGTCCAAAGAGATATGAAAGAATGCCAAAAACAAAGCAAGAAATGGAGAGAAAAATCAGCATATAATATGAATAGTGTCCTCACGGCCGTGAGAAGGCCCGTGAGGACACTATTCCACATGAAGCACTTCCTCCCACTTTCAAAATTCTGTAAAATTGTACAAAAATTCAATGGGAATTGATCATAAACCATTCACAACATCAAATGCAAGCAAAATACTTGAAATCAACCACAAAGAAGCTCAAAGAAACCATGAA
Source organism: Dioscorea alata (assembly GCA_020875875.1). NCBI lineage: Eukaryota > Viridiplantae > Streptophyta > Magnoliopsida > Dioscoreales > Dioscoreaceae > Dioscorea > Dioscorea alata. The sequence continues at coordinate 11,023,352 of CM037015.1, forward strand.
AAATGGAAAAGAAGAAATTAGGGCATCAAAAAGCTTACCGATGAAACCTTGATCAAACTTGCTTGAAAACCTTGGAAAACCACTAGTTCAAAGTCTCAAAGTGTTTAGGAGGTGATCTAGGAAGAAAAATGAGGAGATTTGGCCAAGAAATTAGAAAGAATGAAGGAGAAACTTTGGTGTTTTGAAAAGGAGATGAAGAAGATCAAGAACAATGGAAAAGAGGGGCCCAAGGGCCCTTTTACCCCGTGCCTCACTGATGAGTGTTATCCTGCAAGTGCACGGGTCATCAAGTAATACCCTGTGCATGACATAAGGGTCGTATTCCCTGGGGCCAGAGAAGCTACCCTTACTTCCCATTTACAATGTTGTTTGACCGATACAATTCAAGAGAGAATGAATATAATGCAAAGAAGCTAAATAAGTAAATAACTAATGCAAACATACGAGGGCAAGATACGGGGTAAAATAGGACTAGGAGTGGTCACAGATGAGGATTCCCTTAGGGGCTACTAAGGTGAGTAGGAAGCTTGGAATAACATGCAAGTGGCTAATTGGACCGAGAAAACCCTAGATTAGGCCAACCCGATGGTCACGGAAGTCGACCCCTAATCCGGTACGGGTATTGGATATGGTACGTATACCGCCCAAGATTACACCTACGATTGCAAAGGGTGAAGTGGTTTTCTCAAACTAGGGTTACAATACAAAAGAGTACTTAACCCTAGGAGTGGAGGGGTACAAATACCAGATGGTCACGGTGTATTTATACGTATTTCCCTTCCAAGTTTGGTGAGTTTAACACTAGGGCAATGGTCATGCAACCTAGCATTTCCTAAGTCTTTTGATACATAGAGTTCTCATACATACTAAGCATATAAAAACACCAAACAGTGGATCACAAACAAGCCACAAACAATAAATAGAACAAGATCATCCAAAACATCACAAGTTCACCCCCAAGGTTCACCTACATCCGGTGACCTTGGGGTTTAAGTGCTCATGTTCACTAAATACAACAAGAAATGCATGGAAACAACCAACAAAGGCATGAGAAGAACTCCCTCAAAGAATGAAGGCCGGAGAAGTTCCAAAGACACCACTCCAAGGGGTGGCTTCCCTAGTCTTCAACCTCCAATTGTAAGCCCTAGAACGTAGAATCTTCCCAAAACCTTGCTCTCCTCACCAATTCCTTGCCTAGATCGCCCTCCAAGAGCTTCTTCTTCCTCAATTCGAAGGTGGTGATGAGAGGTCCTCAAGAAGAAAACTCAAGATGCCGTAAAAAGAAGTCTCCAAGTCCATAAAAAGGTGAGTTCGTGGCACTTCACGGGTGAGCTCATGGTCCATATATGGCCCGTGAGGTAGCCTGTAATGCGGGACGAAAGATTCTGCAAAGTTGCAAAACTGCTACAGTAATGCTACAATAAACCAGCTACACTAACTTTGCTACAGTGACATTGCCCCTGAATTCCATACGGTTGACCTCACGGCCGTGAGCTTGCCCGTGAGGATTTCCAGACTTAGAGAATTCTTCAAACGTTCGTGCTTCAGACTGCTACATTGTTGCTACAGTGCCCGGGACTCAAAAACGATGATTTTGGTGTCGATTTCTTCTCAAATTGCGTCGTTGAGCTCCCCAAAGCATATTTTGCACCTAAAACACGAAATAACCCAATTTAGACCACAAAAGGAGATCGATTCATTAACAAAATATAAAAAGCATGCACAAGTATACGTATAAAATTGATAAGTGCTCGTGTTATAGTAATGTGAAGCGTTATTATCTTGCAATGAGCATTAATTTAATAAGATTTTATCACTAAAAAGTGTGCATTTGTTTACTTTTGTGCATTGTAGGGTTGTGGAGCCAATTTGGAGAAGAATGAAGCAAGAATAGGTTATGTTCACCATTGTTGACGAGTTCTTGGACCAAGCAAGGAACAAGGCACGAGTCTAGACTTGTGGGTGTGTGCCAACCTCCATTGGAGGGGCACAAGGGCAGTCACACTCACAAAAGTCTATAACTCGTGTAGCATTGGAGAACTTCGCCAATGAAGAGAAATGAAGTAATCGACATAATCTACCGTTGATTGTGTGCCCAATTCAACGGCCTCGATGAAGAACGATGGATTCGGGAGTATTTCGGAGAAGTACTGTAGCAGACACTGTAGCAAAAATACTGTAACAGCTACTGTTCACATTCTGCCGAAATTCAGAATTCCAGAGAGTTCACACGGGCGTGTGGAAATTCCACACGGCCGTGTACTGTAGCAGGAATACTGTAGCAGAAATACTGTTCACATGTGCCGAGAAATCACGATTCCAGAATTTCCACACGGCCGTGTGGAATTTCCACACGGCCGTGTGGAATTAACACACGGGCGTGTGGAATTTCTGGATTTTTACAGAAGTCCGATTTCAGCCCGAATTCAGCCCGATTTCAGCCTATAAATAGCCCGTTTTCATATCTATTTGGGGACCCTTCTCTTCTATCACTTGGATATCTTTTGGGGGGCTTTCGGGTAGGGTTTGGAGAGGTTCTTGGAGGTCTTTGGAGGCGATTAAACGGCATCGACATCGACATCCTTTGGAAGAAAGCTATTGGGGAAGCTCTCATCGGCATTGATTTGTCGAGGTGTGCCTTAGGCTTGACAAGGGATTCGTTGGAGAAGACACGCGACTACACAAGACCATCGATATGATCTACAAGGGGGTTTTCTTTATGGTTTTCATGCATATGTTCTTAAACTATTTATTGACTTTGTATTGCTCCATGGAGAGCTAAACCCTAGTGGGTATTCGGACTTGTAAACCCTAGGATGATATTGTTTCTATGACTTTTATTATGCTTTCTTAATTTAATGTTCTATTATTGAGTTCCAATCTTGCATGACGATTGTATGAGATTTTCCCTTAGCCGTGACACTAGGGTTGAGAATCTATTAGGTTATCCTTTGAGGGTGTGACAACCTCTATAGGATTAGACTACACAAGGTTGGAGAGGGTTGAGAGGGAGAGTTGTGAGGTAGCGATGTACCCCTTTTCCCTCCGGTGTGGTTTCTCCCTACCTCTGTTTCCTTGATTCATTAGCGGTCGAGATAGAGTGAAGTGCTAGGTAGATAAACTCCCCTGGGGCTTAGTTACGCGAGTAACAGAGTGAAGGGTTGAAGTGAATCCTACGCACTGGGGCTTAATCTAGACTAGGCTTCTTCCACCTGGACCAAAGGGTTAGAACTACACATAGGAACAGGTTTTACCACTAGGAGTCCCTAGAACTTAATGCAATCCCACGTAGTGTGAGGCTTAGGTAGATATACTCCTCTAGGGCTTAGTTGACAGGTCAACGAGAGTCAAGAGTCGTAGTGAATCCTAATGCCGGGGCATAGTGTTGGGGTTAGTCACGGTTGACCTTAGGTTTGGGACCGTGTCCTCGACTCAATTAGACATCAATTAGAGGCTATAATACTAGTCTTGCACTAGAAACATTAGTCTTAAGGGGAGCTTTGTCAGGGTACCCCATCTTTATATCGATTACCTCTCCTACCCTCATTATTCTTCTTGCACTCTTTTATTTTCTTTTTACATTTATATATATATACTTTTCTCATCATCGACTTCTTTCATAGCTAAATAGCGATAACACTTGTTTCTGAACACTATTCCCTGTGGATACGACTACCCACTCACCAGGGTATTTTTATTACTTCGACAACCCGTGCACTTGCGGGGTACACACGCAAGGGGTGTGTCAAAAATATGTACATTTAGACGTTTATCAAACATCCCCACACCTAAGCGTTTGCTTGTCCCCAAGCAAACAAACATGAAAAACAGGGGCAAGAAGATAATCGGCAAAATGTACGACCTCAAGCTCAAAAGTAAAGAACTTCACAGGCACGAATGGATAAAAATCAAGAAGTGGGCTGTTCAATGAATAGTCAAGTAATACTAGTTCCATTTCTCCTAGAGTGCCCCGTGAGTGTGTGCTAACCTCCACCTTGACCTCCACACTCTGGATTACCCCAGGATGACCATTCAGCCCACGTACAATGAAAATGGCATTAAAATGTTAAAAGCATCCTCAATACTCAGTTAAAAGTCTTTCGGTTCCTGAACATGACTCTAGCACTGAGGTGACTATGTAGCAAACTCCAGGGAATCAAGATACTTAACTCTTACATATATACATATATACACTTTTTTTTTCTGAGTCCCCGACTAACATAGACTGCACAAAAACCTTTCAGACAGATGCATATGCTGGCCAGGCACAAGAGCCACCCATCCTACTTGATTAAAGTCTACATAGACACATTCATGCTACACTAGCAGAGGAATATTGTCATAGACTCTTTATATATATATATATATATATATATATACATAAATATATATGTACAGACTAGCTCTCAAATCCCCTGGTTAAACCCACTACAATAGTTCACAATAGGCTAAAGAAATAATAAAGGAACACAAAAGCTCTTAAAAGAGTATTGAAAATAGAATTTAACAATTTAATGCCAAAATCATTATAATGGGTTGGTTGGAGTGTACAAGGTAGAAGTAATCATGTATAGGTATAGGAGTACACTAAATGTGAAATAGAACTACATTCAAGCACATGTAAAGGTACAGCTCACAACTATCATTCTACCAAGCCAGAAAATTCTAAACATGCAAATCATAGCTATCATAGGTAATCAAAGCATTCACAGAATAAAAGTACTCCAAAAATCCATACCCACACCTAAAGCTGTACATTGTCCCCAATGTACATAAGCCAGTAGAACAGGGTGGGACAAAATGGTAAGTGCAAGTAAATGGAGTAAAAGGAACTTCCCCAACAGCGGATGAAGTATGTCATGTGGTCCTCTATGTTGATGGGGCAAAAGTGTACTGAGGGCATGGAGTGTGAAATCAAGTAGCAATTTCCCTGAAAGTACAAGAAGCATAGATCACAACTCCAGAAATCAAATGGTAAAATCCTCAAAACAATCAGAAAAAGTTTAGCAGGGCGAAGCCCTAGCGAACTCAAGAGTATAAAGTACAACATAAAACAGAAAAACAGTGAGAACAGAAATAAAAAACAACAAAGTAACACGGCAAGCATGCAGCGTGAGTCTAAGGGCCTGAAGGAAATGACGGTGCTGCACAGGTGGTGGCCGCCGAGGTGGTGCCGACTGACGATGACGAGCTGTGCAAAAACGCTAAAATGTCGGCAGTGGCGGTCTCAAGACGGCTCACGGAGGCAGTCAGCATCTGCAACTGCTCGCAGACCTCAGCACGGAAAGTGTCAAATCTCTCCTCCAGCGAATGCCGAGATGCCCTGGGTGTAGCAACATCGTCCGACTCGGACTCGGATCGAGACTCAGACTCGGTGTCATGAGATGGGCCGGGGTCAGACTGGCGTCGCACTATCCTGTGTGTGCTGCCCCGCCGCTCAACAATACCGATGCATACCAATGTCTGCAAACTGAGTGGGACGACTGCACCCACAACTGTCATGCCCTGGGTTCCCTCAAGAAGATCTATACCCTTGATCATGCGTGTGATGTAGGGCCCGGCGTAAATGGATCCCAGGCGGACAAACTTGCCTTGGTGGGCAAAAACATCAGCGACCAAATGACCCATGTGGAGGGGGTACCGCTGTATAATGCTGTACAACATTAGTAAGTCCGTGCGTGATACCACCCCGGTGGAATCCAGTCGACCCCCAATGCTTCGAGTCAGTAGAGCGTGAATGTATCTGTGGGCGGGGTCTTTCAACTGGGAGGCCTTCTTGGTACGTGACCGATTAGCAATGGTGTCCCAATAGGTGGCATTAGTCACGGGATAAGGGAAATCCCTACCTAAATCCTTTAACTCCGGCCTTTGGGTGAATGCTTCTGTGTAGAATCCCATGTAAATGCCCAATTGATCTTGAGTGATTCGGTGGCTCTTCCCGAAGGCACGAAATGACACGTAACTGGGTTGGCGAGAGAAGGGATTGAATTGATAGATTTCAAAGGTGCTTAACACTTCAAGAGTTAATTCCTTGTATGTGGGTTCGTCAATGGAGAATAATTTATCCCAACCATCGTGTGTGATGAGCTCCAAGATTGTTTCATCTAAACGCAGAGTTTTTAGAACATCCCAATAAATCTTCTTGATCGTCCCGAAATTCTTGCGCGAAAGGAGCGCGAATCGATTCTTGTGTTCTTCTTTTTTAAACTTAGGTTGCTCGTGAGACGGAGGAGGGTCATTCCGGGCTCTCTTGTAGGCAACCTTCTTAGTCCTCATCCTACAAGGTTAATGGAAGCTCAATTAGATAAGTTACAAGCAAAATAGTCTTTAAAAAATGAAGGAATCATGAAAATTGTTCAGTGCTACAGTAATTCCGAAAATTTTTTTCAAGAACCTTGTTTGAAAACTTGATGATCTCAACATACAACCATTCCAAAAAATTAATACAAGATTGTAATGGCCAAGGAGAGAATAAACCATGAGAAAATCAGCCCAAACAACCATGGAAATAGCAGGTTCATGAGATCAAAAGCTCACCTCAAAACCTAGGGTTTATGAAGTGAACCTTGGGTTGAATCTGGCCAAAAGAGTGGTTTTTCTTCAAATCTTAAGCACCAAATGTTTTTAGAGGAGAGTGAGAGTGTTTTAAAGCAAGAAAAATGGAAGAAAATGGAGGAGAAATGAGAGAGAAGTGAGGGAGTTAAGTTGAGAAGATGATGAATAGAGAAAAGGGCCAAATGGGGGCTTAAAAACCTAAGGCCCGAGAGGCTTCACGGGTGGGCTCATGGGCGTGAGCTCACCCGTGAGCCCTCTCGGTTTGGCTCACGGCCACGCTCATGGCCGTGAGCTTGGCCGTGAGCCCTCTCGGGTTTGCTCACGGTCTGAGCTCACGAGTGTGAGCTAGCCCGTGAGTGGCCTCGGGTTTGCTCACGGGGCAAGCTCACGGGCGTGAGCATGGCCGCGAGTGGCCTCGGCTTTGCTTGCGGGCAAGCTCACGGCCGTGAGCTTGCCTGCAAGGACTCTTTCCCTTGCTTAAAGGCTCAATCATGGGTACAACAAAGCTCTCAACTTGATTTATCATTGAAGAACATTCCTCTAAAGCTCAAAAACACTCAACATAAAGCCGAACAAAGCATGAAAGCATTCAAAACATGAATCTTATGAAATATAATCATTAGACAACTCACAACAACACACAAGCATGCATGAATAATGAAACTAAAATTAAAGAAAGGTTGACTACAACATGAAGAAAGTTTAGACAACTAACATGCTAACACAAATCAAGAATACGGAAAAGAAACAAGACATGCATTTAAACTACAAGAATAAAAGAATTGCAAAGAATTTAAACTTGGGTTGCTTCCCAAGAAGCGCTTGGTTAACATCATTAGCTTGACGTGTTTTACCTCAACAATCATGGTGGGACAAAAGGAGGAAATTTACCTCTGACCTTTGATGATGCATTGTTACCCGAAAAGTTCATGGAGAGGCATGAAAATATCTTGAACTTCCTTTGATTTTCCATGAGTATGTCATCTACATCCACGGGTGGCGATGATACAACCTTCACATCTTTCGTAGGCTTATTCTTTGTCTTCCTCCACATCTTCTTCAAAGTTTTCTTTTCTTGGACATGTGGTGGAGGTCGAATCATCACTTGTGCAACTTGTTGTATAGGAATAGGTGTGGCATCAAAATTTTCAATCTCATCATCATCCAACTCCCCCAAAATCTCATCCAATGGATTTAATGCTAGAATTTCCTACACACAATTAGAAATAATTGCATCAGTTTTATTCATGAAATATAGACTATCATCGTGGTCGAGTGTGTGCCGCATTGCGTCGGGAAAAGTAAAGACCACTTGCTCATCACCAACTCTTAATGTCATCTTTCCACCCTTGACATCAATCAATGCACCCGAAGTGTTCAGGAATGGGTGACCGAGAATGATGGGGACCTCAACATCATCATCCACATCTAGAATCACAAAATCCACGGGGATGATGAATTTGTCAACCCTTACAAGGACATCTTCAACAACACCAATTGGTCTCCACATAGAACGGTCGGCTAGCTGTAGGGTCATTCGTGTGGGCCTTAAATCCTCCAACCCTAGCTTCAAGAACAACTTGTAGGGCATCACATTAATGCTCGCACCCGAGTCGGCTAAAGCATTTTCTTGTATTCCTTCACCAAGTATGCAAGGGATGATGAAACTGCCGGGATAATTGAGTTTCTTGGGCAACATTTTTTGAATCAAGGCGGAGCAATTCCCCGATAGTGTCACCGAGTCCACATCTTCTAGTTTTCTTTTGTTCGTGATGAGGTCTTTCATGAACTTGGCATACTTGGGCATTTGTGAGAGGGCCTCAACCAATGGAATATTAATGTGGAGTTGCTTGAATATGTTCAAAAACTTTTTAAATTGAGCATCTTCCTTGTCTTGTTTCAACCTTGTCGGGTAAGGCACCACGGGCTTGTACTCGCTCACCTTTGGGATTGGGGATTCTCGGACATCATCACTATATTCCCTTTTATTGTCCTTGCATTCCTTCTTGTTCAAATGAGGGTCTTCCCGATCGGTTACCCTATTATTAGAAGCACTTGGACTCGTCTCGGCCCTTGCTTCCAATTGCTTTCCACTCCTCAGTGTAACAGCTTTCAAGTGTTCCCTCGGGTTGCTTTCAGTGTTGCTTGGCAAGCTACCCGAAGGATGATCAGAATGTGCTCGAGCAAGCTGTCCCACTTGGTTCTCAAGGGATTGCATAGATGCTTGAACATTCCTCAACACAGTACCGAACTCATACAATCTTTTCTCAACACCTTGAAACCATGTTTCGGTATTAATCATGAATTTAGCCAAAACATCCTCTGTGGTATACTTCCTTTCTTGTTGCGGCGGTGCTTGGTAATGGCTTGCTTGAGGTGGAGGGGGCCTCTGTTGAGCTTGGCCTTGACCCCAGGGCATGTTTGGGGGATTCCTCCAACCTTGATTGTATGTGTTACTATATTGATTTCCCGGCCCTCTAGGTCCACCTCCAACATAATCAACAGACTCCACAGGTTCAGATGGGGCAATGAATATAGGGCATTGTGACGTTGCATGCCCCGCTCCACATGTGTCACAAGACATCACGGTCTTAGGGGTGGAACTGGACCCCAACATCAATTGCTCAACTTTATGTGCCAATGAACTAACCAAGGCATTACTGTCTGAGAGATTCTTTGACAAGGCCTCAACCTTAGCTGTCAATGCTGTGTTTTCATTCACCTCAAATAGGCCTGCAGCCTTTGATGCTTTCTGCCTAGTACTCCAATGACACTCATTACTGGCCATGCTCTCAATCAAAGCTTCAGTTTCTTCAGGCAGTTTGTTACTCAAGGATCCACCTACTGCGGCATCTATCAATTGCCTTGTTGAATAATTCAACCCATTGCAAAACATTTGCACTCTAATCCAAGATTGAAATCCATGGTGAGGATATTTGCGCAACAAGTCTTTAAACCTTTCATGTGCTTCAAAGAGTGTCTCCGAATCTCCCTGCCTGAAGGATGAGATTTCTTGCCTCAACCTCGCTGCTTTGCTAGGAGGAAAATATCGGGCCAAGAATTTTTCCACCATATCCTTCCAAGTGGTGATGGAGCCGGGAGCCAAGGATGTGAGCCACCTATAAGCTGCTCCCCTCAAACTGAATGGAAAAAGTCTCAGCCGGATAGCATCATCAGATACCGAGTTTATCTTGAAGGTTGAACAAATTTGCAAGAAGTGAGATAGATGAGTGTGCGGGTCTTTATCTGCCAACCCATCAAACTGAACCGAATTCTGAATTATTCCAATTGTGCTCGCTTTTATTTCAAAATTGTTAGCTGGAACCGCCGGTACTTGAACACTGAATTCTTCACCGGTGAATTGTGGCCGCTCATAATTAGACAAGGTCCTCCTTGGTTCGGCCATAACGGTAGGTTCACTTGATTCCACACTAACCTCTTGTCCACTTTGTCTCGAACTCTCACCCAACTCTCTCAACCTTTGATGCAAAGTTCTCTCTATTTCGTTGTCAGGTTCAACCAAGTTTGCTTGACTCGACCGTGTCATAAAATAGGTACCTTGCAAAACCGGAGTAAAAAATTAGTAATTGACGAGAGGTAAGAAAATAAAAATTGCAAAACGATAGATAATGGAATATATACAAAGGATGATAAATGCAAAACAAAAAATGGTCAAATCAACACGCGCAAAGTTTTCCGAATATTTCTCGTGGGTCCCCGGCAACGGCGCCAAAAACTTGATGAGTGTTATCCCGCAAGTGCACGGGTCGTCAAGTAATACCCTGTACATGACACAAGGGTCGTATTCCCTGGGGCCCGAGAAGCTACCCTTACTTCCCTTTTACAATGTTGTTTGACCGATACAATTCAAGAGAGAGTGAATATAATGCAAAGAAGCTAAATAAGTAAATAACTAATGCAAACATACGAGGGCTAGATACGGGGTAAAATAGGACTAGGAGTGGTCACGGATGAGGATTCCCTTAGGGGCTACTAAGGTGAGTAGGAAGCTTGGACTAACATGCAAGTGGCTAATTGGACCGAGAAAACCCTAGATTAGGCCAACCCGATGGTCACGGAAGTCGACCCCTAATCCTGTACGGGTATTGGATACGGTACATATACCGCCCAAGATTACCTCTACGATTGCAAAGGGTGAAGTGGTTTTCTCAAACTAGGGTTACAATACAAAAGAGTACTTAACCCTAGGAGTGGAGGGGTACAAATACCCGATGGTCACGGCGTATTTATACGTATTTCCCTTCCAAGTTTGGTGAGTCTAACACTAGGGCAATGGTCATGCAACCTAGCATTTCCTAAGTCTTTTGATACATAGAGTTCTCATACATACCAAGCATGTAAAAACACCAAACAATGGATCACAAACAAGCCACAAACAATAAATAGAACAAGATCATCCAAAACATCACAAGTTCACCCCCAAGGTTCACCTACATCCGGTGACCTTGGGGTTTAAGTGCTCATGTTCACTAAATACAACAAGAAATGCATGGAAACAACCAACAAAGGCATGAGAAGAACTTCCTTAAAGAATGAAGGCCGGAGAAGTTCCAAAGACGCCACTCCAAGGGGTGGCTTCCCTAGTCTTCAACCTCCAATTGTAAGCCCTAGAACGTAGAATCTTCCCAAAACCTTGCTCTCCTCGCCAATTCCTTGCCTAGATCGCCCTCCAAGAGCTTCTTCTTCCTCAATTCGAAGGTGGTGATGAGAGGCCCTCAAGAAGAAAACTCAAGATGCCCTAAAAAGAAGTCTCCAAGTCCATAAAAAGGAGTTCGTGCCACTTCACGGGTGAGCTCACGGTCCATATATGGCCCGTGAGGTAGCCTGTAATGCAGGATGAAAGATTCTGCAAAGTTGCGAAACTGCTACAGTAACCCCTCTACAGTAATCTGGTACAGTGACATTGCCCCTGAATTCCATACGGTTGACCTCACGGCCGTGAGCTTGCCCGTGAGGATTTCCAGACTTAGAGAATTCTTCAAACGTTCGTGCTTCAGACTGCTACATTGTTGCTACAATGCCCGGGACTCAAAAACGACGATTTCGGTGTCGATTTCTTCTCAAATTGCATCGTCGAGCTCCCCAAAGCATATTTTGCACCTAAAACACGAAATAACCCAATTTAGATCACAAAAGGGGATCGATTCATTAACAAAATACAAAAAGCATACACAAGTATACATGTAGAATACGTACATTTAGACGTTTATCACTCACGGCCTTCCTCACGGGGTGAGGAGGACCGTGAGCCCTAGGCCAAATTCTCGGCCAAGGGCTCACGGCCCCCAAGTGGGCCATGAGGGGGGCCGTGTACCCTAGGCCAAACTTTCGGCCAAGGTTCTCACGACCCTCCAAACAGCCTCTTGGGGCTGTGAGGACCTGGGGAATGCTCAAATTGGCAAAAAAAAAAAAAAAAAAAAATGCCTCCCAAAACTCTCATTCAAATCCATGAAGTGATTAGGAACACCTCCCACTTGAAAGAAATACAAAAAAAAAAACTCGATCTAGAGCGTGAAATGGTGATGAAAATAAGTAAAACACACCAATGAAAATGATAATACCACACTCGAGATGAAAGTAAAAAAAAAATGTGATGAGTCGCCACGCGACACGCTAAAGAAGCGAGCACGCGACTCCCCGGCCGCAAGTGCACGGGTCGTCAAGTAATAACCTCTCGTGCGAACACAAGAGGGTCGTATTCCCAAGGGCCCCAAGATCTGCTATTACTTCCTCCTAGGTATCACTATCTAGTCTACCAAATCAAGAGTTTAATATAAACACAAATAGGAAAATTAAATAAAAGAAAAGCTATAAACAAAATGGACTAAGGCACACCATACAAGCAATGTAAAGAACAAGTAGCAATGATAACTAGAGGCCTCGGGCGAGGATCCCCTAAGGAGAAGAACAAGTTAGGATGAATATAGGAAATTGAGCGCTAAGTTGGCTAGGTTTGATCCGCTAGACTCGGGAGTCGACTACCCCGGAACCTCCGTGGTGTAGCCCTAATCCAATACGGGTTCCTCTATCCAGAAGACACCCCTACGATGTCATTAGGAACATGGAGTCTCGATTAGGGTTATTCTAATGCGCGCTTTCGGCTAAAACAACCCTAACCACGCGGGGAGCTACCGGCACCCGGAACCTCCGGTGTACCGGCACATTGAATCCCCCTTCAATCTATGTGCGACCTAATACATGCAAGCATCCCGCCATACACATACAATTCAAGAATCAAAACCTACGGAATCCATCCATTGTAGGTTGAACATTAAAACAATAGATTGAAATCAAACAAACAAGCCAACAATCAATTATAAACAATTATCATCATCCATACAAGTTCTCCTCCCAAGGTTCACCGGAGCCCGGTGGCCTTGGGAGCCTAGTTCCACATCAAAGGAGATAATACACAAGATAATCAATGGAAATGCTCATAAGAAACTCCCTCAGATGTAGGCTAGAAGGTGGTGATGAAAGCTCGCCGGATCCGCGCCGATCAAGCTCCGTGATGACAACCTTGAGTGCTTCCTTCTTCTCCCCTTGAGTTTTGCTCTTCAAATTGCCTCTCCAATCCGGTGATGATGGTGGAAATGGGTGGAGATGATGGTGGAGATGATGGTGGAGAAGGATGGAGAGGATGCTGGCCAAAAGACAAGCTCTCCAAAGCCCTAGAAAGCCTTAAATAATCCAAACAAAGCCTCATCAGCCCGTGCGTGTGCGGGCACTGTGCGGGCCGCACAGTGCCCGCACACCCTTCTGTCTGTCCAGTGCGGGTACTGTGCGGCCGCACACTGGCCGCACACTGCTACAGTAACGGTGCTACAGTGGAAACTTGAGGATACGTGTGAGCATCAATAAATTCTTCGATGATGCCAAAAGAAGCTCAAACATGCACTAGATGGTCTTCCGATGTCCTCAAATGATAATTAACAAGAAAAGCGCGTAAAGGGCATCGGAGACATACAAAAATGCATGAAAGTAAATAAAATGTACATAATAAAAGTGATGTATTTAGACACTTATCAAAATGTGAGACACATGTGAACAATGACTTATTCAATTGCAAAACTAGTAAAGAAAAATAACAACCAAAACAACAAAATGAATACCTAGAATACGAAAAGTGAACTAAAAACCCTGAATGCTTGGGTTGCCTCCCAAGAAGCGCTTGTTTAACGTCATGATCCTGACGTACCTTCTTCCTTACCTCACGGGGGCTCAAATAGTTTGAAGTTGCCCTCATTCACACTTGAGGCACAATTGTTGTTTCCCAGTAAATTCAAAGACATCAAAGAATAGACATTAACTTTTTCATGAGCAAAGAGGGGTTCAAATTTTACCTTCCCTCCTTGGGATTTTGAACGATGGGGGGCGGTACCTTTCTTTTTCTTTCATCGGCCATCCCTCCAAATTTTTTGCAACATTGACTCTTTTTTCTCTTTTTCCTTGGCATTAGTGCAAATCGCCTTCTCCTTTGGTTGCTCCAAATTTTGACTTGGAGGGGGAGAATGAGGTTCTTCGTGTACTCCATCCCCAAGCTCCTCCAAATACTCATCCAAGGGGATTAATGACAGCACCTCCTACACACAATCAGAAATCAGGAGGTCAGTATCATCAATGAAATAAAGATTGTCATCACGGTCAAGCGAGTGTTTCATAGCCACCGGCAACGTGTACACTACTTCCTTCTCTTCGACCCTTAGTGTCCATTTTCCTCCTTTGAGGTCAAGTAGGGCACCCGAGGTACTTAAGAATGGCCGACCAAGAATTAATGGTGTTTCCACATCTTCATCAATGTCCATGATGACAAAATCCATGGGAAAGACAAATTTGTCGACTCGAACAATTACATCTTCCACGATCCCATGAGGTTTTCTTGTTGATCGATCTGCCAATTACAAAGTCATCCTCGTGGGTCTAAGCTCGTCCAAACCGAGCTTCAAAAACATGGTGTAGGGCATGACGTTAATGCTAGCCCCCGAATCCATTAATGCATTTTCTTGAACTCCACCTTCAAGCACACATGGGTTTATGAAACTTCCCTGATCCTTCAATTTTTATGGGAGCTTCTTTTCTAGAATAGCCGAACAATTTCCCGAGAGTGTCACGGTGCCTTCCTCTTCAAATTTTCTTTTATTGGTAAGGAGTTCCTTCAGAAACATCGCATATTTGGGCATTTGAGTCAAAGCTTCAACTATCGGGATGTTGATGTGGAGTTGTTTGAAGATGTTGATGAATTTTCTAAATTGAACATCCTCCTTGTCTTACTTCAACCTAACCGGATAAGGAATTTGAGGCTTGTACTCCGGTGGTTTTGATTATCCCCAAGGATGAGTTTCGTTGTTTCCTTCACGATCACCCTTCTCAACAACTTTTTCAGAAGATTTGGGATCTTCCACAATGGCTATCCCAGTATCCTTGACACTTGGGTCAATTTCGACCCTTGTCTCGACTTGCTTTCCACTTTTAAGGGCAATGCCTTCCTCTTCAAATTTTCTTTTATTGGTAAGGAGTTCCTTCAGAAACATCGCATATTTGGGCATTTGAGTCAAAGCTTCAACTATCGGGATGTTGATGTGGAGTTGTTTGAAGATGTTGATGAATTTTCTAAATTGAACATCCTCCTTGTCTTACTTCAACCTAACCGGATAAGGAATTTGAGGCTTGTACTCCGGTGGTTTTGATTATCCCCAAGGATGAGTTTCGTTGTTTCCTTCACGATCACCCTTCTCAACAACTTTTTCAGAAGATTTGGGATCTTCCACAATGGCTATCCTAGTATCCTTGACACTTGGGTCAATTTCGACCCTTGTCTCGACTTGCTTTCCACTTTTAAGGGCAATGGCCTTCAAGTGCTCTCTTGGATTCTCTTCAGTGTTACTAGGAAGACTACCTGAAGGTCATTTTGAATTTGCCTTGGCAAGTTGCCCCACCTGATGTTCAAGTGATTGCACTGAGGCTTGAAGATTTCTCAGGATGGACCCAAAATCATTGAGCTGAGAATTACGGTGCCTATCATGAACTTAGCAAGTACATCTTCAGTGGTAAACCTCTTCTCTTGCAAAGGTGGTTGTGCTTGAAGGTTCTGAGGGTGGCCAACCTTTTGTTGTTGCCCTCGATTCCATGAGAAGTTAGGGTGGTACTTCCACCCCGGATTGTAGGTAGAGCTGTACGGATTTCCTTGCGGCCTTGATCCCCCAATGTAATCAACAGTCTCAATGGGTGCGACGGAGGAGCTAGTAATAGGACATTGTGCGGCCCCATGTCCACCACCACAAGTGCTTCAACTCATCACTGTTTCAGACTTTGAATTGCTGCCCATGAGCTTGTCTAGCTTCCTAGACAACATATCAACCTTTGCGGCAAGAGCATCATTGGCATTAACTTCATAGATTCCGGCCCCCTTTTGTGGTATTCCTCTCAAGGCCCAATGAGTTTAATTTCTTGCCATGGACTCAAGTAGTTGCTCGGCCTCATCAAGGTACTTGTTACTAAGTGATCCACTCGCCGCGGCGTCAATGAGTTGGCGGGTGGCATAATTCAGCCCATTATAGATGATTTGCACCCGCATCCATGAAGCAAACCCATGGTGAGGGCATCTTCGAAGGAGGTCCTTGAATCTCTCATAAGCCTCAAATAAACTCTCGGACTCTAATTGCTTAAAAGCTAAAATTTCTTGCCTCAATTTTGCCGCTTTGCTAGGAGGAAAGTATATTCCAAGAAATTTCTTGACCATGTCTTTCCATGTCTTGATTGAACCCGGAGGTAGAGATATGAGTCATCGATATGCCGCATCCCTAAGACTGAATGGGAAACGTCGCAATCGGATTGCATCATCTGTTACCCCATTTATCTTGAATGTAGAGCAAATTTGGAGGAAACGGGCAAGGTGATCATGTGCACCTTTATTAGCAAGGCCATTAAACTGAACTGAATTCTGGACCATGCCAATTGTGATTGCCTTGATTTTGAAATTATTGGTTGCAATGGTAGGTGCTTGAACACTGACACGACCCCTTGCGTGTATCCCGTAAGTGCACAGGCTTGTCGAAGTAATAAAATTACCCTGGTGAGTGGGTAGTCGAATCCACAGGGAATAGGGATTTAAAACACAAGATTTCGCTATTTAGTTGTGTGGTGTATGAAAAATGATAATAAGATTTGTGAGTGAATTATGGAAGCAATGAGAATAAAAGACAAGAAATTAAATAGAGAGATGGAAGATCAGAAAGTGCAAGTAGAAGTGAATTTGAGAAAGACTAGTAATAGATGAAATAGGGTATCCGGACAAGCTACCGCTAGGACTTATGTTTCTAGTGCAAGACTATGCCATTATACTTTTCTATTGATGCTAATTAAGTCAAGGAAATCCTTAAACTCACGGTCCCAAACCTAAGGTCAACCGTGACTAACCCCAACACTATGTCCCGGCATTAGGATTCACGTCAACCTTTCACTCTGTTGCTTGCGCAACTAAGCCCCAAGGGAGTCTATCTACCTAAGCCTAACACTATGTGGGATTGCTTAAAGCTTTAGGGATTCCTAGTGATAAAACATGTTCCTATAACATATCGTGGAGCAACGAAGGGCAACAAAAGAGTAATACACCACCGGGGTTTCATCAACAATAAGCGCCGAATTTGGAAAACCGGGTGACGGGCTAGAAATGAAGATGACCGACTTAGAGAAAGCGCTCACAAGGTTTGTTCAATCATTGGACGCAAGATTTTAGTCGGTAGAGTCTACACTTCACAACCACAATTCATCGTTGCACAACTTGGAAAACCAAGTTGGCCAAATTGCGAAGCTTGCCGAGTAACACGAAGACGAATGCGAGGGAGCAATTGAAGGCAATTTCCTTAAGAAGGGGCCGAGAGGTTGAGCGTAGTCTGCCTCTTGAGAAGAAGAATGATGGAGCTCCCCAAGTGGTGGATGTGGAGGAAGCATCAAAAGAGAAGGAGGTGCTACCCCCACCTTACAAGCCAAGAATTCCTTATCCTTCCCGCTTGAAGAATGTTCAACAAGACAAGCAGTATAAGAAATTTTTGGGGTTGTTTAAGCAGTTGCACATCAACATTCCTTTTATGGAGGCGTTGTCCCAAATGCCTAAATACGTGAAGTTCTTGAAGGACCTCTTGACTAACAAGAGGAAATTGGAGGAGAGTGCATTGTGATCTTAGATGCCACTTGCTCGGTGGTGTTGCAAAAGAATATGCCGAGCAAGAGAAAAGACCCCGGAAGCTTCATCATTCCATGCAACATTGGTGATATGGGTGAGGAGATGGCATAGGCAGATTCTGGAGCAAGTATTAACGTCATACCTTACTCATTCTTTAAGAAGCTTGGCTTAGGAGAGCATAGGCCCACTCGGATGACACTTCAGCTCGCCGATCAATCATTTAGGCATCCAAGGGGCATAATTGAAGATGTGCTAATAAAAGTGGATAAATACATCTTTCCTGTGGACTTTGTAGTGCTTGATGTGGATGAGGATGTCGATGTACCACTGATTCTTAGAAGGCCATTCTTGCGTACTTCCAAGGCTTTGATAGACATGGACGGTCGAGAGCTCACTTTGAGGGTTGGAGATGACAAGCTCACCTATCGCCTCGCTGACGTCATGAGACATTCTCTCGATTTTGATGATTCTCTTTATTATCATTTTGACACGTATGAAGTGTGGCCAGACCAAGACACGGATGTTGAAGATGTACTAGCACTTGGTCTCGTGGAAGAAGTAAAGCCGGCCCAGGGAGTCATGAAGAGGGTGATCCAGAAAATGAGGAGGTCGAGGAGACGCCACAAGAAGAGCCCCAACATAAATGGGGATGCGCATTGAAGGAGTAAGGGTGCTTTGCCCTTGTGTTGTAACAAACTCGACAACTCCCCCTCTACTCCACAAAAATTATGTTCTGTATGCTTTCAAGTTGTAGGAAAGAGGGCAACATTTATTTATGAACCCCTGTGAGGTAAGGCCAGGTACGTCAAGCTAAGTAACGTTAAACAAGTGCTTCTTGGGAGGCAACTGACACACCCCTTGCGTGTGTGTACCGCAAGTGCACGGGTTGTCGAAGTAATAATTACCCCGGTGAGTGGATAGTCGAATCCACAACGAACGGAAGTACTAGTAATAACTAATTCTCAATTATCTAGTCGAATCAATAATATGAAGTAATGGATGTAATGCGTATAATAAGAAAATAGCAAGCAAGCTGACACGACCCTTTGTGTGTATCCCACAAGTGCACGGGCTTGTCAAAGTAAAAAATTACCCTGGTGAGTGGGTAGTCGAATCCACAGGGAATAGGGATTTAAAACACAAGAATTTACTATTTAGTTATGCGATATACGAGAAGTGATAATCGAATTGGTGAGTAGAGTACGAAATCAATTATACTAAAAGACAAGAATTTAAATAGAGAGATGGAAGACAAGAGAAAAGCAAGTAGGAGTTATGAAAGAAAGACTAGCAATGGGTGGAATAGAGTATCCAGACAAGCTACCTCTAGGACTTATGCTTCTAGTGCAAGACTATGCTATTATACTGATACACCCCTTGCGTGTATCCCGCAAGTGCACGGGCTTGTCGAAGTAATAAAATACCCTGGTGAGTGGGTAGTCTTATCCACAGGGAATAGTGTTCAGAAACAAGTGTTAATCGCTATTTAGCTATGATGGGAATCGATGATGAGAAAAGTATATATGTATAGATGTAAAAGAAAATAAAAGAGTGCAAGAAGAATAATGACGGTAGGAGAGGTAATCGATATAACGATGGGGTACCCGGACAAAGCTCCCCCTAGGACTAATGCTTCTAGTGCCAAACTTGTATTATACTCTACAATTGATGCCTATTGAGTCGAGGATATCTTTAAACACACGGTCCCAAACCTAAGGTCAACTGTGACTAACCCCAACATTATGTCCCGGCATTAGGATTCACTATGACCCTTGACTCTCGTTGACCTGTCAACTAAGCCCCAGGGGAGTCTATCTTCCTAAGCCTAACACTACGTGGGATTACTTTAGGATCTAGGGATTCCTAGTGATAAAACCTGTTCCTATATGTAGTTCTAACCCTTTGGTCCAGGTGGAAGAACCCTAGTCTAGATTAAGCCCTAACACTTTATTTCGACCGCTAATTAACCAAGGAAACGGAGGTAGGGAGAAATCACACCGGAGGGGAAAAGGGTACATCGCTACCTCACAACTCTCCCTCTCAACCCTCTTCAATCTTAAGTAGTCTAACCCTATAGGAGTTGTCACACCTCCAAAGGATAACCTAGATTGCTCTCAACCCTAGTGTCACGGCTAAGGGAAAACAATAGCAAAAGATAATTAAAATTGAAACTCAATTAAATTCATCAATAAAAAAAAGCACAATAAAAGTCATAGAAACAATATCATCCTAGGGTTTACAAGTCTGAATACCCACTAGGGTTTAGCTCTCCATGGAACAATACAAAATTAATAAAGAGATTAAGAACATATGCATAAAAACCATAAAGAAAACCCCCTTTGTAGATCATATCGATGGTCTTGTGGAGCCGCCTAATCTTGTCCACGAATCCCTTGTCAAACCTAGGGCACACCTCGCCGAATCGATGCCGACGAAAGCTCCCCCAATAGCTTTCTTCCAAAGGATGTCGATATCGATGAAGTATAATCGCCTCCAAAGACCTCCAAGAACCTCTCCAAACACTAGCCGAAAGCCCCCCAAAAGATAGGCAAGAAGTAGAAGGGGAGGGTCCCCAAATAGATCTGAAAACGGGCTATTTATAGGCTGAAATCGGAGTTCCACACGGCCCTGTGAAAAACCAGAATTTCCACACGCCCGTGTCTTAATTCCACACGGCAATGTGGAAATTCTGTTTTGCTGATTTTCGGCGATCTGTGAACAGTAACTTGCTACAGTATTTCTTCTACAGTATTTTCCTACAGTACGCGGGCGTGTAGAATTTCCACACTCCCGTGTGAAGTTTCTGTCTGCTGAAAAATTAATTCACACGGCCGTGTGTTAATTCCACACGCCCGTGTGAATTCTCTGGATTACTGAAATTCGGCTGAAACTAAACAGTAGCTTCCTATAGTGTTTTTGCTACATCAACAAAGATACAGTGATGCTACAGTACTCTCCGAAATGCTCCCGAATTCATCGTTCTTCATCGAGGCTGTTGAATTGGACACACAATCAACGGTAGATCATGTTGATTACTTCATTTCTCTTCATTGGCGAAGTTCTCCAATGCTACACGAGTTATAGACTTTTGTGAGTGTGACTGCCCTTGTGCCCCTCCAATGGAGTTTGGCACACACCCATAAGTCTAGACTCGTGCCTTGTTCCTTGCTTGGTCCAAGAACTCCTCAACAATGGCGAACATAACCTATTCTTGCTTCTTTTTCTCTAAATATTCTCCACAACCCTTCAATGCACAAAAGAACACAAAATACACACTAATTAGTGATTAAATCTGAGGAAAGTAATGCTCAATGTAAGATAATAATACTTCGTATTACTATAACACAAGCACTTATCATATACTTTCCTATTGACATTTAATTGAGTCGAGAAAATCCTTAAACTCACGGTCCCAAAACTTAAGGTCAACCGTGACTAACCCCATCATTATGTCTCGGTATTAGGATTCACTACGACCCTTGACTCTTGTTGACCTGTCAACTAAGCCCCAGGAGAGTCTATCTTCCTAACCCTAACACTACGTGGGATTGCTTTAAGCTCTAGGGATTCCTAGTGATAAAACCTGTTCCTCTATGTAGTTCTAACCCTTTGGTCCAGGTGGAAGAACCCTAGTCTAGATGGAGCCCTAACACTCTATCTTGACCACTAATTAACCAAGGAAACAGAGGTAGGAAGAAATCACTACAACCCTTCTGATGAGTGCATTTTAGGATTCACTACAATCCTTCTGATGAGTGCATTTTATATCATGTTTCTTACCCCCTATTATAGTCCTGTCTCTGTGCTTGAGCATATTTACTGACTGAAATTGGTGCTATTTAAGGTATTTTAATCCTTGTGTAGGAATCTGGGGCCCGAGTCAATTTATTGTGAAACCGAGGGTGTTTCCCGCATGTGTTGTGACCAAAGGTTCAGAACTGGCTGACACGAGCATGACACGCTCGTGCCCCAAGTGCTGCAAGTCCCAGCCTGGAGTATAGAAGAACTAAAATCCTGACACTGGAGTGTCCCAGGCAGGACACGGTCACCACACTCCCGTGCCCCAAGTGCTGCAAATCTCAGGAGACGTTCTCTCATGAACGACACGGGCACGGTGCCTAGTACACGGTCGTGTGCCAGGTAACATGGGGGACACACGCTTGTGCCCCAACTATTGCAAATCTCAGAAGTTTCATCCCTGGATTCCCGAGAAGAGTTCACGGTCAGAACACGCCCGTGTCTAGAACATGTCGGGCCCCGAATCAGCCTTTTTAACTCCAGAAATTAGTGTTGTTTCTCATCTTTTGTTCGGGGATTCATCTCTCTACTTGGAGGACGTTGATGACATTGAAGATCAAGCTTCACCAAACCGTCTAAGGAGATCAAAGACTAGTAGGAGGCATTGCAAGAGGTGGAGAGTTGGCGCAAGGACACTACAAGGGAGAACATCTTGAGTATTGAAAGGGGTTCTTTCTCTCTTTCTTTGTTCCATCTTTTGCCTCTCCTTGTGTACATGCCCTCAGGGGCTAAGTGGCCATAGTGCCTTGGTTGTGGACAATTGTCAGAGTGTATTGCTTATAAACTCATTGTATTTGACTATGGAGTTCTAAATGATGCTTGCGTTTAATCTTGAATTGCATAACTGTAGTGTATTTGGAGTGCATAGTTGTTAGGTTATCCTAGCAAAACTATAGTTTATCTATGAAGACATAGATGCAATATTTCTTGTGAGCACACACGAATGTCATTGGAATGTACCGAGGTAGTCAACTAGGATGAGATAGTGTTCACGAGTCATTGGAGACTTCCATAGGGATTTACACTTGTGATTGTTGAATACTTAGTCCTAGTCTCCTCCATTATCACCACCATTACCTTTTATTCATTGTTGTTATGATTCCGTACCTTTTCTAATTGTTTCACTAGACATCAAAGGATCAACGAGTACTTTAAGTACAGTTCCCTGAGGTTCGACAACCCTACTCTTAATTGAGTACCACTTTATTACTTCTTGTGAACCCGTACACTTGTGGATAGTGCATCAAGTTTTTAGCGCCGTGACACGACCCCTTGCGTGTATCCCGCAAGTGCACGGGTTTGTCGAAGTAATAAAAGTTACCCCGGTGAGAGGGTAGTCGAATCCACAGGGAATAGGCAGTTAGAATACGAGATTTTACTATTAAAACTATGCGAAGTACGGAAAAGTGATCAATTGATTCGATGAGTGAATTATGGAAACAATTATACTAAAAGACGAGAAATTAAAAGAAAGATGGAAGATGAGAAAGTGCATGTAAAAGAGAATAGAAAGGATTTAACAATAAATGAAGCGGGCTATCCGGACAAGCTACCTCTAGGATCTATACTTCTAGTGTAAGACTATGCTATTATACTCTCCTATTGATGCCAATTGAGTCGAGGAAATCCTCAAGCTCAAGGTCCCAAACCTAAGGACAACCATGACTAACCCCAACATTATGCCCCGGTATTAGGATTCACAACGACCCTTCACTCTATCGCTCACATGATTAAGCCCCAGGGGAGTACATCTACCTAAACCTCACACTACGTGGAATTGCATTAAGTTCTAGGGACTCCTTGTGATAAAACCTGTTCCTATGTGTAGTTCTAACCCTTTGGTCCAGGAGGAAGAACCCTAGTCTCGATTAAGCCCAAGTACGTAGGATTCACTTCAACCCTTCACTCTGTTACTCGCGTAACTAAGCCCCAGGGGATTATATCTACCTAGCACTTCACTCTATCTCGACCGCTAATAAATCAAGGAAGCGGAGGTAAGGAGAAATCACACTGGAGGTGAAAGGGGTACATCGCTACCTCACAACTCTCCCTCTCAACCCTCTTCAATCTTAAAGAGTCTAATCTTATAGGAGTTGTAATAAAAGTTACCCCGGTGAGTGGGTAGTCGAATCCACAGGGAATAGGGATTTAAAATACGAGAAATTGCTATCCAGTCGTGCGATATATGAAAAGAAACAATGATCGGAGTGATAAGTGAATTTATGAAAATTAGAGTAGATGCAAGGCAAGTAAATAGAAAGATGAAAGAGAGAAAAGTGCAAGCAACGAGTATAAAGAGAGAGACTAGGAATAAGTGAGAATAGGGTATCCGGACAAGTTACCTCTAGGGCTTATGCTTCTAGTGCAAGACTATGCTATTATACTTTCCTATTGATGTTAATTGAGTCGAGGAAAATCCTGAAACACACGGTCCCAAATCTAAGGTCAACCGTGACTAACCCTAACACTATGTCCCGGCAATAGGATTTACGTCAACCCTTCACTCTATTGATTGCTCAACTAAGCCCCAGGGAGTATTTCTACCTAAGCCTAACACTACGTGGGATTGCTTAAAGCTCTAGGGACTCCTAGTGATTAAACTTGTTCCTATGTGTAGTAGTCCTAACCCTTTGGTCCAGGAGGAAGAACCGTAGTCTAAATTAAGCCCCAGTGCGTAGGATTCACGTCACCCCAAAACCTTGGGGGAGTTTGTCTACCTAGCACTTCACTCTATTTTGACTTCTAATAAATCAAGGAATCGGAGGTAGGGAGAAATCACAATGGAAGGGAAAGGGGTATGGTGCTACCTCACAACTCTCCCTCTCAACCCTCTTCAATTTTAAGTAGTCTAATCCTCTAGGAGTTGTCACACATCCAAAGGATAACCTAGATTGTTCTCAATCCTTAGTGTCACGGCTAAGAGAAAACAATAGCACAAGAAATCTAAAATTGAAACTCGAATTTATTCATCAATTAATGGAAAAGCATAATAACAATGTCAAAGAAACATAATTATCCTAGAGTTTTACAAGTCCGAATACCCACGAGGGGTTTAGCTCCTCATGGAGCTATACATGTTCATCAATGTATGAAATAAAACACAAACTAAAGACATCAATGAAAACCCCCTCACGTATGGTGTGGCCGTGGTCTTGTGCGGCCATCGAACGTCGGTGACGATGCCGATGGCGCGCTCCAATCCTCCACAAAGTCCTCTCCGAAACCCTAGCGGCACTCTCCAGAAGTTGGAGAGAAAGATAGGTCAAAAGATGTCTCAAAAAGCCTCCCAATTGGGCTTAAAATAGGCTGAGTGCGGCTTTAAATTTGAAGTTATCGGGGCTTCACACGGTCGTGTGGAATTTCCACACGCCCGTGTGAAGTTTATGTCTTTCTAAAAAATTAATCCACACGGCCGTGTGTTAATTCCACACGCCCGTGTGAAGTCTCTGTCTTGCTGGAAAATTACTTCACACAGCCGTGTGAAGTCTCTGTCTTGCTGGAAAATTACTTCACACGGCCGTGTGTTAATTCCACACGCCCGTGCGAATTCTCTAGAATCATGATTTTTGGCAGAAGTGCACAGTAACTTGCTACAGTGATTTGCTACTGTACCAAACGACAGTGCTGCTACAGTACTCTCCGAAATGCTCCCGAATACTTTGTTTCTTCATCGAGGCCATTGAATTGGGCACACAATCAATGGTAGATCATGCCTATTGCTTCAAGTCTCCTTCTTGGTGAAGTTTTCCTAAGTTACACGAGTTGGACTTGTTGTGAATGTGACTGCCTTTGTGCCCCTCCAAAGGAGGTTGGCACACACTCAGAAGTCTAACCTCGTGCCTTGTTCCTTGCTTGGTCCGAAAACCTCCCAACAATGGCGAACACGACCTAACTTAGCTCCACGAACCTACAATGCACAAGAATACACAAATGCACACTATTTAGTGGTAAAATCTGATAAAAAGTATGTTCAATTATAAGATAATAACGCTTCGCGTTACTACAACACAAGCACTTATCAAGTTGTCACACCACCCAAGGAAAACCTAGATTGTTCTCAACCCTAGTGTCACATCTAAGGGAAAACAATAGCAAGATATAATCAAGATTGAAACTCAATTTTTATTTATCAATAATGGAAAAGCATAATAACAATGTCAAAGAAACATAATAACCTTAGAGTTTACAAGTCCGAATACCCACAAGGGGTTTGGCTCCTCATGGAGCTATACATGTTCATCAGAGTGTATAAGAAAGCATAAAATAAAGACATCAATGAAAACCCCCTTGCGTATTGTGTGGCCGTGGTCTTGTGCGGTCGCCGGACGTCAGTGACGATGCCGAAGACGCGCTCTAAACCTCCACGAAGTCCTCTCCAAAACCCTAGCCGCACTCCCCCATGTTCGAGAGAAAGATAGGTCAAAAGATGATTAAAAAGTCTCCAAATCAGGCTTTAAATAGGCTGAGTGTGGCTTTAAATTTGAACTTATCGGGGCTTCACACGGCCGTGTGGAATTTCCACACGCCCGTGTGAAGTTTCTGGCTTCCTGGAAAAATTACTACACACGGGCGTGTGGAATTTCCACACGCCCGTTTGAAGTCTCTAGCTCGCTGGGAATTAATTCACACGGCCGTGTGTTAATTCCACACGCCCGTGTGAACTCTCTATAAACCTGATCTTCGGCAGAAAATGCACAGTAACTTGCTATAGTGAATTGCTACAGAACAAGCTACAGTGCTGCTAGAGTAACTCGCCGAAACGCTCCCGAATACGTTGTTCTTCATCGAGGCATTGAATTGGGCACACAATCAATGGTAGATCGTGCCGATTGCTTCTAGTCTCCTTCTTGGTGAAGTTCTCCTAAGCTACACGAGTTAGATTTGTTGTGAATGTGACTGCCTTTGTGCCCCTCCAAAGGAGGTTGGCACACACTCACAAGTCTAAGTTCGTGCCTTGTTCCTTGCTTGTTCCGAAAACCTCCCAACAACAGCGAACACGACCTAACTTTGTTCTTCTTTTCCAACTTGGCTCCAAAAACCTACACTGCACAAAAATACACAAATGCACACTATTTAGTGATAAAATCTGATAAAAGATATGCTCATTGTAAGACAATAACGCTTCGCGTCACTATAACACAAGCACTTATCACGCCATTGCCGGGGAACTGGTCACTTTTAGGAAAATTAGGAATTTGGTGATCTAGTGTGTGAATATTTGTTTTCAATTTTTAATTATTATTTCTTGTTTCGCTTTTGATTTGATTCTTGATTGTCCTACGAACTCATAGTGTTTACTTTGTACGCAGGTACCGTTGTAGACCCGTGGGAGTACATCATTCGCACTACTGAACCCTGATTCATAAATTGAGAGAAATTTCAGAAGAAGACTTTGACAAGTACATCTGAGTGAATCTGGGTCAGTTGAAATCAGTGTCGAAGTCAATCAAGAACAGGGAATGGCCGAAAACCAACAATAGAGCATTTCAGATTTTGCCCGGCCAAACTTTGACGGAACGGGTTCGAGTATTGTCTGACCACCTGTTGCGGCCAACAACTTTTAATTGAAGCCAAGTTTTATTCAGTGGTTGCAACAGGAGTGTCAGTTTGATGGGTTCCAGGATGAAGACCCTTACGAGCACCTTCATAAATTTTTAGAGATCTGTGACAAATGTAAGATGAACAACGTCACCGAGGATGCCATCCGTCTGAGATTGTTCTCATTCTCCTTGAGAGGAAGGGCTAAGCAATGGATTACTTCATTACCCGCAGGTTCCCTCAAGGATTGGAAACAAGTTACAGATAGTTTTCTGGCACGGTACTTCCCTCTGGCGAAAATCACAAAGTAAAGAAGGGATATCTCCTTTTATCGAGAATTTGAGTCGGAATCCTTGTACGACACTTGGGAAAGGTACAAGGAATTGTTGAGAAAGTGCCCTCCACATGGAATTGTTGAGTGGATGTAGATTCAAATTTTTTACAATGGGTTGAGCAACGCCACTAAACAAATGCTTGACGCCACCGCAGGAGGATCTTTGTACAATAAACAGCCTAGTGCCACCTTTACTTTGATTGAGGAGATGGCCAACAACGGATACTGACACGACTCCTTGCGTGTATCCTGCAAGTGCACGGGCTTTTAAAAGGATGAGTGGGTAGTCGAATCCACAGGTAATAGGGATTTAAAACACGAGATTTTACTATTTAGCTATGCGGTGTACGAAGAGTGATAATAGAATTGATGAGTGAATTATGGAAGAAAATATAATAAATGGCAAGAAATTAAATAGAGAGATGGAAGGCAAGAAAGTGCAAGTAGAAGTGAATAGAGAACGACTAGCAATGGATGAAATAGGATATCCGGACAAGCTACCTCTAGGACTTATGCTTCTAGTGCAAGACTATGCTATTATACTTTCCTATTGATGTTAATTGAGTCGAGGATATCCTCAAACTCACTGTCCCAAACCTAATGTCAACCGTGACTAACCCCAACACTATACCACGGCATTAGGATTAACGTCAACCCTTCACTATATCGCTAGTGCAACTAAGCCCCATGGAAGTATATCTACCTGAGCCTCAAACTACGTGGGATTGCTTTAAGCTCTAGGGACAATGGTGATAATCGCAAGCGCACGGGTCACCAAGTCATACCTGACACGACCCCTTGCGTGTATCTCGCAAGTGCACAGATTTGTCGAAGTAATAAAATTTACCCTGGTGAGGGGGTAGTCGAATCCATAGAGAATAGGGATTTAGAATACGAGATTTCACTAATTAAGCTATGCGTTGTATGGAAAAAGCAATAACTTGATCAATGAGTGAATGTAGAAGCAAATAGAATAAAAGACAAGAAATTAAATAGCAAGATGGAAGATCAGAAAGTGCAAGTAAAAGAGAATAGAGAGGACTAGCAATGAATGAAATAGGGTATCCGGACAAGCTACATCTTCGATCTATGCTTCTAGTGCAGGACTATGCTATTATACTTCCCTATTGATGTTAATTGAGTCGAGGATATCCTAAACCTCACAGTCCCAAACCTAAGTACAACCGTGACTAACCCCAACACTATGCCCCGGTATTAGGATCCACGTCACCCTTCACTCTGTCGCTCGCAGGACTAAGCCCCAGGGGAGTATATCTACCTAAACCTCACACTACGTGGGATTGCTTTAAACCTCACACTACCTAAACCTTGAACGTCGGTGGCGATGCCGATGACGCCCGCTAAACCTCCACGAAATCCTCTCCAAAACCCTAGCCGCACTCCCCAAGTTGAGGAGAAAGATAGGTCCAAAGATCCTCTAAAATGTCTCCAAAATCCCCTTTTATAATGTTGAATCACGGCTTTAAAATCAGGCTTATTGGGGGCTTCACACGGCCGTGTGGAATTTCCACACGCCCGTGTGAATCCTCTGAAATCCTGATTTTCAATAGAAAATGAACGGTAGTTTGCTACAATGTTTTGCTACAGTGTTTTCCCACAGGGGGCTGGTACACGGCCCTGTGGATTCACGGGTAAACACAGAAGGGCTCTAAAAATTTTCACACGGCCGTGTGCCCAACCTGGCCAAGAACACAAGGGCGGCGACAGGGGCACGTCACACGCCCCTGTGGCCTCTCTGACTTGCCCGAGAAACCCTAAGTGTTCCACACGGCCGTGTGCCAGTCACAAGCTCTTCCACAGGGGCACCCACACGCCCCTGTGTATTCTCGGGATGAATGGGGGTCTCTACAGAGCTTGACACGCCCATGTGGGAATTACCACACGGTCGTGTGCCTTGGCACAGTGGCACTCACAGGGGTGCTCACACGTCCCTGTGGACTCTCTGGAAAAGAGTTTAAGTTCTGCAGGATTTCACACGGCCGTGTGGAAATTCCACACGGTCGTGTGTCCCTTCTGAGGTTTTTTTTTTCACAGGGGCATGGTCACGCCCCTGTGCCCTTTCTGGTTGAGCTCACAATGGTAACACACGCCCGTGTGGAAATTCCACACGGCCGTGTGTTTTCTCTGGATGACTTAGAAAAATTTATAAACTCCGCAGAAAAAATTCAGAAACTCTTTTAAAACTCTTAGAGTCTGTACACACCATGAAAACACACCCAGAGATCATAGAAAACACGCTCAACCGACCCAACTTAGTCAATTACATTAAGGCACACGAGACCATTGATAATCTACAAGAAAACTCACAGCATATGCACATGAAAATCAGGACACCAAAACCAAGACTTTTATTCAACCTAAAACTAAACTAATTCCTAGAAAAGCTGTAAAACTTGGGTTGCCTCCCATGGAGCGCTTGCTTAACATCACTTAGCTTAACGTACCTGTCTTACCTTACGGAGGTTCATAAATTGAAGTTGCCCTCTTCCCTACAATATGAAAAAATGCATTACATAATCTTTTTAGAATAGAGGGAGAGTTGTCGAATTTGTTACCACAAAAGGTGTAACACCCTTACTCCGTGAATGTTCATCCACTTTCTTGTTGGGGTTCTTCTTGTGGCATCATTTCGACCTTTTCATCCTCCGAAGCATCTTCTTCATACACTCCTTCTCCATCTTGATGTCTGTCTTGACTGGACCAAGTGCAAGTACTTCTTCTTCTTCTATCTCCACGTCTTCGTCCGCCCACCCTTCATACGGATCCGGGTTTAACATTTTCTGCACGTATTCATCAATACATTCATCAGTAACATCAAGATAATAAAGAGTATCATCAAAATCAAGAGAATGTCTCATGGCTTCGGCGAGGCGATCGGTGAGCTTATCATCTCCAACTCTAAGTGTGAGCTCCCCACCGTCCATGTCTATCAAAGCCTTTGAAGTGCGCAAGAATGGTCTCCCAAGAATCAGCGCCACCTCAACATCCTCATCCACATCAAGTACAATAAAATCCACCAGGAAGATATACTTGTCTACCTTCACCAACACATCTTCCACAATTCTCCTCGGATGCCTCACTGATCGATCCGCAAGTTGAAGTGTCATCCGAGTTGGTCTAGGCGTACCCAATCCTAGCTTTTGGAAGAATGTGTAGGGCATGACGTTGATACTTGCCCCCGAGTCGGCCAATGCCATCTCTTCACCCAAGTTGCCAATGTTGCATGGTATTATGAAACTCCCAGGTTCTTTTCTCTTGCTTGGCATGTTCTTTTGCAATACGGCCGTGCAATTGGCATCAAGGATCACGGATGCACTTTCCTCCAATTTCCTCTTGTTAGTCAAAAGGTCCTTCAAGAACTTCGCATACTTAGGCATTTGGGCCAATGCCTCAGCGAACGGGATGTTGATGTGCAATTGTTTGAAGATACCCAGAAATTTCTTGTATTGCTCGTTGTCTTGGTCATTCTTCAATCGTGAAGGGCAGGGAATCCTTGGCTTGTACGGTGGGGGTGCCATCTTTTTTTTCCTTTGGTGCTTCATCCTCTACCTCCACGACTTCGGGTGATTCTTTCGTCTTCTCTAGAAGGAGATTTCTCTCGACCTTTTTCCCACTCCTCAAGGTGATTTCCTTCAATTGTTCCCTTGGATTAGTCTCCGTATTGCTAGGCAAGCTACCTTGAGGTCTTTCCGCGAATGTCTTCGCAATTTACCCTACTTGATTTTCCAAACTGTGTAGGAAGAAGGTGTGATTGCGAAGAGTAGCCTCCACCGACTGAAACCTAGCATCCGATGAAGACATAAACCGTGTGAGGGCTCTCTCGAGGTCAGTCATTTTCCCTTCTAACCCGGTCTCTCGGCTTTCTAGATTCGGAGCTTGTTGACCTTGAAATCCCAGTGGTGCACTGTTTTTCTGTTGTAACTGCCCTTGATTGCTCCAAGAAAAATTTGGGTGGTTCTTCCACCCGGGATTGTAAGTTCCACTATACGGGTTGCCTTGGCCTTGTCCTCTATAAGCATTACCAATAAAGTCAGCCTGCTCCAACGCACTAGTACCTCCAATAGCAATAGGACAATCACTCGAAGCGTGACCTCCCTCACAACCATTACATGTAGTGCTGGCCGCAACTCTTTGTGAAGCTAGAGCATCTAGCTTCTTACTTAATGACTCTACTTGTGCTGCCAAAGATGTAACCGCGTCAACTTCATGAATTCCGGCAACTTTCTTTCTGTCCCTTGAATTCCATTGATAGCTATTCATAGCCATCTCCTCTACAAGGTGCTGGGCTTCACCGGAAGTTTTGCTTCCCAGAGTTCCTTCGGCCATCGCATCTAAGAGTTGCTTGGTACTCGGATTTAACCCGTTGTAGAAGGTGTGAATGATCATCCACTCGGGAAATCCATGTTGTGGGCACTTGCGAAGGAGCTCCTTGAACCTATCCCATGTCTTGAATAGAGACTCTAATTCCATTTGCACGAAGGATGATATCTCATTGCGGAGCCTTGCAGATTTTCCCGGCGGAAAGTATCTAGCCATGAATGCCTCGACCATCTCCTTCCACGTAGTGATGGATGCTCTCGGTAATGAATGAAGCCAATGTCATGCTTTTCTCTTCAATGAAAATGGGAAGGCTCTCAAATGAATTGCGTCATCCGTTACTCCATTAATCTTTAACATGTCACACACTTCGAGGAAATTCTCTATATGACTGTTGGGATCTTCATCGGCCAACCCATTAAATTGTGCGGACTGTTGCAACATCTGTATGAACGACGGCTTCAACTCAAAATTCATTGCCGTGATTAGGGGCCTCACAATTCTCGATTGGGTCCCCATGACTGCGGGTATAGCAAAATCGGACAATGTCCTTTGTTGTTCATTCTGTTTTGCCATTGTTTCTGACCCTTCTGTCTCAATATCGGCTTGATTTGAAGCTTCTTGCACAGGTTCCTTCCCTTTGTGATGTGTTCTTCATCCAATGTCCGGGTCTCCTTTAACAAAAATTGAAGGGTTCCCACGGGTCATAACCTATAGCCGAAAACCAAGAAAAGAAAAATAAGAACAATGATAGATAAAGAAAGTATGAAATAGAATGCGAAGTGAATAGCTAAAATAGTGAAAAACAAATATCTAAAATGCCTATTCCCCGGCAACGGCACCAAAAACTTGACACGACCCCTTGCGTGTATCCCACAAGTGCACGGGTTTGTCAAAGTAATAAAATTTACCCTGGTGAGAGGGTAGTCGAATCCACATGGAATAGCGATTTAGAATATGAGATTTCACTAATTAAACTATGCGGCATATGGAAAAGCAATAACTGGATCAATGAGTGAATGTAGAAGCAAACAGAATAAAAGACAAGAAATTAAATAGCAAGATGGAAGTTCAGAAAGTGCAAGTAAAAGAGAATAGAGAGGACTGGCAATGAATGAAATATGGTATCCAGACAAGCTACCTCTACGATCTATGCTTCTAGTGCAGGACTATGCTATTATACTTCCCTATTGATGTTAATTGAGTCTAGGATATCATAAAACTCACAGTCCGAAACCTAAGGACAACCGTGATTAACCCCAACACTATGCCCCAGTATTAGGATTCACGTCACCCTTCACTCTATCGCTCGCACAACTAAGCCCCAGGGGAGTATATCTACCTAAACCTCACACTACGTGGGATTGCTTTAAGCTCTAGGTATTCCTAGTGGTAAAACCTGTTCTTATGTGTATTCTAACCCTTTGGTCCAGGTGGAAGAACCCTAGTCTATATTAAGCCCCAGCGCGTAGGATTCACTTCAACCCTTCACTCTGTTACTCGCGTCACTAAGCCCCAGGGAAGTTTATCTGCCTAGCACTTCACTCTATTCTGACCGCTATGAAATCGAGGAAACGGAGGTAGGGAGGAACCACGTCGGAGGGGAAAGGGGTACATCGCTACCTCACAACTCTCCCTCTCAACCCTCTTCAATCTTAAGTAGTCTAACACTAAAGGAGTTGTCACACCTCCAAAGGGTAACCTAAATTGTTCTCAATCCTAGTGTCACATCTACGAGGAAACATTAACAAGATGAAATTAAGATTGAAACTCAATTTTTATTCATCAATAATGGAAAAGCATAATAACAATGTCAAAGAAACATAATAACCCTAGAGTTTACAAGTCCGAATATCCTCAAGGGGTTTAGCTCTTCATGGAGCTATACATGTTCATCAAAATAGAAAATAAAGTACAAATCAAAGACATTGATGAAAACCCCCTTGTATATGGTGTGGCCGTGGACTTGTGCGGCCATCGAACGTCGGTGGCGATGCCGATAACGCGCGCTAAACCTCCACGAAATCATCTCCAAAACCCTAGCCGCACTCCCCAAGTTAAGGAGAAAGATAGGTCCAAAGATCCTCTAAAAGGTCTCCAAAATCCCCTTTTATAATGTTGAATCGCGGCTTTAAAATCGGACTAATCGGGGGCTTCACACGGCCATGTGAAATTTCCACACGCCAGTGTGACGTTTCTGTCTGGCTGAAAAATCGATTCACAAGGCCTTGTGGAATTTCCACACGCCCATGTGAATCCTCTGAAATCCTGATTTTCTGCAGAAAATGAATAGTAGCTTGCTACAGTGTTTTTGCTACAGTACTCGCCGAAACACTCCTGAATCCGTTGTTCTTCATCGAGGCCATTGATTGGACACACAAACAATGGTAGGTCGTGCCGATTGCTTCAAGTCTCCTTCTTGGTGAAGTTCTTCTAAGCTACATGAGTTAGACTTGTTGTGAATGTGACTTCCTTTGTGCCCCTCCAAAGGAGATTGGCACACACTCATAAGTCCAAGCTCGTGCCTTGTTCCTTACTTGGTCCGAAAACTTCCCAACATTGGCGAACACGACCTAATTTCATTCTTCTTCTCCAATTTAGCTCCACAAATCTTCAATGCACAAGAATACATATAGCACGCCATTTAGTGATAAAACCTGATAAAAGATATGCTCAATGTAAGATAATAACGCTTTGCGGTACTATAACACAAGCACTTATCAATACCCCTCCACACGCGCGAGGGGGTCGTATTCCCTGGGTCCCAAGAGCTGTTATTACTCCCCTCTAGATGACACTGTCTATTCTACCAAATATAGATTTAAAACAAGATAAGAGAAAACTATAAACACATGGACTAAGGCTCACCACATAAGCATACTAAGAAAGCAAGTAACAATGAAAGTTCAAGGTCCCCATGCGAGGATCCCCTCAGGACTACTAAAGCTAGAAGGATACTCAAATTACATAGGCAAAGGTGGTTAGGCTAAGAGATGTCCAAAGGTAGGTCACCCCGATGGTCACGGTGATAACCCCTAATCCGGTACGAGTATTGGAATATGGAATCACTTCCACCCAAATCCTCACACGATTGCATTACGCCTAGGGAAATCCCTAATTAATATCAAACACAATATCTAGGCTCAACCCTAATGGTTGGAGGGGCACAAAATACCCGATGGTCACGGCATATTCGTACATGGATCCCTTCCAAACATGGTGTGTCTAATACTAAGGCGATGGTCACTCAACCTAGTATAAGCTAGAAATCGATACACAGAGTTCTTATGTATAAAAATACATCAAAGTGCACCAAGCTTGAACCATAATCCACACAAAAACCATACATGTAAATCAAGTATTCATACAAGCAAGTTCATCCCAAGGTTCACCGGATGCCCGGCGACCTTGGGAGTCTAGTTCACCATAAATAAGGAAGAAATACTAAAATACATAACAAGAATGATAAAAACCAAAGAAAACCCCCTTAGTGTTGACTAGATGAAGATGGTGATGGGAACTCGCGGATCGGTGCCGACGAACTCCTAGATGGTCTCCCTTGCGTGTGATCTTCTTCTCCCTTTGATTTCCTACTTAAAAGTGCCTTCTCCAATCCCTTGAAGCCCTTGTAACCCTAGATGGTAGTGGAGGAGAATGGTGGCCAAAAGAACCCAAGAAAAATGTCCTCAAGCCCTTTAAAACCTAATTTCAGGATGCCATGCGGCCTGGCATGTGGTCCGCATACTGGCACTTTAGCACCCCCGAATTTTGTGTAAGTTGCTGTAGTGGTGTGCTACAATGAAAATACTACAGTAACCCTGCTACAGGGCTATATGCGGTCAGTTATGCGCCCATATGGGTGCCCGAATGAACCACTAGATTTAGCCGTTTCACCAAGTTCTCGTGCTACAGTTCGCTACAGTACCGGGATCGAAAATAGTATTTTTCTTGCCAATTTCTCCTTAAATCATGTTGTCGAGCTCTCCATAGTATCTTTTGTACTTGTAACACTAAAAAAACCAATTTACACCGAAAACGGGCATCCACACATACAAAAATACTCTATTTATACATACACATACATGAATAATACGTACATTTAGGTGTTTATCAAACATCCCCACACCTAAGTGTTTGCTTGTCCCCAAGCAAACAAACATGAAGAACAGGGGCAAGAAGATAAACGGCTAAATGTACGACCTCAAGCTCAGTAGTAAAGAACTCCTCAAGCATAAATGGACAGAAATTAAGATGTAAGCTGTTCAGTGAATAGTGAAGTAATATTAGTTCTGTTTCTCCTATAATGCCCCCGTGATTGTTTGCTAACTCCCACCTTGACCTCCACACCCTAGATTACCCCAGGATGACCATTCACCCCACGCACAATGAAGATGGCATTAAAATGTTAAAGACACCCTCAATACCCAGTTAAGAGTCCTTCGGTTCCTAGATAAAATTTTAGCTCCTAAGTGACTATGCAGCAACCTCCAGGGGATCAAGATACTTTATTACTCTCACATATGCACAGACATACACTTTTTTTTTCTGAGTCCCCGACTAACATAGAATGTACAAAAATCTTTCAGATGGATGCACATGCTGGCCAGGCACAAGAGCCACCCATTCTACTTGATTACAGTCTACATAGACGCATTCATGCTATACTAGCAGAGGAATACTGTCATAAACTCTCTTTTTTTCTTTTTTTTCTTCGACTGTACAAACTGTATCTCATGTCCCTTGGTATCCTGTCACAATAGTTCACTTAAGGCTACAGAGAACACGAAGGAACTCAAAAGCTCTTAAAAGAATATTGAAGATAGAATTTAACAGTCCAATGCAAAAATCATTATGATGGGTTGGCTGGAATGTACAAGGTAGAAGTGATCGTGAACAAGTATAAGGGTACACTAAAGGTGAAACAAAACTACATTCAAGCACAGGTAAAGTACAGCTCACAACTATCATTCTACCAAGCTAGGAAGTCCTTAACAATAAAATCATAGCTATCATAGGTAATTCAAGCATGCAATTGCAAAAATTTTCAAAGTTCACGAAAATCCAACTCCACCCCCCACTTAAAGATGCATATTGACCTTAATGTGCCTAAGCAATATAACACAACACTATAGACAAAAAAACATAGTAGGATGGTTTCGTGAACTTCCCTGACTCTCAAAACATGAGTCTTGAAGTCCATGAGATCGGGGTGACCACCAAAGATCATGGTAGATAATGGAGAAGAAAGTGTGCTTGATGCCCTAATTCCACCCTGCAAGGCATACAAGAACATCATCTCAAGGCATCCATCACTCACCCAAAAAGAAGACACAACTAGAAACAAGAACACACACAAACATGCAAGTAAACAACTAACATAACAAAAACAATTAAACAAGAGATAATCCAAGCAAGTTCTTTGTGCGATCAAAAGCATGAAGTCCAATTCTCTTTATTGCAAGTGTTGTAGGGGGCATTTACAATGATGCTACAAGTGAACAAATAAATTCAAGGAAAATTCAGTCCAAAGTTACTGTAGCACAGTGTTGAAAGAGGTAGAGTTTCCCCTTGTTTTTGAAGCCCAAAAATTTACAAATAATGTCTCAAAATACAAATAAATCAAATATTACATATTCATACATCATTCCCCAAAGTTTGAAGCAAGATAAGCATGAAAATCAAGAAAAAGAAACAAGTTTGCTTCAAAACACAAGTTAGGGCTTCAAAGCTTGAATTGGCGAAGATCGGTGAAGATGATGGCAAAACTCCCAATAAATCATGCAAATTAAGTCCTTGGAAGTAGGAGATTCATGTAGAGGAATAAAAATGGAGAAAAACGGTGAAAGATTGAGGTAAAACGGATGAGAAATGAGAGAGATATGAAGAAAATGGCGAAGGGGTACCCACTTTAAAGTTCAGCCCGAGTGTCCATGCGGGCTCCTGTGCGGCCACATAGCAGGCCGCACAAGTTTCTGGATGGGCATGTGGGCTCCTGTGCGGCCGCATAGTAGGCCGCACAAGTTTCTGGATGGATATGCGGGCTCAGATACGGTCAATAAACAGGTGATTTCCAGTTTTTGCATCAAATACTCATCCAAACACCTCAAAATCACATAAAAACAACGCCGAATTCACCCACAACACCCAAAACATGACATTTGATGGATGAAGATGAATGATAACACAAAGAACTCACAAGTACCATGAACAAACACAAGTAAATAAATTATGAAAAACAACTAACTAACCACAATCACAGACTTGAAAACAAGGAACACTCAAGCAAGCAAACACACCAAAAATATGAAAAACACACATGCAATGAATTTTTATGCATGGGTTGCCTCCCAAGAAGCGCTTGTTTAACATCATTAGCTAGACGTACCTTTTTCTTACCTAAGGAGGCTTGAAAATGGTGTGTTCATCCCGACAAGAGGTTGCATAAGAACTACCAAGAAATATGAAACATACCTTCTGGGATGATGTAAATTTGGAGGCAATGCATGAGCTACCTTTTGGCCTCCATGGAAAAAGCTTGGGCCGGGGGTTGTGCAATTTAAACTTGGGCAGATCCTTAGATGGCTTGAACCTCCTCCCCACTTCTTTTATAGTCCCGGCAAAAATTACTTTGAGTACCCCTCCACAAAGTTGCTTGGGCCTCCAAGGAAAAAGTTTTGGTCGAGAGCTAGTTAAGCTTGGCACGGGTGGGTCCTTGGACGGTTTCCACCTCCTACCCACATCTTCTTCCTCGACTCTTATTAGATGGCCTTGAACTACCTATAAGTGTTGTTTGGGTTTCCAAGGGAACAAGTTAGGTTGAGAACTTGTCAATCTTTGCATAGGTGGATCAATTTGTGGCTTTAACATCCTTTCGACATTTCTTCTCCCAACACCTCTTGAATAGTCAACCATTGCCCACAAAATTTTCTTGGGACTCCACGGAAATATTTTTGGTTGGGAATTGTCCAAGCCCGGCCTTGGTGGGTTCAAGGATGACCTTAGCTTCCGTTCCACATCATCAAATACAATTCCCGGAATTTTTTCTCGGCACTTGAAAATTATTGATTGGCTTATTGAATGATCAATGTTGAGGCAAGTAGCATCTTCAAATGTTGTCAATGGAGCTTCTTCCACTTCCTCACATTTTTCCATAGCCATGATGTCATCCTCCTATCTTTCTTCTTCAACTTCACCTTGAATTGTAACATCTATCATTTGCTCACAAGGTATAGATGATACCACAATTGCTTCTTCAATCTCCCACACCTCAACATTAACTTCCACCTCAATTTCACCTATGTTCTCTTCCAAACTAGTGTTAATCTGAGGTAGGTCTTCTCTAGTACGTGGCAACTCCGTCAATATATTAGAAGACACTCCTATCTTGTTTTCCATGCTTGGAAGAGATAGATGGGCACTAAAATTTTTGCAATTCAAGGCTTCAAGTTCAGCATCCGAGTTCATCATAAATCTTTCAAGCACATCTTGTATTGAAGCCCATTCATTAAGTGGCCTACTTTGAACGACTTGAGGGTGGTCATGCTGATAATCGCCTAATTGTACGTATCATTTATGTATGTTTGTGTATACATCGAGTATTTTTATATGTGTGGATGTCAGTTTTCGGTCTAAATTGGTTTATTTCGTGTTACAGGTACCAATGAGGCCCCAGCGAGCTCGATGACAGAATTGGAGAAGAAATCGGCATCGAAAACACTGTTTCTGAGCCGGGGGAGGGGGTACTGTAGCAACCACTGTAGCACGAAGACTGATTGCTTCCCCGCAAGTGTACGGGATCGCCAAGTAATATCTCGTACAGAAGCATGAGGATCGTATTCCACGGGGAGAAAGAGCTACTCTTACTCCTCCATCGCCTATTATCTAACCTAACAGCACAAGCATGGATGTATGTTCTACTAGAGCAAAGAAATAAATACGATATGATTAAACAAATTTAAAAGCATACAATGTTGTTGCAAGTACTACAATGAAGAGTGAAGGCCTATGGATGTGGATCCCCTTGAGGGGTCATCATGATACATGGATGAAAAATAAAAGGTAGCTTGGTTGATTTAGACCAAAGGATCTCAAGATTAGATCAACCCCAATTTCTCGGCGATTGAACCCTAATCCCATACGGATATCGGTTGGAATCTCTTCCTAACCAACATCCCTACGATTGCATTAAGTACAAGGAGATCCCAAAATAAGGATACACTAAACCCTAGTCTATCCTTATAACTCGGAGGGCTATCGACACCCAATTTCTCGGTGTGCCAATACAAGTAACCCCTTTTAGTTCATTAATAACCTAATACACGCGAGTAGGTCACATATACGTGTATAATTCAAGAAAGAACTACGGATCTCTCCATGTGGTAGTTCTAGACATGAAGCACAATGAACTAAATCTTAAACCAAACCAAGCTTGCAATTAAGTAAAGATCATCCAAAATACATGATAAATGCCCCCCCAAGGTTCACCAACATCCGGTGGCCTTGGGGGTCTAGTGTGCCATCAAGCAAGTATCAACAAAAATACAAAGTAAATCACTTAAAAAGCTCATAAATGACACTCCCTAGATGAAATGATGAAGGAGGAGGTGGAGGTCTGGCCGAATGAAGCTTTTCCCCCATCCAAGAGATGCCGAATGATGCTTCCCTTGGCTTGGATCCTTGCCTCCTTGATAGTGAAGCTTCTCCCCTTCAAAATGATGCTCTTGCCTCCTTCTTTGGCTCTAAATCGTCGTCTCTCCAAAGATTTCTTCGTTTCTTCCCTTTTGATCCTGTCAGGCCGTCCCCCTTGTGTGTCCTAAAAACATCCATAAATATTCCCGCAGTATCCCAAGGTGGATAGATGGATCCTGGGGTGGATAGATAGGCAAAAACAAGGCAAAACTTGTCTCATGTGAGGGTGCATCCCAGGGTGGATGGATGGATCCCGGGGTGTATAGATGGATCCCGGGGTGGATAGGGGGCCGTGCGAGCTAGTTGAAATTCACTGTCTTTTGATGCTCACGGCCCCTTATACCGTCCCGTATGCTGCACTGTTCACTCTTATGCACTTCCATCATTTCCAGCCCAAAACTCCTCAGGTGCAATAGCAACTGCTACAGTAAATCTGCTACAGTGCTCCAACTATAGTAAATACATTACAGTTCTGCGACGCCTGATTTTCATCCCTTTTTCGCCCAAATTGCATTCTTGTGCTCCTCATGGCTCCCCCGTGTCCTACAACATAAATGATAGTCGATTAATCACAAAATGGGCATCAATTCTTAACAAAATACATGCTAAGTGTACAAAATGCGTATATTAAAACATATAAAATTAGACACTTATCAAAGACTTGATGAACGGCTTGGTCAGGAGATTCATGCGGGCTACCATACGGGCATAGTGGAGGTCGTATGTGGTACTGTAGCAGTTCTACTGTAGCTTCCACTGTAGCAACTTACACGGTTTTCGGGATTTCTCAAAAATTTTCTCTCCTCGCATGCGGAGCCGCATGGGAGGCCGCATAGCTCGTTGGAATGGGTTTTTAAAGAGGATTAGAGCATTTTTCTTGTTGTCTTTGGCCACTACTTCTCCTCCACCACTATCTAGGGTTTCAAGGGCTTCAAGGCTGCACGACGAGGCTGATCTAGGGTGCAAATCGAAGGGGAGAAGAGGAGCGCGATCAAGGAGAAGATCTAGGAGCTTATTGGCGTGGATCGATCAAGTTCTCATCACCACCTCTAGTCTTCATCTTAGGGGAGTTTGTTATGTGCTTTAGCTTGTATCTCTTGTTCTTTATACTTTCTCCTTTATTGATGTTGAACTAGACTCCCAAGGTCGCCGGGTAATGATTACCGCAAGTGCACGGGTCGCCAAGTAATACCCCTCGCGCAAGCACGAGGGGGTCGTATTCCCAAGGG
Organism: Dioscorea alata; assembly: GCA_020875875.1. NCBI lineage: Eukaryota > Viridiplantae > Streptophyta > Magnoliopsida > Dioscoreales > Dioscoreaceae > Dioscorea > Dioscorea alata. The sequence continues at coordinate 11,065,035 of CM037015.1, forward strand.
CCAAGGAACTACTATTACTTCCCCTTCATCTATTTCCTAACCTAGCAATTCGATTAACAAGTAATAATTACAAAATGGAGAAAGAAATAACTATAATGAAATCCGGGCTACTACGACACACATTTAGCAAACAAGGAAGAATCAAACATGCGAAGGTGTGATTTGGACAACGAATCCCCCTAGAGTTGTCATAAAGCCCTGAATTTAGGATGAAATGTTATGATGGTAGTTGGACCAAGAGATTCCAAAACTAGGTCACCCCGATGGTCACGGTGATAACCCCTAATCCGGTACGAGTATTGGAATACGGAATCACTTCCGCCCAAATCCTCGCACGATTGCCTTACGCCTAGGGAAATCTCAAATTAGAGTCAAACACAATATCTAGGTTCAACCCTAATGGTTGGAGGGGTACAAATACCCGATGGTCACGGTGTACTCGTACATGTATCCCTTCCAAGCCTAGTGTGTCTAGTACAAGGGCGATGGTCACGCAACCAAGTACAACCTAGAAGTTGAAATACAGAGTTCTCATGCAAATCAACACATCAAAGTACACAAGGCTTGAACCACAAACTACAAGATTCCATAAAAGAAATACAACATCAAACAATGCATCAATAAAGATGTTCATCCAAATTACAAACAACCAACCCTAAGGTTCATCATGTCCAAATCACAAATGAGTTAGTTCCTCATGAAAGAGGAAAACTCATACAACTACAAAGAATAACAAAACAAGAAATGAAGCAAGAAACACTCCCTCTAGCCTTGGAATCCCTTGATGGATGAAAACCCTAAAGATATGCCTCAATGTCTTGGATCTTCCTTCCAAACTCCTCCTTCGACGTTGTCTCCCTCTTGGTGAAGCTTCGTGCCGTAGATCGCCGGAAATCGCCGCCAAAATGGGTGGGGCGGCGGCCCAAAAGTTTCCCCGAAAGAATCGCCTTCAAAAGTGACAAAAAAGCCCTTAAAACCAATTCCAGCGAGCTATGCGGCCTCCCATGCGGCCCCGCATGCGGGGAGAGAAAGTTTCCGAGAAATCCCGAAAATCGCGTCAGTTGCTACAGTGCCGCTACAGTAATGTTGCTACAGTAAACCCTGCTACAGTAGAATTGCTACAATACGTATGCGGCCTCTGCAGTGCCCGCATGGTAGCCCGCATGAAACTCCAGACTTAGCCGTTTCATCAAGTGTTCGTGCTACAGTGGTTGCTACAGTGGTTGCTACAATACCGGGGTCCAAAAATGGTCTTTTTCCTGCCAATTTCTTCTAAAATCATATTGTCGAGCTCCCCACGGTATCTTCTGTGCCTGTAACACGAAATAAACCAATTTAGACCGAAAACGGGCATCCACACATACAAAAATACTCTATAAATACGCAAACATACATAAAAAATACGTACAGTTAGGCGTTTATCAAACATCCCCACACCTAAGCGTTTGCTTGTCCCCAAGCAAACAAACATGAAGAACAGGGGCAAGAAGATAAACGACTAACTGTAAAACCTCAAGCTCAATAGTAAAGAACTTCACGAGCACAAATGGACAGAAATTAAGAAGTGAGCTATTCAATGAATAGTCAAGTAATATTAGTTCTGTTTCTCCTCAAGTGCCCCCGTGAGTGTGTGCTAACTCCCACCTTGACCTCCACACCCTGGATTACCCCAGGATGACCATTCACCCCACGTACAATGAATAAGGCATTAAAGTGTTAAAGACACCCTCAATACCCAGTTAAGAGTCCTTCGGGTCCTAAATAAAGCTCTGGCTCTTAAGTGATCATGCAACAGGTTTCAGGGGACACATACGAGATGCTTTTATTCCTTACTTGCATATATACATTCTTTTACTTTACTTATTATGTTTTTTTTTTATTTTTTTCTCTGAGTCCGACTAACGTAGACTGCACAAAAATCTTTCAGACGGATGCACATGCTGGCTAGGCACAAGAGCCACCCATCCTACTTGATTACAGTCCACATAGACGCATTCATGCTGTACTAGCAGAGGAATACTGTCATAGACTCCACTTTTTTCTCTCTTTTTTTTTTTTTTTTTTTTTTCACAAACAAGTATCTCGTATCCCCTGGAATAGAACTTGTTAAACAATCTCACTTGAGGCCAAAGAAAACAACAAAGGACCTCAAAGGTTCTTAAAAGTGCATTGAAAATAGACTTTAACAATTTAATGCCAAAAACATTGCAATGGGTTGGTTGGAATGTACAAGGTGAAAGTGATCGTGAACAAGTATAAGAGTGCACTAAAGATGAAACAGAACTACATTCAAGCACAAGTAAAGTACAGCTCACAACTATCATTCTACCAAGCTAGGAAGTCCTAAACAATACAATCATAGCTATCATAGGTAATCCAATTATACAATTGCAAAAATTTTAAAAGTTCACGAAGATCCAACTCCACCCCCCACTTAAAGTTGCACATTGCCCTCAATGTGCCTAAGCAATGAAATGCAACAATATAGGCAATAAAAACATAGTAGGAGGGTTTCGTGAACTTCCCCGAGTCTCAAAGCATGAGTCTTGAAATCCATGAGATCGGGGTGACCACCAACGGTTCTTGTACAAAATGGAGGAAGAAAGTGTGCTTGATGCCCCTATTCCACCCTGCAAGGTAGAAAGAAACATCATCTCAAGGCATCCAATCTCACACACAAAAAGAAAACACAAAAAGGAAACAAGAACAAACACAAACACAAACACAAACACTAACACAAGAAAAACAAAGGAACAAAACATCATCCAAGCAAGACCATGTGCAATCAATATCATGATGGTCAATTCTCTCTTATTGCAAGTGTTGCCAAGGGGTGACATAGATGATACAAGATCATTCCAACATACAAGAAAATCAAGGGCATCTCATGATGGAGTGTGAAAGAATTCAGGAAATGCTACAGTAACTCCTAAAAAAAATTTGCAAGAGCTTCCCTTGGACATGGAGCATAAAAATTTTTACAAAGCTTTCAAATTTCTCCAAAAACCCACAAAAACAACAAACAACCAATCTCCCACAACATTTGCATCCATTCAACTTGAAAAATAGGAGAAAGGAAGAAGATACATTCATGCTCAACAACTAGGGTTTAGAAAGGGGTACCTTGGAAAATCGGTGAAGATGATGGCAAAACTCCCAATAAATCATGCAAATTAAGTCCTTGGAAGTAGGAGATCCATGTAGAGGAAGAAAAATGGAGAAAAATGGTGAAAGAATGAGGGAAAACGGATGAGAAATGAGAGAGATATGTGGAAAATGGTGAAGGGGTACATAACTTATCATTCAGCCCGAGTGTCCATGCGGCCCCTTGTGCGGCCGCATGGTACCCCGCATCAGGCTCGGGAAAATTCATGCGGTTCCTTGTGCGGCCGCATGACAGGCCGCACAAGGCTCGGGAAAAAACATGCGGCCTGCTATGCGGCCGCATAGCAGGCCGCACAACTCTCTGCATGAAAATATGGGTACCAAACACCCCAAAATCGCATAAAAACAATGCCGAAATCACCCACAACACCCAAAACATGATAATTGATGCATAAAGATGAATGATAACGCAAAGAACTCACAAGAACCATGGACAAACACAAGTAAATAAATTATGAAAAACGACTAACTAACCACAATCACAAACTTAAAAAGAAAGAACACTAAAGTAACCACACACACCAAAAATACGAAAACACACATGCAATGAATTTTTATGCTTGGGTTGCCTCCCAAGAAGCGCTTGTTTAACGTCATTAGCTCGACGTGTTTTACCTCAAGGGGGCTTGAAGACGGTGTGTTCCTCCCGGCTAGAAGTGGCATAAGAACTACCAAGAAAAGTGAAGCGTACCTTCCGGGATGGTGCCAAAGTGAAGACCAAGCATGAGTTACCTTTTGGCCTCCACGGAAAAAGCTTTGGCCGGGCATTACACAATTTAAACTTTGGCGGATCCTTGGACGGCTTGAACCTCCTCCTTGCCTCTACTTTGGTCCCGGCTGAATTTCCTTGGAGCATCCACAAAGCTTGTTTTGGCCTCCAAGAGAATAAGTAAGGTTGAAAAAATCTTAAGCTTGGCATGGGTGGGTCCTTGGGGGGTGTAAACCTCCTACCCACATCTCCTTCTTCAACCATTGTCAGTCTTCCTTTAATTACCCACAAGAATCGTTTGGGCCTCCAAGGAAATAGTTTTGGTTGGGACGTGTCTAACCTCGGCATAGGTGGGTCAATGGATGGCTTCAACCTCCGACCCACAATTTCTTTTGTCCCAAATAATTCTTTCTTGTGCTTGGTTTTCTTGTTAGCTTTTATGCAAATGGCTTGCTCAAGTGCTATCAATGGTACTCTTTTGACTCCTTCAACCTCCAAAATACCAAAGTTCTCTTCCTTCTCATTATAGGTTGTAGTTGGGCCTTCCATTGTTGGTTCACGACATTGTTGTTCAACCCTGCTCTCTAGCTTTTGAAGAGAACCTTGCACATCCGAAAGTGTGGCATGGATGGCCTCAAATCTAGCTTCATATTTGGCATCAAGGGCTGAGTATTGTTCAGATTGGGCCCTAGCAAGATGTGCAACCTGGCTCTCAAGAGAATGAATAGAGGCTTGGATATTCCTTAGAATTGTGCCGAATTCATAAAACCTTTTTTCTATCCTTTCAAACTTTGCCTCCGTGGTGATCATGAATCGCGCCAAGACCTCCTCAGTAGTATATCTCCTTTCTTGCGAAGCACCATGGTTAGGACTTGGAGGGCAATTTTGAGCTTGCATTTGTCAAGAATAGTGTACCTCGCACAAAAAAGAAAGAAAACACAAAGTGAAACAAAACAAAACTAAACAAACAAAATAAATAACAAAACAGTATGTACAACAAGAAAAAACACAAAGTGGCTAGAGCAATAGACTACAGGTTTTCCTAGTATTCCTTGTGAGTCCCCGGCAACGGCGCCAAAAACTTAATGATTACCGCAAGTGCACGGGTCGCCAAGTAATACCCCTCGCGCAAGCACGAGGGGGTCGTATTCCCAAGGGCCAAGGAACTACTATTACTTCCCCTTCATCTATTTCCTAACCTAGCAATTCGATTAACAAGTAATAATTACAAAATGGAGAAAGAAATAACTATAATGAAATCCGGGCTACTACGACACACATTTAGCAAACAAGGAAGAATCAAACATGCGAAGGTGTGATTTGGACAACGAATCCCCCTAGAGTTGTCATAAAGCCCTGAATTTAGGATGAAATGTTATGATGGTAGTTGGACCAAGAGATTCCAAAACTAGGTCACCCCGATGGTCACGGTGATAACCCCTAATCCGGTACGAGTATTGGAATACGGAATCACTTCCGCCCAAATCCTCGCACGATTGCCTTACGCCTAGGGAAATCTCAAATTAGAGTCAAACACAATATCTAGGTTCAACCCTAATGGTTGGAGGGGTACAAATACCCGATGGTCACGGTGTACTCGTACATGTATCCCTTCCAAGCCTAGTGTGTCTAGTACAAGGGCGATGGTCACGCAACCAAGTACAACCTAGAAGTTGAAATACAGAGTTCTCATGCAAATCAACACGTCAAAGTACACAAGGCTTGAACCACAAACTACAAGATTCCATAAAAGAAATACAACATCAAACAATGCATCAATAAAGATGTTCATCCAAATTACAAACAACCAACCCTAAGGTTCATCATGTCCAAATCACAAATGAGTTAGTTCCTCATGAAAGAGGAAAACTCATACAACTACAAAGAATAACAAAACAAGAAATGAAGCAAGAAACACTCCCTCTAGCCTTGGAATCCCTTGATGGATGAAAACCCTAAAGATATGCCTCAATGTCTTGGATCTTCCTTCCAAACTCCTCCTTCGACGTTGTCTCCCTCTTGGTGAAGCTTCGTGCCGTAGATCGCCGGAAATCGCCGCCAAAATGGGTGGGGCGGCGGCCCAAAAGTTTCCCCGAAAGAATCGCCTTCAAAAGTGACAAAAAAGCCCTTAAAACCAATTCCAGCGAGCTATGCGGCCTCCCATGCGGCCCCGCATGCGGGGAGAGAAAGTTTCCGAGAAATCCCGAAAATCGCGTCAGTTGCTACAGTGCCGCTACAGTAATGTTGCTACAGTAAACCCTGCTACAGTAGAATTGCTACAATACGTATGCGGCCTCTGCAGTGCCCGCATGGTAGCCCGCATGAAACTCCAGACTTAGCCGTTTCATCAAGTGTTCGTGCTACAGTGGTTGCTACAGTGGTTGCTACAATACCGGGGTCCAAAAATGGTCTTTTTCCTGCCAATTTCTTCTAAAATCATATTGTCGAGCTCCCCACGGTATCTTCTGTGCCTGTAACACGAAATAAACCAATTTAGACCGAAAACGGGCATCCACACATACAAAAATACTCTATAAATACGCAAACATACATAAAAAATACGTACAGTTAGGCGTTTATCACCGGGCATCCTGTGAACCCTGGGATGAACTTGCTTGTATGAATACTTGGTTTACATGTTTGGTATTTGTGTGGTTTATGGTTCAAGCTTGATGCACTTTGATGTATTGGTATGCATGAGAACTCTGTGTATCGATTTCTAGGTTATACTAGGTTGCGTGACCATCGCCTTAGTATTAGACTCACCAAGTTTGGAAGGGATCCATGTACGAATACGCCGTGACCATCGTGTATTTTGTGCCCCTCCAACCATTAGGGTTGAGCCTAGATATTGTGTTTGACCTTAATTAGGGATTTCCCTAGGCGTAATGCAATCGTGTGAGGATTTGAGCGGAAGTGATTCCATATTCCAATACTCATACCGGATTAGGGGTTATCACCATGACCATCGGGGTGACCTATCTTTGGACATCTCTTGGCCTAACCACCTTTAACTATGTAATTCGAGTATCCTTCTAGCTTTAGTAGTCCCGAGGGGATCCTCACCAGGGGACCTCGAACTTTCATTGTTAATTGCTTCCTTAGTATGCTTATGTGGTGAGCCTTAGTCCACTTGTTTATAGTTTTCTCTTTTGTTATTTTTCTTATCTTGTTTCAAATCTATATTTGGTAGACTAGACAATGTCATCTAGATGGGAGTAATAGCAGCTCTTGGGATCCCAGGGAATACGACCCCCTCATTCTTGCGTGAGGGGTATTACTTGGTGACCCGTGCGCTTGTGGATCGATCATCACATGCCATGGTTCTTGAAAGGAGGGTTCTTGTGGCAATGCGTGGTAAGGGTGCTCCCATTGTTGAGTATAATGAGCTGTAGAAAAATTTTGGTGTCCTTGTGACACGACCCCTTGCGTGTATCCCGCAAGTGCACGGGTTTGTCGAAGTAATAAATTTACCTTGGTGAGAAGGTAGTCGAATCCACAGGGAATAGGGAGATAGAATATAAGGTTTCACTAATTAAGCTATGCAGAATACGGAGAACGATAATAAGATTGATGAGTGAAAATAATGCAAAGTAATAAACTAAATAGAGAGATGGAAGAAAGAAGTGCAAGTAGGAAAATCGAGAAGGACTAACAATGAGTAAAGGGGGGTATCCGGACAAGCTACCTCTAGGGTCTATGTTTCAAGTGCAAGACTATGATATTATACTCTCCTATTGATGTCAATTGAGTCGAGGATATCCTAAGACTCATGGTCCCAAACCTAAGGACAACCGTGACTAACTCCAACACTATGCCCCGGTGTTAGGATTCACAACACCCTTCACTCTGTCACCTAGATGACTAAGCCCCAGGGGAGTCCATCTGCCTAAACCTCACACTATGTGGAGTTGCATTATGCTCTAGGGATTCCTAGTGATTAAACCTGTTCCTATACGTAATTCTAACCCTTTGGTCCAGGTGGAAGAACCATAGTCTAGATTGAGCCCCAGCAAATAGGATTCACTACAACCCTCCACTCTATTACTTGCGTAACTAAGCCCTAGGGGAGTTTATCTACCTATTGCTTCACTCTATTTCGACCGCTATTAAATCAAGGAATCGGAGGTAGGGAGAAATCACATCGAAGGGGAAAGGGGTACATTGCTACCTCACAACTCTCCCTCTCAACCCTCTTTAATCTTGAGTAGTCTAATCCTATAGGAGTTGTCACACCTCCAAAGGAAAGCCTAGATTGCTCTCAACCCTAATGTCACGTTTAAGGGAAAACAATATGAAAGGATAATCAAGATTAAAAACTCAATTTTATTCATCAATGATGGAAAGCATAATAATCAATGTCAAAGAAACATAAGAAACCCTAAAGTTTACAAGTCCGAATACCCCACGAGGGGTTTAGCTCCACATAGAGCTATACATGTTCATCAACGTGAGAAATAAAGCATAAAACATAGACATCAATAAAAAAAACCCCCTCGAATTAGTGTGGCCGTGGTCTTGTGCAAACGTCGAACCTCGAAATCGATGCCGACGACGCGCTAGAACCTCCACGAAATCCTCTCCGAAACCCTAGCCGCACTCCAGAAAGTTGGGGAAAAGATAGGTCGAAAGATCCCTCCAAAGGTTGCAAAAATCCCCTTTTATATTGTTGAATCGCGGCTTTAAAATTGGACTTATCGGGGGCTTCACACGGCCGTGTGGAATTTCCACACGCCCGTGTGAAGCTTCTGTCTCGGCTGAAAAATTAATTTCACACGGCCGTGTGGAATTTCCACACGCCCGTGTGTCTTCACTGGATGGCCGAAATTGCAAAACACACGGCCTTGTGGAATTTCCACACGCCCGTGTGACTTCTCTGTCTGGCTGGAAAATGGCTCACACGGCCGTGTGGAATTTCCACACGCCCGTGTGACTTCTCTGGAACACTAATCTTCAGCTGAACAGGCTTGGTAACTTGCCGAAACGCCTCCCGGGTCCATTGTTCTTCATCGAGGCCATTACTTGGGCACACAAGCAACGGTAGGTCACGCCGATTGCTTCAAGTCTTCTTCTTTCGCGAGATTCTCCCAAGTAACACGGATTGGACTTGTTGTGAATGTGACTGCCTTTGTGCCCCTCCAAAGGAGGTTGGCACACATCCACAAGTCCAAATACGTGCTTCGTTCCTTGCTTGGTCCGAGAACCTCCCAACATTGGCGAACGCGACCTAATTTCATTCTTCTTCTCCAATTAGGCTCCACAATACCTTCAATGCACAAGAGAACACAAATGCACACATTTAGTGATAAAACCTGATAAAAGGTATGCTTAATGTAAGATAATAGCGCTTCGCGATACTATAACACAAGCACTTATCACCTTGCCAATATGGATAGTAGTCATTATGGTGTGGATTGCGCTGGCTTGCTCTCATGGCAAAAGATTCTTCTATCGCTGTTTTCATGCCAAGGAAATTTTCTATCTTCGTCTGAAGAGCATAGTTATTTTGAAAGCCCTTGGCCGTCTGTTCCTCAAGTGTGTAAATCTTTGCGGCCAAAAGATTTTCTTGAAATATTTACAAACTCATATACTTTTTTTTTTTTTTTTTGCATTTTCCAAATTAAAACTAAGAACGATGATAAACTTGTCCTTAAAAAAAAACTTCAAGATTGAGTTTCCAAAAGATTCCAAGAGTAAGTTGTGTACTAAGATGATTCGAGCAAAAATTCCCTAAAATTCAAGTGAAAACTAGAGTATGATAGGATACAATGTTGAAAATTCTCCTAAACTATAAGAATACAACCGTTGCAACTAAGGTGAACCGCCATAGGCTACATTAGCATAAACAATTGAACGCACAAGTAAAGGTGTGTGCAATGTGAACTCCCCCCCACACTTAAGATGTACATTGTCCTCAATGTACGCATATAAGCACAATAATAAGTGAAAACGATAAAAGCAATTAGTGTGGAAGTGGCAATTGAAACATTACTCCCCTGAACTCCAAGTGTTGCGTTTGATGAAGCTAGGTCATTGAGAGTTGAGTATCAATGGTTCGTGGAGCACACACGATTCCATGACCGTGTCAATGACTATTCCTCAAAATCCTTACATCCAAGACCATCTGCGCACACATAAACGAGGGTTCAGTAAAGCTCAATAAAACTCGAGTATATAAAATGTAAAGCAATGAATACAACTCGAGATAAAAATGAAAAGCAAAATAAAAGCTATACTCAGAAGGAGAATCCTTTCTGAGTACTACAAGTCCAAAATAAAGTAAAGATATACAGAAATGACAAATAAAAGAAAAGAATCTAGAATCTAAGACGCCTCAGCGTCGGTGTCCTGAGTGGTGGCCTCTGGTGCTGCTGGAGGCTCTGGATCTGCTGGTGCTGAGGGAGATGGAGGTGATGGAGTGGACAGCCGAGGTCGGACCACGAAGGAGGAGGAGGCGACAATCTGCTCGAAGGTCTGTCGCAAGCTCTGGAACTGCGCCATCACCTCCTGCTGCTGTGAAATCTGTGTGGCCCTAACCTCGGCCACCTCGGTCTGTAGGATACCCACTGCGCTCTCGAGGCGCTCCAGTCTGTCCTGGCCTCGAGACGGTGAAAACATCCGCATCGGAGGTGGCTCCGGCGCGGTGGGGGGTACCTCGGTCTCTGTGTCCTGCGGGGGTGGCTCCAATGCTACCCGGGACCCCTCGCCCTGCTCTGTATGGGGTATAATCCAGGTATACGTCCCTGATCCTCCTCTGCGGATCATACCCATCATCCTCAAGGTATCTGTGCCCAGGGGAACTGGTACGTTTGTCTTCTCTGCTCCCCTGACTCCATCTCTGAGCCCCAGGCCAATGAGAAGTCTGGTGATGTAGGGGCCTGCAAAGATAACTCCTACCCTGGGGTACTGGCCCTGATGGCGAATGTAGTCGGCCACAATGTGCCCCAGGTGGAGTGGCTCCCTCTCCACCATCGAATACAAGTAGAGGAGCTCCTGGCGACTCAGAACACCAGTACTGTCTCCCCTGCCACTAATAGATCTGCTCATAACTGCGTGTAGACATCTATAGGCAGGTCGAGAAAGACATGAAGCCTTGGAGACACCCGGCTCGTACTGACCCTGACAACAAAGTCTGCTATACGCCTGCTGCGGTGTCACGGTACCTGGGTAGTTGGTAGGAAGTAAAGAATACTCCTCAGTCTCGGTAAATGCCTCCTCATAGAGGCCCATCCCGATCGAAAACTGGCTCATACTGAGGCTGTAATGTCGACTGAGGGCTCTGAACTGAACTGTGGTGCCCTCGGTGAAACTGCTGTACCCCCGGTCGAACTCAAACGACGCCAGGACCTCTAAGGTGAGCGGTCGGATCACCGAGTCCCGGATAACCATCAATCTCTCCCAGCTACCGACTGAGATCAGCTCGCCAATCTCATCTGCGACGCTGTCTCCCCCCTGAATACTCCTCACTATACTCAAATCCAAATATCTCGTCTTTCCAAAACGGAGTCCTGATAAACGCTCGAACCGAACCTGATGCTCGGTTATACTGAACTCTGTCTCTGCTGGAGGAGGTGTGGGCTCACGGGGGCGCTTCCCTGTCGATTTCCTGGGTCTAGAAGACATTCCTGTAAGATTGGAAAAGAAAACAATCAAAAACAGTTCAAAATAACCAATCTGCAGAAATCCACACGGCCGTGTGTTAATTCCACACGCCCGTGTGGAGTTTCTGACGGGCAAAGCATCACGGCCGTGGGGTTAAAAATCCACAATTTACATCTAAATTCGTTCTAATTTCATCCTAAGCATGCTCGTATGTAATGTAAACATTCAAACCAAGCAAAATTGTATAAAAGAACGAATTGAATCAAGAATTGACGAAGAAAAAGGTACTGAAGGTCTCACCGGTGGTGAAGATGAAAAACAAAGTAATACGGCCGGAAAACTCGAACAAATTCCTTCAAAAACCTCAGAGAAAGTCGGGGAAGTGATAGAGAGGGTAGGAGAGAAGTTTAGAGTGGAGAATGAAGAGGCACAAGTGATTTCTATAAGAAAAACGCGCGGCTTTTGAAGTTCTGGAAATTCACACGGCCGTGTGAAGTAACCACACGGCCGTGTGCCTCAGAAATTAGGGTTCACAGGGGCCAACACACGCCCCTGTGCGCACTCTGGTCATTCTCTGAACTACCTCACACGGCCGTGTGTTAATTACACACGGCCGTGTGCCTGCACAGGGGTCTACACAGGGCCACCCACACGGGCCTGTGGACTCTCGGGAAAACACAGACGCTCTCTGAAAAATTTTCACATGGCCGTGTGAAACATCCACACGGCCGTGTGCCCAACTTGGCCAAGAACACAAGGCCGTCCACAGGGGCACCTCACACGCCCCTGTGGCTTCTCTGACTCGCCCGAGAAACAATAAATGTTTCACACGGCCGTGTGAATAATCCACACGGCCGTGTGCCTTGACAAGCTCTCCCACAGGGGCTCACACACGCCCCTGTGGTTTCTCGGGATGAAAGGGAATTCCTGCAGAATTTTCACACGGCCGTGTGGAAATCTCACACGGCCGTGTGCCTTAGCACAGTGGCACTCACAGGGGCATCCACACGCCCCTGTGGACTCTCTGGAAAAGAGTTGAAGTTCTGCGAAATTTCACACGGCCGTGTGTTAATTCCACACGGCCGTGTGCCCCTTCTGAAGTTTTTCACAGGGGCAAAGTCACGCCCCTGTGTCTTCTCTGGTTGAGCTCCAATTGGTAACACACGGCCGTGTGTTAATTCCACACGGCCGTGTGTTTTCTCTGGTTTACTTAGAAAATTGTACAGACTCTCAGAAAAATTCAGAAACTCTTTTAAAACACTTAGAGCCTGTATAAACCATAAAAACACGACCAGAGACTATCGAAAACACACTCAACCGACTCAAACTTCGTCAATTAACGTTAAGGCACACGTAAATAATCGAAAATCCACATGAAAACTCAGCATATGCACATGAAAATTTGCACACCATTGCTAAGACTTTTATTCAATCCTAAAACTAAACTAGGTCCTAGAAAAACTGCAAAACACTTGGGTTGCCTCCCAAGAAGCGCTTGTTTAACGTCACTTAGCTTGACGTACCTGTCTTACCTTACGGAGGTTCATGAGTGGAATTTGCCCTCTTCCCTATAATTTGAAAGCAAGCATTGCATAATCGTTGCAAGGTAGAGGGAGAATTATCGAGTTTGTTACCACACATGGGTGAAACACCCTTACTCCGTGAATGCTCATCCCCTTTCTTGTTGGGGTTCTTTTTGTGGCGACGTCTCGACCTCTTCAATCTCCGAAGGACTTTCTTTCTAAGCTCCTTCTCCTTCTTGATGTCTGTTTCAACTGAAACAAGCGCGAGCACTTTTTCCTCTTCAGTCTCCATGTCTTGGTCCGGCCACCCTTCATATGGATCCGGGTTAAACATATCCTGCATATATTCATCAATGCAATCATCAGTGACATCAAGATAATATAGAGCATCATCAAAATCAAGAGAATGTCGCATGGCTTCGGCGAGGCGGTAAGTGAGCTTGTCGTCCCCAACCCTAAGTGTGAGCTCTCCACCGTCCATGTCTATCAAAGCTTTGGAAGTGCGCAAGAACGGCCTCCCAAGGATCAACGGCACCTCGACATCCTCGTCTACATCGTGCACTACAAAGTCGACCGGGAAAATATACTTATCCACTTTCACCAACACATCTTCAACAATACCCCTCGGATGCCTCACCGATCTATCCGCAAGCTGAAGTGTCATCCGGGTAGGTCTAGGCTCGCCCAAGCCTAGCTTTTGGAAGAACGTGTAGGGCATGACATTGATGCTTGCCCCCGAGTCGGCTAGTGCCATCTCCTCACCCATATCACCAATATTGCACGGTATGATAAAACTTCCGGGGTCCTTCCTCTTGCTTGGCATATTCTTCTGTAGCACTGCCGAACAGTTTGCATCGAGGATGACGGATGCACTTTCCTCTAACTTCCTCTTATTGGTCAAGAGGTCTTTTAAAAACTTCGCGTACTTGGGCATTTGGGCTAATGCTTCCGCGAATGGAATGTTGATGTGCAATTGCTTGAAGACACCCAGAAATTTCTTGTATTGCTCATTGTCTTGGTCATTCTTCAATCGTGAAGGATAGGGAATTCTCGGCTTGTAAGGTGGGGGTGCCACCTCTTTCTCCTTTGGTGCTCCATCCTCTATTTCCACGACTTCGGGTGAGTCCTTAGTCTTCTCAAGAGGGAGATGTCCCTCAACCTCCTTACCACTTCTCAAGGTAATTGCCTTTAGTTGTTCTCTTGGGTTGGTCTCCGTATTGCTAGGCAAACTACCTTGAGGTCTCTCCGCCAAAGTCTTCGCAATTTGCCTACTTGGTTCTCCAAGTTGTGTAGGGAGGCGGTGTGATTACGAAGAGTAGCTTCCACCGATTGGAACCTTGCGTCCGAAGAAGAAACGAACCGTGTGAGGGCTCTCTCTAGGTCAGTCATCTTTCCCTCCAACCCGGTCACTCGGCTTTCTAAATTCGGAGCTTGTTGACTTTGAAATCCCGGTGGTGCACTATTTTTGTTCTGTTGTGACTGTCTTTGATTGCTCCAAGAGAAGTTCGGATGGTTCTTCCATCCCGGATTGTATGTACCACTATACGGGTTGCCTTGGCCTTGTCCTCGATATGAATTACCCACAAAATCGGCCTGCTCTACCGCACTAGTGCCTCCAATAGCAATAGGACAATCGCTTGAAGCATGTCCTCCCCCACAACCGTTACAAGTTGTGATGGCCGCAACTCTTGGCGAAGCTAGAGCATCTAGCTTCTTACTCAACGATTCCACTTGTGCTGCCAACGATGTAACCGCATCAACCTCATGAATTCCGGCAACCTTTTTCCTATCCCTTGAGTTCCATTGATAGCTATTCATAGCCATCTCCTCTACAAGGTGCCGAGCTTCACCGGGAGTCTTGCTTCCAAGAGTCCCTCCGGCCGCCGCATCTAAGAGTTGCTTTGTACTCGGATTCAACCCGTTGTAAAATGTGTGAATAATCATCCACTCGGGAAATCCATGTTGCGGACATTTGCGAAGGAGCTCTTTGAACCTGTCCCATGTCTCGAATAGAGACTCCAATTCCATCTGTACAAAGGAAGATATCTCATTCCGGAGTCTTGCAGATTTCCCCGGTGGAAAGTATCTAGCCAAGAATGCCTCGGCCATTTCCTCCCACGTAGTAATGGAGGCTCTAGGTAATGAGTGCAACTAATGCCTTGCTTTTCCTTTCAATGAAAATGGGAAGGCTCTCAATCGAATTGCATCGTCCGTCACTCCATTTATCTTCAACATGTCACACACTTCCAAGAAATTTTCTATGTGACTATTAGGGTCTTCATCGGCTAGCAAATTAAACTGTGCGGACTGTTGCAACATCTGAATGAACGACGGCTTCAATTCGAAATTCATTGCTGTAATTGGGAACCTCACGATGCTTGATTGGGTCCCCATAACTGCGGGTCTAGCAAAATCGGACAACGTTCGCTGCTGCTCGTTCTGTTCTGCCATTGTCTCTGACCCTTCTGTCTCAATATCGGCTTGATTTGATGCTTCTTGTGCAGGTTCTTTCCCTTTACGATGTGTTCTTCTTCCAATGTCTGGGTCTCCTTCAACAAGTATTGAAGGGTTCCCACGGGTCATAACCTGGAGCCGAAAACAAAGAAAAGAAAAATAAGAACAATGATAGGTAAAGAAAATATGAAATAGAATGTGAAGTGAATAGCTAAAATAGTGAAAAACAAATATCTAAAACGCCAATTCCCCGGCAACGGCGCCAAAAACTTGACACGACCCCTTGCGTGTATCCCGCAAGTGCACGGGTTTGTCGAAGTAATAAATTTACCTTGGTGAGAAGGTAGTCGAATCCACAGGGAATAGGGAGACAGAATATAAGGTTTCACTAATTAAGCTATGCAGAATACGGAGAACGATAATAAGATTGATGAGTGAAAATAATGCAAAGCAATAAACTAAATAGAGAGATGGAAGAAAGAAGTGCAAGTAGGAAAATCGAGAAGGACTAACAATGAGTAAAGGGGGGTATCCGGACAAGCTACCTCTAGGGTCTATGTTTCAAGTGCAAGACTATGATATTATACTCTCCTATTGATGTCAATTGAGTCGAGGATATCCTAAGACTCATGGTCCCAAACCTAAGGACAACCGTGACTAACTCCAACACTATGCCCCGGTGTTAGGATTCACAACACCCTTCACTCTGTCACCTAGATGACTAAGCCCCAGGGGAGTCCATCTGCCTAAACCTCACACTATGTGGAGTTGCATTATGCTCTAGGGATTCCTAGTGATTAAACCTGTTCCTATACGTAATTCTAACCCTTTGGTCCAGGTGGAAGAACCATAGTCTAGATTGAGCCCCAGTAAATAGGATTCACTACAACCCTCCACTCTATTACTTGCGTAACTAAGCCCTAGGGGAGTTTATCTACCTATTGCTTCACTCTATTTCGACCGCTATTAAATCAAGGAATCGGAGGTAGGGAGAAATCACATCGAAGGGGAAAGGGGTACATTGCTACCTCACAACTCTCCCTCTCAACCCTCTTTAATCTTGAGTAGTCTAATCCTATAGGAGTTGTCACACCTCCAAAGGAAAGCCTAGATTGCTCTCAACCCTAATGTCACGTTTAAGGGAAAACAATATGAAAGGATAATCAAGATTAAAAACTCAATTTTATTCATCAATGATGGAAAGCATAATAATCAATGTCAAAGAAACATAAGAAACCCTAAAGTTTACAAGTCCGAATACCCCACGAGGGGTTTAGCTCCTCATAGAGCTATACATGTTCATCAACGTGAGAAATAAAGCATAAAACATAGACATCAATAAAAAAAACCCCCTCGAATTAGTGTGGCCGTGGTCTTGTGCAAACGTCGAACCTCGAAATCGATGCCGACGACGCGCTAGAACCTCCACGAAATCCTCTCCGAAACCCTAGCCGCACTCCAGAAAGTTGGGGAAAAGATAGGTCGAAAGATCCCTCCAAAGGTTGCAAAAATCCCCTTTTATATTGTTGAATCGCGGCTTTAAAATTGGACTTATCGGGGGCTTCACACGGCCGTGTGGAATTTCCACACGCCCGTGTGAAGCTTCTGTCTCGGCTGAAAAATTAATTTCACACGGCCGTGTGGAATTTCCACACGCTCGTGTGTCTTCACTGGATGGCTGAAATTGCAAAACACACGGCCGTGTGGAATTTCCACACGCCCGTGTGACTTCTCTGTCTGGCTGGAAAATGGCTCACACGGCCGTGTGGAATTTCCACACGCCCATGTGACTTCTCTGGAACACTAATCTTCAGCTGAACAGGCTTGGTAACTTGCCGAAACGCCTCCCGGGTCCATTGTTCTTCATCGAGGCCATTAATTGGGCACACAAGCAACGGTAGGTCGTGCCAATTGCTTCAAGTCTTCTTCTTTCGCGAGATTCTCCTAAGTAACACGGATTGGACTTGTTGTGAATGTGACTGCCTTTGTGCCCCTCCAAAGGAGGTTGGCACACATCCACAAGTCCAAATACGTGCTTCGTTCCTTGCTTGGTCCGAGAACCTCCCAACATTGGCGAACGCGACCTAATTTCATTCTTCTTCTCCAATTAGGCTCCACAATACCTTCAATGCACAAGAGAACACAAATACACACATTTAGTGATAAAACCTGATAAAAGGTATGCTTAATGTAAGATAATAGCGCTTCACGATACTATAACACAAGCACTTATCACCTTGCCAATATGGATAGTAGTCATTATGGTGTGGATTGCGCTGGCTTGCTCTCATGGCAAAAGATTCTTCTATCGCTGTTTTCATGCCAAGGAAATTTTCTATCTTCGTCTGAAGAGCATAGATATTTTGAAAGCCCTTGGCCGTCTGTTCCTCAAGTGTGTAAATCTTTGCGGCCAAAAGATTTTCCTGAAAATCCATGGCCCTGTGTAAAAAAATAAAACAAAAATCAATAAGCTAACAAGGAACTTAAAAGAAAAAGTAAATAAACAAATATGCACAAAAGGATACGGAACACATAGAAAGACAAATATTTACAAAAGGAAATAAAAATGACTAAATCAGTGAACTAAAGGTTTTCCTAGCATCCTTGGAGTTCCCCGGCAACGGCGCTAAAAACTTGGTGATTACCGCAAGCGCACGGGTCGCCAAGTAATAACCCTCATGCAGGCGAGAGGGGGTCGTATTCCCTGGGGTCCCAAGAGCTGCTATTACTCCCCTCTAGATGACACTGTCTAGTCTACCAAATATAGATTTAAAACAAGATAAGAGAAAACTATAAACACATGGACTAAGGCTCACCCCGTAAGCATACTAAGGAAGCAAGTAACAATGAAAGTTTGAGGTCCCCGGGCGAGGATCCCCTCGGGACTACTAAAGCTAGAAGGATACTCAAATTACACTGGCAAAGATGGTTAGGCCAAGAGATTTCCAAAGGTAGGTCACCCGGATGGTCACGGTGATAACCCCTAATCCGGTATGAGTATTGGAATACGGAATCACTTCCGCCCAAATCCTCACATGATTGCATTACGCCTAGGGAAATCCCTAATTAAGGTCAAACACAATATCTAGGCTCAACCCTAATGGTTGGAGGGGAACAAAATACCCGATGGTCACGGCGTATTCATACATGGATCCCTTCCAAACTTGCTGTGTCTAATTGTTGAGCGTCGCACGACAAGCTAAAAAGCTAGCACGCGACTACCCGGCCGCAAGTGCACGGGTCGCCAAGTAATAACCTCTCGTGCGAGCACGAGACGGTCGTATTCCCAAGGGGCCCAAGATCTACTATTACTTCCTTTTGGGGTTCACTGTCTATTCGATCGAAATAGAGTTTTTGCAATTGTGCAAGGCTAAGAACTATAAAGCAAATAAGAAAATAAAAGTAGAACAAAACTTGATCCGGGTAATGATTGAGGTGAAGAATCCAAGAGTTTAGGAAGGCCTCGGGCAAGGATTCCCCCGGGAGGAGAATAGATACGGATGACAATGGCAATCGAGAAAATACGGTTGACTTGGTTTTGGTCCGCTAGACTCGGATATCGACTACCCCGGAACCTCCGTTGTATAGCCCTAATCCAGTACGAGTTCCTCTATCCAGAAGATACCCGAATGATGTCAATGAGAGCAAGGAGTCTTGATTAGGGTTAATCTAATGCACACTTTCGGCTAAATTAACCCTAAACACGCGAAAGGCTACTAATACTCGGAACCTCCGGTGTACTAGTACAATGAGTCCCTCTTTAACCATCACAAGACCTAATACAAGCTAGCATCCCATCAAAAAAGTATCATTCATAATCAATTGTACGGAAACCATGCATTGTAGAATGAACAAGATAGTGATGAATTAAAACCAAACAAACAAGCCAACACATTCATTCAACAAGTAAAAGAGTCATCCATACAAAGTCTCCTCCCAAGGTTCACCAGGAGCCTGGTGGCCTTGGGAGTTTAGTTCAACATTACAAAATAGAGGAGTTCATAATACATAAGGTTCATCAAACAAACAACAAGAAAACTCCCCTCGAAATGTCGACTTAGGATTGATGATGTAGCTCGTCGGATCCGCGCCGCCGAGCTCTTTGATGCTTGTCAACATTCTTCCCTTCTTCTCTCCTTCAATCCTAGCCGAAAACCTCTCCAAAGATGAAGAAATGGGAGTGTGGGGGTGTGGAGGCCGGAAGAGAGCAAAGTCCCCAAAGAATGCCCTCACAAAAGCCTTTATTCTTTCTTAAATAACCCGAGGGTGTGCGGCCACTGTGCACGATGCGCGCCCAATGTGCGGGTCGCACACTTGGCCATATGGGCTTTTGCCCAAGGTGTGCGGCTAGTGTGCGGGCCGCACACTGGCCACACAGGCTTTTGCCTGTGGTGTGCGGCCAGTGCGCGATCCGCACACTGGCCGCACACAGCTCAGTGGGAGATGTGTCTCCGTGCGTCTTGTGACGTCTGGGGCATGCACGGTCTGGATTTCTTCTTCAATTCTCCCCGGAATCACTCAAATATGGCTTATCATCACGAAAACAGCCTTGAAATCTTGAAACAAAAAATAAATGCATCAAATGCACCAAATGTCATCAAAACGCTAATACAAGTTGCGTGAAAGTATACAAACTTTTCAACTAAAACATGATGTATTTAGGCACTTATCAAATACCCCCCACTTAAGCGTTTTCTTGTCCCCAAGCAAACAGACATGAAGAATAAGAGAGGCTGATAAGTGACTAAATACACAACCTCAGGCCAGAAAGGAGTGCATCATAGCAAGAATGAAACTCAAAACACTAAGCAAGGATGATTTAAGATTTTTCGTGCATTCACAGGCCGTATCATGATGAATGTGTGCAACCCCCCTAGTTCGAGGCCCTATAATCCAAGTGAGGTAGACAGTACCCCGAGGACCACTTCTTGAAGCAATTCACACCACTTAGTGGAATTCGGCCTTGAGGTGGTAGAGATACCCGTAGTAGACTCCTAAAGATCTCTCCTCTTTTATTCGAACAAACACCGGTCATAAAACCTTATTTTGCTGTACACACATGTTTTCCGGGACTAACATGAACTGCAAATCCACATTACCTGGAGCTTTGCACATTCAAATATACACGCTCATGCCCTTATAGCTTTTGGCAAGAGGAACACTATGGTTAGGAGCAAGAACCCCAGGTTACTTCGCTAATAGGGCTGAGGAGCACTGTCCATTTTTATTTGCGCCATTTTTTTTTCTTTTGTTTTTTTTGACCGTATTGCAAGAAAAACAAGGAGGAAAATCCTTAAGAGTCTATTAGAAGGCATGTCTAACACATCAAGACGCGAAACCACTAGAATGGGTTAGAAACAAAGAGGGTCACGAAGGTAACTGCTGTCCCTCACCTGGGTGTCCAAGGTTCTACCTAGGGGGGGGGAGTGCAAGGAATGCCAAAAATGACACAAAAATCTTAAGGGTACAGGGTCACCAATAGCTTAGCGTCTATCATGGTTTCATGCTATAATACATTCGTAATTAAGCATGCCATCCTTGGTTTAACAATCATGCAACAAATCAGAAATTTTCATACAAAGCTCACGAAAAATATAGATATTATAGAACATACACACCCATCCCTCACTTAGTGTAGTACATTGCCCTCAATGTACCTAGGTTAGCAGCAAAGAACAAATATGCAATTAAAATAAAAGAGGTGGGTTCGTGAACTTCCCCGAAACAAGAGGTCGGGGTGGCCATCGCCTTAGCAACAAATAAGGTGGAGAGAAAGAAAAATGTGACGTCTCATTCAACCTGCAAGGAGAACAGACGTCGAGTCAAGCATCCATCATTCCCAAAAGAACAAAGTACATAATTTAAAACATGAACAAAAGCTTTCAGAGCAAAACCAAGTAACACAAGTGGTAGGGATAAGCCCAAACCAACTAGACTACAACAACAAGCAAAGCAAAATAAAAGTACAACAAAGGCAAGGAAAGAAACACTAAAGGGAAATTAGCTCTCAATCCCACTCATCCCAGTTATCGGTTGAAGCAGGTGGTGCTGAAAGGGTCGGGGAGGGGGGTGCTACTGCAGGGTTGAGATGATACTCTATTGGCCTTGCAGAAGCTCTTGCTGCCCTTGGAAAAGCCTAGTGATATCTTCCCCCTGTCGTCTTTGTGTGTCGCGCAAATCTTGCAGTTCATGGTGCAACTCGGTAAGGGTAATGGAGCGATCAGTGTGTGACTGTGCATGCTCATGATGCGGGGCTTTCGGTGCAATGGGTTCATCATCGGGGTTAGAGAGCCTTTCATGAGAAGTGATAATGTAGGTGGACCCTCGACGCTTCACAAGGCCTAATGCTAGAAGAGTTTGGATTCCAAGCGTGAGTGTCCCCCAACCATTTCCATTGAATGGACGTGGCCTAAGGCACCCAGGCCTCTCACTAGGCGTGTGATGTAAGGCCCGGTGAAAATAACCCCGATAGGTGGATGTTGATTATCGCGAGCGATGCATTCAGCAAGAACATAGGCCACATTGATGGGGTATGATAAGTGCTTGTGTTATAATACCGCAAAGCATTATTATCTTACATTGAGCATATCTTTTATCAAATTTTATCACTAAATATGTGCATTTTGTGTACTCTTGTGCATTGTAGGTTTGTGGAGTCAAATTGGAGAAGAAGAACGAAATTAGGTCGTGTTCGCCGATGTTGGGACGTTCTTGGACCAAGCAAGGAACAAGGCACGAGCTAGGGCATGTGAGTGTGTGCCAACCTCCTTTGAAGGGGCACAAAGGCAGTCACATTCACAACAAGTCGAACTCGTGTAGCTTAGAAGAACTTCAACAAGAAGGAGACTTGAACCAATCGGCACGACCTACCATTGTTTGTGTGCCCAACCAATGGCCACAATGAAGAAACACGGATTTGGGAGCGTTTCAGCAAGCTACTGTAGCAGCACTGTAGTTTGTTACTGTAGTAAAACACTGTAGCAAGTTACTGTTCGTTTCTGGCAAAAATCACGATTCCAGAGGATTCACATGGGCGTGTGGAAATTCCACACGGCTGTGTGAATTGATTTTTCAGCCAGACAAAAACTTCACACGGGCATGTGGAAATTCTACACGGCCGTGTGAATTGATTTTTCAGCCAGACAGAAACTTCACACGGGCGTGTGGAAATTCCACACAGCCGTGTGAAGCCCCTGATAAGTCCGATTTTAAAGCCGTGATTCAACATTATAAAAGGAGATCTTTGAGACCTTTTGGGATATCTTTTGACCTATCTTTCTCGCCAACTTCTGGAGTGCGGCTAGGGTTTCAAAGAGGATTTCGTGGAGGTTTAGCGCGCATCATCGGCATCGTCACCGACATTCGACGGCCGCACAAGACCACGGCCACACCATATACAAGGGGGTTTTCATCAATGCCTTCGATTTATACTTTCTATTCTATTTTGATGAACATGTATAGCTCCATGAGGAGCTAAACACCTTGAGGGTATTCGGACTTGAAAACTCTAGGGTTATTATGTTTCTTTGACTTTGTTATTATCCTTTTCCATTATTGATGAATAAAAATTGAGTTTCAATCTTAATTTCATCTTGTTAATGTTTTCTCTTAGATGTGACACTAGGATTGAGAACAATTTAGGTTATCCTTTGGAGGTGTGACAACTCCTTAGGGTTAGACTATTTAAGGTTGAAGAGGGTTCAGAGGGAGAGTTGTAAGGTAGCGATGTACCCCTTTCCCCTCCGGTGTGATTTCTCCCTATCTCCGTTTCCTTGATTTCATAGCGATCGAGATAGAGTGAAGTGCTAGGAAGATAAACTCACCTGGGGCTTAGTTACGCGAGTAACAGAGTGAAGGGTTGAAGTGAATCCTACGCGCTGGGGCTTAATCTAGATTAGGGTTCTTCCACCTGGACCAAAGGTTAGAACTACACATAGGAACAGGTTTAATCACTAGGAATCCCTAAAGCTTAAAGCAATCCCATGTAGTGTGAGGTTTAGGTAGATATACTCCCCTGGGGCTTAGTCGCGTGAGCGATAGAGTGAAGGGTTGACGTGAATCCTAATACCGGGGCATAGTGTTGGGGTTAGTCACGGTTGACCTTAGGTTTGGGATCGTGAGTCTTAGGATATCCTCGACTCAATTATCATTAATAGGAAAGTATAATAGCATAAGTCCTGCACTAGAAGCATAGATCCTAGAGACAACTTGTCCGGATACCCTATTTCATCCTTTGCTAATCTCTCTCTATTCTCTTTTAATTGCACTTTCTCACCTTCCATCTTTCTATTTAATTCTTGTCTTTTATTTTGTTTATTTCCACATTCACTCATTGATCGTGTTATTGCTTTTCCATACATCACATAGATTTATTAGTGAAATCTCATATTTTAAATCCCTATTCCCTGTGGATTCGACTACCCTCTCACGAGGGTAAATTTTATTACTTCGATAAACCCGTGCACTTACGGGATACACACAAGGAGTCGTGTCAAGTTTTTGTCGCCGTTGCTAGGGAATATGAGTTTTAGATATTTTTTTTTCACTATTTTAGCTATTCACTTTGCATTCTTATTCATATTTTCTTTATCTATCATTGTTCTTATTTTTCTTTTCTTGGTTTTCGATTACAGGTTATGACCCGTGGGAACCCTTCGATTCTTGTTGAAGGAGTGATAAGTGCTTGTGTTATAGTATCGCGAAGCGCTATTATCTTACATTAAGCATACCTTTTATCAGGTTTTATCACTAAATGTGTGCATTTGTGTTCTCTTGTGCATTGAAGGTATTGTGGAGCCTAATTGGAGAAAAAGAATGAAATTAGGTCGCGTTCGCCAATGTTGGGATGTTCTCGGACCAAGCAAGGAACGAAGCACGTATTTGGACTTGTGGATGTGTGCCAACCTCTTTTGGAGGGGCACAAAGGCAGTCACATTCACAACAAGTCCAATCCGTGTTACTTAGGAGAATCTCGCGAAAGAAGAAGACTTGAAGCAATCGGCGCGACCTACCGTTGCTTGTGTGCCCAAGTAATGGCCTCGATGAAGAACAATGGACCCGGGAGGCTTTTTGGCAAGTTACCAAGCCTGTTCAGCTGAAGATTAGTGTTCCAAAGAAGTCACACGGGAGTGTGGAAATTCCACACGGCCGTGTGAGCCATTTTCCAGCCAGACAGAGAAGTCACACGGGCGTGTGGAAATTCCACACGGCCGTGTGTTTTGCAATTTCAGCCATCCAGTGAAGACACACGGGCGTGTGGAAATTCCACACGGCCGTGTGAAATTAATTTTTCAGCCGAGACAGAAGCTTCACACGGGCGTGTGGAAATTCCACACGGCCGTGTGAAGCCCCCGATAAGTCCAATTTTAAAGCCGCGATTCAACAATATAAAAGGGGGATTTTTGCAATCTTTTCGGGGGATCTTTTCCCAAACTTTCTGGAATGCGGCTAGGGTTTCGGAGAGGATTTCGTGGAGGTTCTAGCGCGTCGTCGGCATCGATTTCGAGGTTCGACATTTGCACAAGACCACGGCCACACCAATTCGAGGGGGTTTTTCATTGATGTCTATGTTTTATGCTTTATTTCTCACGTTGATGAACATGTATAGCTCTATGAGGAGCTAAACCCCTCGTGGGGTATTCGGACTTGTAAACTTTAGGGTTTCTTATGTTTCTTTGACATTGATTATTATGCTTTCCATCGTTGATGAATAAAATTGAGTTTTTAATCTTGATTATCCTTTCATATTGTTTTCCCTTAAACGTGACATTAGGGTTGAGAGCAATCTAGGCTTTCCTTTGGAGGTGTGACAACTCCTATAGGATTAGACTACTCAAGATTAACGAGGGTTGAGAGGGAGAGTTGTGAGGTAGCAATGTACCCCTTTCCCCTTCGATGTGATTTCTCCCTACCTCCGATTCCTTGATTTAATAGCGGTCGAAATAGAGTGAAGCAATAGGTAGATAAACTCCCCTAGGGCTTAGTTACGCAAGTAATAGAGTGGAGGGTTGTAGTGAATCCTATTTGCTGGGGCTCAATCTAGACTAGGGTTCTTCCACCTGGACCAAAGGGTTAGAATTACGTATAGGAACAGGTTTAATCACTAGGAATCCCTAGAGCATAATGCAACTCCACATAGTGTGAGGTTTAGGCAGATGGACTCCAATGGGGCTTAGTCATCTAGGTGACAGAGTGAAGGGTGTTGTGAATCCTAATACCGAGCATAGTGTTAGAGTTAGTCACGGTTGTCCTTTGGTTTGGGACCGTGAGTCTTAGGATATCCTCGATTCAATTGACATCAATAGGAGAGTATAATATCATAGTCTTGCACTTGAAACATAGACCCTAGAGGTAGCTTGTCCGGATACCCCCCTTTTTATTCATTGCTAGTCCTTCTCGATTTTCCTACTTGCACTTCTTTCTTCCATCTCTCTATTTAGTTTATTGCTTTGCATTATTTTCATTCATCAATCTTATTATCGTTCTCCGTATTTTGCATAGCTTAATTAGTGAAACCTTATATTCTATCTCCCTATTCCCTGTGGATTCGACTACCTTCTCACCAAGGTAAATTTATTACTTCGACAAACCCGTGCACTTGCGGGATACACGCAAGGGGTCGTGTCAAGTTTTTGGCGCCGTTGCCGGGGAATAGGCGTTTTAGATATTTGTTTTTCACTATTTTAGCTATTCACTTCGCATTCTATTTCATATTTTCTTTACCTATCATTGTTCTTATTTTTCTTTTCTTTGTTTTCGGCTCCAGGTTATGACCCGTGGGAACCCTTCAATACTTGTTGAAGGAGACCCAGACATTGGAAGAAGAACACATCGTAAAGGGAAAGAACCTGCACAAGAAGCATCAAATCAAGCCGATATTGAGACAGAAGGGTCAGAGACAATGGCAGAACAGAACGAGTAGCAGCGAACGTTGTCCGATTTTGCTAGACCCGCAGTTATGGGGACCCAATCAAGCATCGTGAGGCCCCCAATTACAGCAATGAATTTCGAATTGAAGCCGCCGTTCATTCAGATGTTGCAACAGTCCGCACAGTTTAATGGGTTGGCCGATGAAGACCCTAATAGTCACATAGAAAATTTCTTGGAAGTGTGTGACATGTTGAAGATAAATGTAGTGACGGACGATGCAATTCGATTGAGAGCCTTCCCATTTTCATTAAAAGGAAAAGTAAGGCATTGGTTGCACTCATTACCTAGAGCTTCCATTACTACGTGGGAGGAAATGGCCGAGGCATTCTTGGCTAGATACTTTCCACCGGGGAAATCTGCAAGACTCCGGAATGAGATATCTTCCTTTGTACAGATGGAATTGGAGTCTCTATTCGAGACATGGGACAGGTTCAAAGAGCTCCTTCGCAAATGTCCGCAACATGGATTTCCCGAGTGGATGATTATTCACACATTTTACAACGGGTTGAATCCGAGTACAAAGCAACTCTTAGATGCGGCGGCCGGAGGGACTCTTGGAACCAAGACTCCCGGTGAAGCTCGGCACCTTGTAGAGGAGATGGCTATGAATAGCTATCAATGGAACTCAAGGGATAGGAAAAAGGTTGCCGGAATTCATGAGGTTGATGCGGTTACATCGTTGGCAGCACAAGTGGAATCGTTGAGTAAGAAGCTAGATGCTCTAGCTTCGCCAAGAGTTGCGGCCATCACTACTTGTAACGGTTGTGGGGGAGGACATGCTTCAAGCGATTGTCCTATTGCTATTGGAGGCACTAGTGCGGTAGAGCAGGCCGATTTTGTGGGGAATTCATATCGAGGACAAGGCCAAGGCAACCCGTATAGTGGTACATACAATCCGGGATGGAAGAACCATCCGAACTTCTCTTGGAGCAATCAAGGACAGTCACAACAGAACAAAAATAGTGCACCAGCGGGATTTCAAAGTCAACAAGCTCCGAATTTAGAAAGCCGAGTGACCGGGTTGGAGGGAAAGATGACTGACCTAGAAAGAGCCCTCACACGGTTCGTTTCTTCTTCGGACGCAAGGTTCCAATCGGTGGAAGCTACTCTTCGTAATCACACCGCCTCCCTACACAACTTGGAGAACCAAGTAGGGCAAATTGCGAAGACTTTGGCGGAGAGACCTCAAGGTAGTTTGCCTAGCAATACGGAGACCAACCCAAGAGAACAACTAAAGGCAATTACCTTGAGAAGTGGTAAGGAGGTTGAAGGACATCTCCCTCTTGAGAAGACTAAGGACTCACCCGAAGTCGTGGAAATAGAGGATGGAGCACCAAAGGAGAAAGAGGTGGCACCCCCACCTTACAAGCCGAGAATTCCCTATCCTTCACGATTGAAGAATGACCAAGACAATGAGCAATACAAGAAATTTCTGGGTGTCTTCAAGCAATTGCACATCAACATTCCATTCGCGGAAGCATTAGCCCAAATGCCCAAGTACGCGAAGTTCTTAAAAGACCTCTTGACTAATAAGAGGAAGTTAGAGGAAAGTGCATCCGTCATCCTCGATGCAAACTGTTCTGCAGTGCTACAGAAGAATTTGCCAAGCAAGAGGAAGGACCCCGGAAGTTTTATCATACCGTGCAATATTGGTGATATGGGTGAGGAGATGGCACTAGCCGACTCGGGGGCAAGCATCAATGTCATGCCCTACACGTTCTTCCAAAAGCTAGGCTTGGGCGAGCCTACACCTACCCGGATGACACTTCAGCTTGCAGATAGATCGGTGAGGCATCCGAGGGGTATTGTTGAAGATGTGTTGGTGAAAGTGGATAAGTACATTTTCCCGGTCGACTTTGTAGTGCTCGATGTAGACGAGGATGTCGAGGTGCCGCTGATCCTTGGGAGGCCGTTCTTGCGCACTTCCAAAGCTTTGATAGACATGGACGGTGGAGAGCTCACACTTAGGGTTGGGGACGACAAGCTCACTTACCGCCTCGCCGAAGCCATGCGACATTCTCTTGATTTTGATGATGCTCTATATTATCTTGATGTCACTGATGATTGCATTGATGAATATATGCAGGATATGTTTAACCCGGATCCATATGAAGGGTGGCCGGACCAAGACATGGAGACTGAAGAGGAAGAAGTGCTCGCGCTTGTTTCAGTTGAAACAGACATCAAGAAGGAGAAGGAGCTTAGAAAGAAAGTCCTTCGGAGATTGAAGAGGTCGAGACGTCGCCACAAAAAGAACCTCAACAAGAAAGGGGATGAGCATTCACGAAGTAAGGGTGTTTCACCCATGTGTGGTAACAAACTCGATAATTCTCCCTCTACCTTGCAACGATTATGCAATGCTTGCTTTCAAATTATAGGGAAGAGGGCAAATTCCACTCATGAACCTCCGTAAGGTAAGACAGGTACGTCAAGCTAAGTGACGTTAAACAAGCGCTTCTTGGGAGGCAACCCAAGCGTTTTGCAGTTTTTCTAGGACCTATTTTAGTTTTAGGATTGAATAAAAGTCTTAGCAATGGTGTCCAAATTTTCATGTGCATATGCTGAGTTTTCATGTGGATTTTCGATTATTTACGTGTGCCGTAACGTTAATTGACGAAGTTTGAGTCGGTTGAGTGTGTTTTCGATAGTCTCTGGTCGTGTTTTTATGGTTTATACAGGCTCTAACTGTTTTAAAAGAGTTTCTGAATTTTTCTGAGAGTCTGTACAATTTTCTAAGTAAACCAGAGAAAACACACGGCCGTGTGGAATTAACACACGGCCGTGTGTTACCAATTGGAGCTCAACCAGAGAAGACACAGGGGCGTGACTTTGCCCCTGTGAAAAACTTCAGAAGGGGCACACGGCCGTGTGGAATTAACACACGGCCGTGTGAAATTTCACAGAACTTCAACTCTTTTCCAGAGAGTCCACAAGGGCGTGTGGATGCCCCTGTGAGTGCCACTGTGCTAAGGCACACGGCCGTGTGAAAATTCTGCAGGAATTCCCTTTCATCCCGAGAAACCACAGGGCGTGTGTGAGCCCCTGTGGGAGAGCTTGTCAAGGCACACGGCCGTGTGGATTATTCACACGGCCGTGTGAAACATTTATTGTTTCTCGGGCGAGTCAGAGAAGCCACAGGGGCGTGTGAGGTGCCCCTGTGGACGGCCTTGTGTTCTTGGCCAAGTTGGGCACACGGCCGTGTGAAAATTTTTCAGAGAGCGTCTGTGTTTTCCCGAGAGTGCACAGGCCCGTGTGGGTGGCCCTGTGTAGACCCCTGTGGAGGCACACGGCCGTGTGGAATTAACACACGGCCGTGTGAGGTAGTTCAGAGAATGACCAGAGTGCGCACAGGGGCGTGTGTTAGCCCCTGTGAACCCTAATTTCTGAGGCACACGGCCGTGTGGGTACTTCACACGGCCGTGCGAATTTCCAGAACTTCAAAAGCCGCGCGTTTTTCTTATAGAAATCACTTGTGCCTCTTCATTCTCCACTCTAAATTTCTCTCCTACCCTCTCTATCACTTCCCCGACTTTCTCTGAGGTTTTTGAAGGAATTTGTTCGAGTTTTCCGGCCGTATTACTTTGTTTTTCATCTCCACCGCCGGTGAGACCTTCAATACCTTTTTCTTCGTCAATTCTTGATTCAATTCATTTTTTTATACAATTTTGCTTGGTTTGAATGTTTACATTACATACGAACATGCTTAGAATGAAATTAGAACGAATTTAGATGTAAATTGTGGATTTTTAACCCCACGGCCGTGATGCTTTGCCCGTCAGAAACTCCACACGGGCGTGTGGAATTAACACACGGCCGTGTGGATTTCTGCAGATTGGTTATTTTGAACTGTTTTTGATTGTTTTCTTTTCCAATCTTATAGGAATGTCTTCTAGACCCAGCAAATCGACAGGGAAGCGCCCACGTGAGCCCACACCTCCTCCAGCAGAGACAGAGTTCAGTATAGACGAGCATCAGGTTCAGTTCGAGCGTTTATCAGGACTCCGTTTTGGACAGACGAGATATTTGGATTTGAGTATAGTGAGGAGTATTCAGGGGGGAGACAGCGTCGCAGATGAGATTGGCGAGCTGGTCTCAGTCGGTAGCTGGGAGAGATTGATGGTTATCCGGGACTCGGTGATCCGACCGCTCACCTTAGAGGTCCTGGCGTCGTTTGAGTTCGACCGGGGGTACAGCAGTTTCACCGAGGGCACCACAGTTCAGTTCAGAGCCCTCGGTCGACATTACAGCCTCAGTATGAGCCAGTTTTCGATCGGGATGGGCCTCTATGAGGAGGCATTTACCGAGACTGAGGAGTATTCTTTACTTCCTACCGACTACCCAGGTACCGTGACACCGCAGCAGGCATATAGCAGACTTTGTGGTCAGGGTCAGTACGAGCCGGGTGTCTCCAAGGCTTCATGCCTTTCTCGACCTGCCTATAGATGTCTACACGCAGTTATGAGCAGATCTATTAGTGGCAGGGGAGACAGTACTGGTGTTCTGAGTCGACAGGAGCTCCTCTACTTATATTCGATGGTGGAGAGTGAGCCACTCCACCTGGGGCACATTGTGGCCGACTACATTTGCCATCAGGGCCAGTACCCCAGGGTAGGAGTTATCTTTGCAGGCCCCTACATCACCAGACTTCTCATTGGCCTGGGGCTCAGAGATGGAGTCAGGGGAGCAGAGAAGACGAGTGTACCAGTTCCCCTGGGCACAGATACCTTGAGGATGATGGGTATGATCCGCAGAGGAGGATCAGGGACGTATACCTGGACCATAACCCAGACGGAGCAGACTCAGGGTACACAGGCAGCTTTAGAGCCACCCCCGACGGATGCACAGACCGAGGTACCCCCCACCGCGCCGGAGCCACCTCCGGTGCGGATGTTTTCACCATCTCGAGGCCAGGACAGACTGGAGCGCCTCGAGAGCGCAGTGGGGATCCTACAGACCGAGGTGGCCGAGGTTAGGGCCACACAGATTACACAGCACCAGGAGGTGATGACGCAGTTCCAGAGCTTGCGACAGACCTTCGAGCAGATTGTCGCCTCCTCCTCCTTCGTGGTCCGACCTCGAGTGTCCACTCCACCACCTCCATCTCCCTCAGTACCAGCAGCTCCAGCATCACCAGCAGATCCAGAGCCTCTAGCAGCACCATAGGCCACCACTCAGGACACCGACGCTGAGGCGTGTTAGATTTTAGATTCTTTTCTTTTATTTGTCATTTCTGTATATCTTTACTTTATTTTGGACTTGTAGTACTCAGAAAGGATTCTCCTTCTGAGTATAGCTTTTATTTTGCTTTTTCTTTTTATCTCGAGTTGTATTCATTGCTTTACATTTTATATACTCGAGTTTTATTGAGCTTTACTGAACCCTCGTTTATGTGTGCGCAGATGGTCTTGGATGTAAGGATTTTGAGGAATAGTCATTGACACGGTCATGGAATCGTGTGTGCTCCACGAACCATTGAGACTCAACTCTCAATGACCTAGCTTCATCAAACGCAACACTTGGAGTTCAGGGGAGTAATGTTTTAATTGCCACTTCCACACTAATTGCTTTAATCGTTTTCACTTATTATTGTGCTTATATGGGTACATTGAGGACAATGTACATCTTAAGTGTGGGGGGGAGTTCACATTGCACACACCTTTACTTGTGCATTCAATTGCTTATGCTAATGTAGCCTATGGCGGTTCACCTCAGTTGCAACGGTTGTATTCTTATAGTTTAGGAGAATTTTCAACATTGTATCCTATCATACTCTAGTTTTCACTTGAATTTTAGGGAATTTTTGCTCGAATCATCTTAGTACACAACTTACTCTTGGAATCTTTTGGAAACTCAATCTTGAAGTTTTTAAGGACAAGTTTATCGTTGTTCTTAGTTTTACTTTGGAAAATGCATATAAAAAAAAAAAAAAAAGTGGAAAAATGAAAAGAGAAAAAGAGAAAAAAGTATATGAGTTTGTAAATATTAGCTTTGTTTTGATTATGCATTTGGGGTGGAAAGAGCTACCTCCTATGATGTATGAAGCTACTCTCATAAGTCGGATACAAGTTATGCCCTAATGAGAGAAAGAGCTATCTCATGGGATGCGTGAAAGCTACTACCCCGGTAGAAAGAGCTACCTCCTCGAAAGAGTGAAAGCCACCTTTGGCGGCCGCCTAGGAAAGGGCTACCTTCAAGGATGTGTGAAGCTACTACTTCCACCACTATTTTTTTGTTTTCTGTATATAAATAAGTCCTTTCTAACCAAAGTTTGAGGAGTACTCGTTGGTTCTCTTGAGTAAGATCGCACACACTAATACATTTTCGAGTTTTCATCCTTTTTGATTCGAGTTTTTAGCTAGAGCATTGGTAACCTTATGCAATGTTTTGAGTTCCCCTTACTTGTAGAATGCCTCTTTTGCATACTTTTGGTGAACCTAAGGCCAAGCACTTTCAATTGTTCTTCCCAAGTACTTTCACGTTCTATTTTGCTTGAGGACAAGCAAAAGCTTAAGTGTGGGGGGGTTTGATAAGTGCTTGTGTTATAGTATCGCGAAGCGCTATTATCTTACATTAAGCATACCTTTTATCAGGTTTTATCACTAAATGTGTGCATTTGTGTTCTCTTGTGCATTGAAGGTATTGTGGAGCCTAATTGGAGAAAAAGAATGAAATTAGGTCGCGTTCGCCAATGTTGGGATGTTCTCGGACCAAGCAAGGAACGAAGCACGTATTTGGACTTGTGGATGTGTGCCAACCTCTTTTGGAGGGGCACAAAGGCAGTCACATTCACAACAAGACCAATCCGTGTTACTTAGGAGAATCTCACGAAAGAAGAAGACTTGAAGCAATCGGCGCGACCTACCGTTGCTTGTGTGCCCAAGTAATGGCCTCGATGAAGAACAATGGACCTGGGAGGCGTTTCGGCAAGTTACCAAGCCTGTTCAGCTGAAGATTAGTGTTCCAGAGAAGTCACACGGGCGTGTGGAAATTCCACACGGCCGTGTGAGCCATTTTCCAGCCAGACAGAGAAGTCACACGGGCGTGTGGAAATTCCACACGGCCGTGTGAGCCATTTTCCAGCCAAACAGAGAAGTCACACGGGCGTGTGGAAATTCCACATGGCCGTGTGTTTTGCAATTTCAGCCATCCAGTGAAGACACACGGGCGTGTGGAAATTCCACACGGCCGTGTGAAATTAATTTTTCAGCCGAGACAGAAGCTTCACACGGGCGTGTGGAAATTCCACACGGCCGTGTGAAGCCCCCGATAAGTCCAATTTTAAAGCCGCGATTCAACAATATAAAAGGGGGATTTTTGCAATCTTTTCGGGGGATCTTTTCCCAAACTTTCTGGAGTGCGGCTAGGGTTTCGGAGAGGATTTCGTGGAGGTTCTAGCCCGTCGTCGGCATCGATTTCGAGGTTCGACGTTTGCACAAGACCACGGCCACACCAATTCGAGGGGGTTTTTCATTGATGTCTATGTTTTATGCTTTATTTCTCACGTTGATGAACATGTATAGCTCTATGAGGAGCTAAACCCCTCGTGGGGTATTCGGACTTGTAAACTTTAGGGTTTCTTATGTTTCTTTGACATTGATTATTATGCTTTCCATCGTTGATGAATAAAATTGAGTTTTTAATCTTGATTATCCTTTCATATTGTTTTCCCTTAAACGTGACATTAGGGTTGAGAGCAATCTAGGCTTTCCTTTGGAGGTGTGACAACTCCTATAGGATTAGACTACTCAAGATTAACGAGGGTTGAGAGGGAGAGTTGTGAGGTAGCAATGTACCCCTTTCCCCTTCGATGTGATTTCTCCCTACCTCCGATTCCTTGATTTAATAGCGGTCGAAATAGAGTGAAGCAATAGGTAGATAAACTCCCCTAGGGCTTAGTTACGCAAGTAATAGAGTGGAGGGTTGTAGTGAATCCTATTTGCTGGGGCTCAATCTAGACTAGGGTTCTTCCACCTGGACCAAAGGGTTAGAATTACGTATAGGAACAGGTTTAATCACTAGGAATCCCTAGAGCATAATGCAACTCCACATAGTGTGAGGTTTAGGCAGATGGACTCCCCTGGGGCTTAGTCATCTAGGTGACAGAGTGAAGGGTGTTGTGAATCCTAATACCGGAGCATAGTGTTAGAGTTAGTCACGGTTGTCCTTAGGTTTGGGACCGTGAGTCTTAGGATATCCTCGATTCAATTGACATCAATAGGAGAGTATAATATCATAGTCTTGCACTTGAAACATAGACCCTAGAGGTAGCTTGTCCGGATACCCCCCTTTTTATTCATTGCTAGTCCTTCTCGATTTTCCTACTTGCACTTCTTTCTTCCATCTCTCTATTTAGTTTATTGCTTTGCATTATTTTCATTCATCAATCTTATTATCGTTCTCCGTATTTTGCATAGCTTAATTAGTGAAACCTTATATTCTATCTCCCTATTCCCTGTGGATTCGACTACCTTCTCACCAAGGTAAATTTATTACTTCGACAAACCCGTGCACTTGCGGGATACACGCAAGGGGTCGTGTCAAGGAGACCCGGACATTGGACGAAGAACACATCGCAAGGGGAAGGAACCTATACAAGAAGCTTCAAATCAAGCCGATATCGACACAGAAGGGTCAGAAACAATGGCAGAACAGAATGAACAACAAAGGACATTGTCCGACTTTGCTAGACCCGCAGTCATGGGGACCCAATCGAGGATTGTGAGGCCCCCAATAACGACAATGAATTTTGAGTTGATGTCATCGTTCATACAGATGTTGCAACAGTCCGTACAATTGAATGGGTTGGCCGATGAAGATCCCAACAGTCATATAGAGAATTTCCTTGAAGTGTATGACATGTTGAAGATTAATGGAGTAACGGATGACACAATTCATTTGAGAGCGTTCCCATTTTCATTGAAGGGAAAAGCAAGACATTGGCTTCATTCATTACCGCGAGCATCCATCACTACGTGGGAGGAGATGGCCGAGGCATTCTTGGGTAGATACTTTCCGCCGGGAAAATCTGCAATGCTCCGGAATGAGATATCATCCTTCGTGCAAATGGAATTTGAGTCTCTATTCGAGACATGGGATAGGTTCAAGGAGCTCCTTCGCAAGTGCCTGCAACATGGATTTCCCGAGTGGATGATCATTCACACATTCTACAATGGGTTAAATCCAAGTACTAAGCAACTCTTAGATGCGGCGGCCGGAGGAACTCTAAGAAGCAAGACTCCCGGTGAATCCCGGCACCTTGTAGAGGAGATGGCTATGAATAGCTATCAATGGAACTCAAGGGACAGAAAGAAGGTTGCCGAAATTCATGAAGTTGACGTGGTTACATCCTTGGCGGCACAAGTAGAGTCATTGAGTAAGAAACTAGATGCTCTAGCTTCACCAAGAGTTGCGGCCATCACTACATGTAACGGTTGTGGGGGAGGTCACGCTTCGAGTGATTGTCCGATTGCTATTGGAGATACTAGTGCGGTGGAGCAGGCCGACTTTGTTGGTAATGCTTATAGAGGATAAGGCCAAGGCAACCCGTACAGTGGAACTTACAATCCGGGGAGGAAGAATCACCCAAATTTCTCTTGGAGCAATCAAGGACAGTCACAATAGAAAAACAGTGCACAACCGGGATTTCAAGGTCAACAAGCTCCGAATCTAGAAAGCCGAGTGACCGGGTTAGAAGGGAAAATGACCGACCTCGAGAGAGCCCTTACACGGTTTGTTTCTTCATCGAATGCTAGGTTTCAGTCGGTGGAGGCTACTCTTCGCAATCACACCGCCTTCCTACACAATTTGGAAAATCAAGTAGGGCAAATTGCGAAGACATTGGCGGAAAGACCTCAAGGTAGCTTGTCTAGTAATACGGAGACTAATCCAAGGGAGCAACTAAAGGCAATCACCTTGAGGAGTGGGAAAGAGGTTGAGAGAAATCTCCCTCTAGAGAAGACGAAAGAATCACCCAAGCTTGTGGAGGTAGAGGATGAAGTACCAAAGGAAAGAGAGGTGGCACCACCACCTTACAAGCCAAGGATTCCCTATCCTTCACGATTGAAGAATGACCAAGACAACGAGCAATACAAGAAATTTCTGGGTATCTTCAAACAATTGCACATCAACATCCCATTCGCGGAGGCATTGGCCCAAATGCCTAAGTTCTTGAAGGACCTCTTGACCAACAAGAGGAAATTGGAGGAGAGTGCATCCGTGATCCTTGATGCCAATTGCTTGGTCATATTGCAAAAGAACATGCTAAGCAAGAGGAAAGATCCCGGGAGTTTCATAATACCATGCAACATTGGCAACTTGGGTGAAGAGATGGCAGTAGCCGATTCCGGGGCAAGCATCAACGTCATGCCCTATATATTCTTCCAAAAGCTAGGCTTGGACGAGCCTAGACCGACTCGGATGACACTTCAACTTGCGGATCGATCGGTGAGGCATCCGAGAGGTATTGTAGAAGATGTGTTGGTGAAGGTAGACAAGTATATCTTCCTGGTGGACTTTGTTGTACTCGATGTGGATGAGGATGTCGAAGTACCGCTGATTCTTGGGAGGCCTTTCTTGCGCACTTCCAAGGCTTTGATAGACATGGATGGTGGAGAGCTCACACTTAGAGTTGGAGATGAGAAGCTCACCTATCGCCTCGCCGAAGCCATGAGACATTCTCTTGATTTTGATGATACTCTTTATTATCTTGATGTCACTGATGATTATATTGATGAATATGTGCAGAAAATGTTAAACCCGGATCCTTATGAAGGGTGGCTGGACCAAGATGTGGAGAGCAAAGAAGAAGTACTTTCACTTGGCCCAGTCAAGATAGACATCAAGATGGAGAATGACCATATGAAGAAGATGCTTCGGAGGATGAAGAGGTCGAAAAGACGCCACAAGAAGAACCCCAACAAGAAAGGGGATGAACATTCACGGAGTAAGGGTGTTTCACCCTTTTGTGTTAACAAATTCGAAAACTCTCCCTCTACTCTACAAAGATTATGTAATGCATGCTTTCAGGTTGTACGGAAGAGGGTAACTTCTATTCATGAACCTCTGTAAGGTAAGACAGGTACGTCAAGCTAAGTGACGTTAAACAAGCGCTTCTTGGGAGGCAACCCAAGCTTTTACAGTTTTTCTAGGACTTAGTTTAGTTTTATGTTGAATAAAAGTCTTAGTTTTGGTGTCCTAGAGTTTTAATGCATGTGCTGCAATTTTTATCGTGGATTTGTAACATTTTCGTGTGCCTAGATGATTATTGACGAAGTTTGAGTTGGCTGAGCATGCTTTCCATGGTATCTGGGTGTGTTTTGATGGTTTTCACAGACAACAAACAACGTATTTGTGTTTTTGAATTTTTGTGAGAGTCTGTAAATTTTTCTAAGTAAAGCAGAGGAAACACACGGCCGTGTGGAATTAACACACGGCCTTGTGGTACCAAACAGGGCTCAGCCAGAGGAGACACAGGGGAGTGACGTTGCCCCTGTGAAAAACTTCAGAAGGGGCACACGGCTGTGTGATAAGTTGTAGAACTTACGCTCTCATTCCAGATAGTCCACAGGGGCGTGTGGGTGCCCCTGTGAGAAATCTTGTGCTATGGCACACGGCCGTGTGTATTATTCACACGGTTATGTGAATCTCTACAGAACCCCCTCTTTTTCCCGAGAAACTACAGGGGCGTGTGGCTGCCCCTGTAGGAGGGCTTGTGAACGGCACATGGCCGTGTGGAATACTTAGACAATTCTCGGAACAAACCAGAGAAGTTACAGGGGCTTGTGCGGTACCCCTGTGACTAACCTTGTGTTCTTGGCTAGGTTGGGCACACGACCGTGGGGAATTTTCACACGGCCATGTGAATATTTTCAGAGACCTTCTGTGTTTTCCCGTGAATCCATAGGGCCGTGTACCAGCCCCTGTGGAGTCCCCTGTGAAAGCACACGGGCGTGTGGGAGTCCTACACTGCCGTGTGGGATAGTCCAGAGAGTGACCAGAGTGCACACAGGGGCGTGTGTTGGCCCCTGTGAACCATAATTTCAGAGGCGCACGGCCGTGTGGAAGTTTCACACGGCCGTGTGAATTCCCAGAACTTCAAAAGCCGCGCGTTTTCATTTGGATTTCACTCGTGCCTCTTAATTCTTCCACTCTAAACTTCTCTCTTACTCTCTCTACTACTTTCCCGACCGTCTTAGGTGATTTTTTGAGGTTTTGTAGGATTTTCCTGCCGATTTCACAACTTTATTTATCCTCATCGTCGGTATGAATTTCAAAACCTTTTTCTTCATCAATTCGGGATTTGATTCAGTCTTTTTAGTTATTTTGTTTTCTTTGAATGGTTTATACTTATGCGAATATGCGTAGAGTAGAAGTAGAATGAATTAAAGTGTAAATTTTGGATTTTTAGCCCCATGGCCCTGATGCTTTGTCCGCCAGAAGCTCCACACGGGTGTGTGGAATTTCCACATGACCGTGTGGATTTCTGCAGAATGAGTTTTTGAACTGATCTTTGAAAATTTTCTTTTGCAACTTTGCAGATATGACTTCTAGGTCTAAGAAATCGGAAGGAAAGCGCCCACGGCAGGCCACTCCACCTCCAGAGGAGATGGAGTTTGATTTACCAGTGCATAGGGAACGGTTCAAGAAACTCTCGGCACTTCGTTTTGGACAATCGCGCTACCCTGATTTGAGCATATTGACAGACATACAGGGGGGTGATACCATAGCTACAGAGGTTTAGGAGTTGCTGGCTGTAGGCAGTTGGGATCGTTTGTTATCGATCAGAGAGCCAGCGACTCGAGCACTCACCCTCGAGGTCCTGTCGAGTTATGAGTTCAACCGAGGGTACGACAGCTTCACAAATGGCGAGACGATCCAGTTTTGTGCCCTTGGTCGACACTTCAGCATGAGTGTTACTCAGTTCTCGATCGTGATGGGCCTGTACGATCAGGTATATACCGAGACAAAGGAGTACGCACTACTTCCCACCCAGTACCCCGGGACCTTGACACCTCAGAGGATTTACAGGGTATTGTGCGGGGATGGGTAGTACGAGCCGGGGGTTTCGAAGGCGACATTCCTTTCCTGGCCAGCGTACAGGTACATTCATGCCATCTTGAGCAGGTCTATCAGTAGCAGAGGGGACAGTACAGGGGTTCTGAGCAGACAGGAGCTACTGTACTTGCACTCCATGCTACAGAGAGAGCCACTATACCTGGGGCACATTCTAGCCAATTACATGCGCCACCAGGGCCAGTATCCCAGGGTCGGAGTCATCTTTGCAGGTCCCTACGTCACACGCCTCATCATAGGCTTGGGACTCAGAGATGTGGTGCGCGGGGCCAAGAAGATTGTTAAGCCTGCTCCGCTCACCAGAGATACATTGAGACTAATGGGTATGGTCTGCAGATCAGGGCCAGGAGTCTACAGTATGATCATACCACAGTCAGAGCAGGCCGAGGGTACCCAGGCAGCCTTGGAGCCACCCACAGCGGATACAGAGGATGAGTCACCACCTACCGCACCGAAGCCACCTCCGGTGCACATGTTCTCACCCTCTCGAGGCTAGGATTAACTGGAGCGCCTTGAGAGCGCAGTGGGTGTGCTATAGTTTGAGCAGGCCGAGATTAGGGCTACACAGGCTGCGCAGCACTTAGAGACCATGGCATGGCTTGACACTATACAGAGACTCCTTGAGCAGGCCGTGTCAGCACCGTTCGTGGTCCGACCCCGAGCTTCTACCCCTCCACCACCATCTCCTCCAGTAGTAGCAGATCCACTTGTATCTTCAGAGCCTCCAGCAGCACCAGAGACCACTACTCAGGACACTGACGCTGAGGCGTCGTAGTTTTAGTTTTTATTTGCTTTTGATTTCCATTTCTATACTTTTTGTTCTATTTTGGACTTGTAGTACTCAGAAAGGATCTTCCTTCTGAGTTTATCTTTTATTTTGTTTTTCTTTTATCTCGAGTTGTATTTATTGCCTCATATTTGATATACTCGAGTTTTATTTTATCTTTGTTGAGCTATACTAAACCCTTATATATGTGTGCGCAGATGGTCTTGGATGTAAAGATTTTTGAGAAACAGTCATTGGCATGGTCATGGGACTGTGTGTGCTCCACAAACCATTGAGACTCAATTCTCAATGACCTAGCTCCATCAAACGAAACACTTGGAGTTCAGGGGAGTAATGTTTCAATTACCCACTTCCACACTAATTGTTTTTATTTGTCTACTTGTTATTGTGCTTGCATGCGTATATTGGGGACAATGTACATCTTAAGTGTGGGGGGAAGTTCACATTGCACAGACTTTTACTTGTGCGTTCAATTGCTTATGCTCATGTAGCCTGATAAGTGCTTGTGTTATAGTGACACGAAGCGTTATTATCTTACTATTAGCATCTCTTTTATCAGATTTTATCACTAAATAGCGTGCATTTGTGTATTCTTGTACGTTGTAGGTTTGTGGAGCCAAGTTGGAAAAAGAAGAACAAAGTTAGGTCGTGTTCGCCGTTGTTGGGAGGTTTTCGGACCAAGCAAGGAACAAGGCACGAACTTGGACTTGTGAGTGTGTGCCAACCTCCTTTGGAGGGGCACAAAGGCAGTCACATTCACAACAAGTCTAACACGTGTAGCCTAGGAGAACTTCACCAAGAAGGAGAATTGAAGCAATCAGCATGATCTACCATTGATTGTGTGCCCAATTCAATGGCCTCGATGAAGAACAACGTATTCGGGAGCATTTCAGCAAGTTACTGTGTATTTTGTGCCGAAGATCAAGTTGCCAGAGAATTCACACGGGCGTGTGGAATTAACACACGGCCTTGTGAATCATTTTCCAGCAAGCCAGAGACTTCACACGGGCGTGTGGAAATTCCACACAGTCGTGTGAAGTAATTTTTTAGGAAGACAGAAACTTCACACGGGCATGTGGAAATTCCACACGGCCGTGTGAAGCCCCGATAAGTTCAAATTTAAAGCCGCACTCAGCCTATTTAAAGCCCGATTGGGAGACTTTTTGAGAATCTTTTGACCTAGCTTTCTCTCCAACTTCGAGAGGGTGCGGCTAGGGTTTTGGAGAGGACTTTGTGAAGGATTGGATCATGCCAACGCCATCGTCATCGACGTCCGACGGTAGCACAAGACCACGGCCATATCACACGCGAGGGGGTTTTCATTGATGTTCTTATTTTGCAATTTATTTTACACTTTGATGAACATGTATAGCTCCATGAGGAGCTAAACCCCTCGTGGGTATTTGGACTTGTAAAACCCTAGGATCATTATGTTTCTATAACATTGTTATTATGCTTTTCAAATATTGATGAATAAATTGGAGTTTCAGTTTTAATTATCTTTTGCTATTGTTCTTCCTTAGCCGTGACACTAGGGTTGAGAACAATCTAGGCTATCTTTGGAGGTGTGACAACTCCTATAGGATTAGACTACTTAAGACTAAAGAGGGTTGAGAGGGAGAGTTGTGAGGTAGCAATGTACCCCTTTCCCTTCCGGTGTGATTTCTCCCTACCTCCGTTTCCTTGGTTAATTAGCGGTCAAGATAGAGTTTTAGGGCTCAGTCTAGACTAGGGTTCTTCCACCTTGACCAAAGGATTAGAACTACATAGAGGAACAGGTTTTATCACTAGGAATCCCTAGAGCTTAAAGCAATCCCACGTAGTGTTAGGGTTAGGAAGATAGACTCCCCTGGGACTTAGTTGACAGGTCAACAAGAGTCAAGGGTCGTAGTGAATCCTAATACCGGGACATAATGTTGGGGTTAGTCACGGTTGACCTTAAGTTTTGGGACCATGAGTTTAAGGATATCCTCGACTCAATTAACATCAATAGGAAAGTATAATAGCATAGTCTTGCACTAGAAGCATAAGTCCTAGAGGTAGCTTGTCCGGATACCCTATCTCACCCATTGCTACTCTTTCTCTTTTAACTTCTACTTGCTTTTCTCTTGTCTTTCATCTCTCTATTTACTTTCTTGTCGTTTATTTTAATTGTTTCCATAAATTCACTCACCACTCCGATTATTTCTTTTAGTACACCGCATAACTAAATAATAAATTTTTGTGTTCTAAATCCCTACTCCCTGTGGATTCGACTACCACCTATGAAGTATGTAGCTACTCTCATAAGTCGGATACAAGTTATGCCCTAATGAGAGAAAGAGCTATCTCGTGGGATGCGTGAAAGCTACTACCCCGGTAGAAAGAGCTACCTCTTTGAAAGAGTGAAAGCCACCTTTGGCGGTCGCCTAGGAAAGGGCTACCTTCAAGGATGTGTGAAGCTACTACTTCCTTTCCTTTTTATTTTTGTTTTTGTATATAAATAAGTCCTTTCTAACAAAAGTTTGAGGAGTACTCGTTGGTTCTCTTGAGTGAAATATCACACACTAACACATTTTCGAGTTTTTATCCTTTTTTATTCGAGTTTTTAGCTAAAGCATTGGTAACCTTATGCAATGTTTTGATTTCCTCTTACTTGTAGAATACTTCTTTTGCACACTTTTGGTGAACCTAAGGCCGAGCACTTTCAATTGTTCTTCCCAAGTACTTTCACATTTTATTTTTTGCTTGAGGACAAGCAAAAGGTTAAGTGTGGGGGGGTTTGATAAGTGCTTGTGTTATAATACCGCGAAGCATTATTATCTTACATTGAGCATATCTTTTATCAGATTTTATCACTAAATATGTGCATTTTGTGTACTCTTGTGCATTGTAGGTTTGTGGAGCCAAATTGGAGAAGAAGAACGAAATTAGGTCGTGTTCGCCGATGTTGGGACGTTCTCGGACCAAGCAAGGAACAAGACACGAGCTAGGGCTTGTGAGTGTGTG
This sequence comes from Dioscorea alata, assembly GCA_020875875.1. Classification (NCBI taxonomy): domain Eukaryota; kingdom Viridiplantae; phylum Streptophyta; class Magnoliopsida; order Dioscoreales; family Dioscoreaceae; genus Dioscorea; species Dioscorea alata. The sequence continues at coordinate 11,108,263 of CM037015.1, forward strand.
CAAAACTCTTTTGGAGGGGCACAAAGGCAGTCACATTCACAACAAGTCAAACTCGTGTAGCTTAGAAGAACTTCACCAAGAAGGAGACTTGAACCGATCGGCATAACCTACCATTGTTTGTGTGCCCAACCAATGGCCTCGATGAAGAAACACGGATTCGTGAGCGTTTCAGAAAGTTACTGCAGCAGCACTGAAACTTGTTACTATAGCAAAACACTGTAGCAAGTTACTGTCCATTTCTGCCGAAAATCATGATTCCAGAGGATCCACACGGGCGTGTGGAAATTCCACACGGCCGTGTGAAGCCCCTGATAAGTCCGATTTTAAAGCCGTGATTCAAAATTATAAAAGGGGATCTTTGAGACCTTTTGGGGTATCTTTTGACCTATCTTTCTCCCCAACTTCTGGAGTGCGGCTAGGGTTTAAGAGAGGATTTTGTGGAGGTTTAGCGCGCGTCATCGGCATCGTCACCGACGTTTGACGGCCGCACAAGACCACGGCCACACCATATACAAGGGGGTTTTCATCAATGCCTTCGATTTATACTTTCTATTCTATTTTGATGAACATGTATAGCTCCATGAGGAGCTAAACCCCTTGAGGGTATTCGGACTTGTAAACTCTAGGGTTATTATGTTTCTTTGACTTTGTTATTATGCTTTTCCATTATTGATGAATAAAAATTGAGTTTCAATCTTAATTTTATCTTGTTAATGTTTTCTCTTAGATGTGACACTAGGATTGAGAACAATTTAGGTTATCCTTTGGAGGTGTGGCAACTCCTTAGGGTTAGGCTATTTAAGGTTGAAGAGGGTTCAGAGGGAGAGTTGTGAGGTAGCGATGTACCCCTTTCCCCTCTGGTGTGATTTTTCCCTACCTTCGTTTCCTTGATTTCATAGCGATTGAGATAGAGTAAAGTGCTAGGCAGATAAACTCCCCTGGGGCTTAGTTACGCGAGTAACAGAGTGAAGGGTCGAAGTGAATCCTACGCGCTGGGGCTTAATCTAGATTAGGGTTCTTCCACCTGGACCAAAGGTTAGAACTACACATAGGAACAGGTTTAATCACTAGGAATCCCTAGAGCTTAAAGCAATCCCACGTAGTGTGAGGTTTAGGTAGATATACTCCCCTAGGGCTTAGTCGCGCGAGCGATAGAGTGAAGGGTTGACGTGAATCCTAATACCGTGGCATAGTGTTGGGGTTAGTCACGGTTGACCTTAGGTTTGGGACCTTGAGTCTTAGGATATCCTCGACTCAATTATCATTAATAGGAAAGTATAATAGCATAAGTCCTGCACTAGAAGCATAGATCCTAGAGGCAGCTAGTCCGGATACCCTATTTCATCCTTTGCTAATCTCTCTCTATTCTCTTTTAATTGCACTTTCTCACCTTCCATCTTTCTATTTAATTCTTGTCTTTTATTTTGTTTATTTCCACATTTACTCATTGATCGTGTTATTGCTTTTCCATACATCGCATAGCTTTATTAGTGAAATCTCGTATTCTAAATCCCTATTCCCTGTGGATTCGACTACCCTCTCACCAGGGTAAATTTTATTACTTCGACAAACCCGTGCACTTGCGGGATACACGCAAGGGGTCATGTCAGGGTAGCAGTTTATCATGCTGTATATGACTAGTAAATTCATGCGAGAAACTACCTCGGTGCTGTCAGCCCGTCCCGTCAGTGATCGGCTAATTAAAGCATGTATGTACCGGTGGGCTGGGTTACAGAGGAGTGATGCTTTTTTAGAGTCTTGACCTGCAGCCGTTGTGATGGTACGCCAGAAACGCCTTGTTTCAACATGAGCAGGAAACTCAAGTGGGAGTCCGGTGTAGTACATGCCATTAAGGAAGTCAAGATCATATATGCCCAAATAATTTGCAAACTCTCTCAAACTGATGGATTTATGTTCCCCATGGATTTGGAATGTAATGCAACCCAGGCGACGATGATGGGCATATGGCCGATTCACCTCAAATGAACTTAAAACCTCCAAGGTCATTTCTCAATACACCGGTTCATCAATATCGAAGACCGTGAGCCAACGATCGAACCCCACCAATTGTCGTACATCATCGGCCAAACCTAATTGCTCAAGTAATTCCCAATCAATGACGCGAGTTTGGCAAATGGTTTTGTTTTTAGTGCATCAAAGCGCTCTTGAAAGGTTTCGTTATTGAATTGGACTTCTGAGGATGAACTCGCTCCTCCCCTCGTGCGTTTGCCCGTGACATGCCTGTCTGGTGCCATTCCTACAATCACGCACATAAAAATCAAATTCTCACGATGGTAAACTGGTACAATCAACACAACCAATTTTATGAGTGAAATTGGCTTAGAACTATGTAAGCATGCACAATACTAGTTCACACAAATATTCAGGACAGTGTAACCCAAAATTTCATCAACATTTAAAGGAGTCAATACAAATCATGAAATGTCTCCATAACTCAAGGATATGAATACATGATTATGTAAACAACTAAAGTTCATGGAATGTATGAGTTTGGAATCTAAGCCAAAAGAAACTACATCATATATCTTATAACAACATTGCACAACACCCATCAAGCACCCAAGAACAAAGAAATCAAGGATCATTAACTTCCAACATCACATATCTCATAAACATGGTGAGAGTGCTTACCTAATGCAAGATGAATGAGAAAGGAAGGAAAGAAGAGCATACCTTGCAAGGTGGACGAAAATAGGCACGATGGACTTGGTGAAGCTTGGAAGAAGAAATTAAAAACTAGAGCACCAAGCTAGTCATGAAGAAAACCCCAAAAAGAATTCCTTGAAAGCATGGAGTGAATTAGAATTTTTTTGAGAGCTTGAGAGAGATTTTAGGGCTGAAAAGCTATGTTGGGAAGAGATAAGCTCAAGGGAAAGTGTAAAGAAATAGGGTGGAGGGGACAAGTGGAAAGTCACAGCCACTTGTCACGTGATGGTGTGCGGCCCGCACACCAGCCACATGGTCTTCTGCCAAGCATGTGCGGCCACTATGCGGGCCGCACGGTGGCTGCACACAACCCTGATGGTGTGCAGAACCCTGGCTTTCAGCTTCCAGAACAAGCAAACAATAATACAAAATCAGCTCAAGTTCAAGTAATTCATAGGATATAAAATTTTAGCCAAGGAATACGAAGAAATTCAGCGCAACGGCGATCAAGCGAGGACACACCAATGAGGTATAAGTTGAGAGAAAGAAAAGGAGAGCTCCAAAGTCTACACAAGCACACAAGAACAACCAGAAGACGAAAATAAGAAAATACGAAAATGCAAAAACTTGGGTTACCTCCCAAGAGCGCTTGTTTAGCATCGCGATCTTGACGAACAGATGTTCAGAGTTAATGGTGTTTAAAAGGAAAAATTTTACCTGATGCATCGGATGGTAATGCGTTCTTACCGAAATATGGTTTAAGGCGATGCCCGTTAACCATGGAACTGACCTTTCTCCGGGTGATGGATTTCAATTACTCCTTGAGGTGAGACACCGTGATTGTGTACGGTCCTGACCATCGCGATTTGAGCTTCCCTGGAAATAGCCGAAGTCTTGAATTGTATAGCAACACTTGATCCCTTTCCTCAAACTTCTTGCCCCGTTTTATATTTTGTTGTGGAACAGCTTTACTTTCTCCTTATATAGCCCCAAATTCTCATAGGCTAGAGTCATCCATTCCTCAAGTTCATTCAATTGCATTTTCCTCTTCTCCCCAACCAGGTTGAAATCAAGATTCAGGAATTTGGTGGCCCAATAAGCTTTGTGCTCAAGCTCCACGGGGAGGTGACATGCCTTGCCATAGACTTAGCGATATGGACTGCTCCCAATACTTGTTTTGTATGCTGTGCGATTGAATCGATCCGCAAGCGCATGGGTTGCCAAGTAATACCCCTCGCGCGAGCACGAGGGGGTCGTATTCCCAAGGGCCAAGGAACTACTATTACTTCCCCTTCATCTATTTCCTTACCTAGCAATTCGATTTTCAAGCAATAATTACAAAATGGAGAAAGAAATAACTATAATGAAATCCGGACCATTACTACACTCATTTAGCAAACAAGGGAGAATCAAACATGCGAAGGCGTGATTTGGACAACGAATCCCCCTAGGGTTGTCATTAAGCGCTGAATTTAGGATGAAATGTTATGATGTTAGTTGGGCCAGGAAATTCCTAAATTAGGTCACCCCGATGGTCACGGTGATAACCCCTAATCCGGTATGAGTATTGGAATACGGAATCACTTCCGCCCAAATCCTCACACGATTGCCTTACGCCTAGGGAAATCTCAAATTAGGGTCAAACACAATCTCTAGGTTCAACCCTAATGGTTGGAGGGGTACGAATACCCGATGGTCACTGCGTATTCGTACATGTATCCCTTCCAAGTCTAGTGTGTCTAGTACAAGGGCGATGGTCACGCAACCGAGTACAACCTAGAAGTTGAAATACAGAGTTCTCATGCAAATCAACACATCAAAGTACACAAGGCTTGAACTACAAACTACAAGATTCCATAAAAGAAATACAACATCAAACAATGCATCAATAAAGATGATCATCCAAATTACAAACATCCAACCCCAAGGTTCATCATGTCCAAATCACAAATAAGTTAGTTCCTCATGAAAGAGGAAAACTCATACAACTCCAAGGAATCACAAAACAAGAAATGAAGCAAGAAATACTCCCTCTAGCCTTGGAACCCCTTAGATAGATGAAAACCTTGAAAATATGCCTCAATGTCTTGGATCTTCCCTCCAATCTCCTCCTTCGATGTTGCCTCCCTCTTGGTGAAGCTTTGTGCCGTAGATCGCCGGAAATCGCCGCCAATAGGGCCACGGGCGGTGGCCCAAAAGTTTCCAAAAGAATCCCCCCTTTCAAATGATCCCAAAAACCCTTAAAAACCAATTCCAGCGAGTTATGCGGCCTCCCACGAGGCCCCGCATGCGGGGAGAGAAAGTTTCTGAGAAATCCCGAAAATCGTGAAACTACTACAGTACCGTATGCGGCCTGCAATGCGCCCGCATGAACCTCCAGACCACGCCGTTTCTTCAAGTGTTTGTGCTACAGTGGTTGCTACAGTTCCGCTACAGTACCGTGCTCGAAAATAGTGTTTTCCTTGCCAATTTCTCCTTAAATCATGTTGTCGAGCTCCCCACGGTAAATTTTGTACCTGTAACACGAAATAAACCAATTTAGATCAAAAACAGGCATCCACACATACAAAAATACTCATTTTATACGTACACATACATGAATAAAACGTGCATTTAGGCGTTTATCAAACATCCCCACATCTAAGTGTTTGCTTGTCCCCAAGCAAACAAACATGAAGAACAGGGGAAAGGTGATAAACAGCTAAATGTACGACCTCAAGCTCAATAGTAAAGCACTCCACAAGCACAAATGGACAGAAATTAAGAAGTGAGCTGCTCAATGAATGGTCAAGTAATATTAGTTCTGTTTCTCCTAGAGTGCCCCCGTGAGTGTGTGCTAACTCCCACCTTGACCTCCACACCCTGGATTAACCCAGGATGACCATTCACCCCACGCACAATGAAGACAGCATTAAAGTGTTAAAGACGCCCTCAATACCCAGTTAAGAGTCCTTCGGGTCCTAAATAAAACTCTGGCTCTTAAGTGATCATGCAACAGGTTTCAGGGGACACATACGAGATGCTTTATTCCTTACTTACATAAATACATTCTTTTACTTTATTTTTTTATTTTTATTTTATTTTTTGAGTCCGACTAACGTAAACTGCACAAAAATCTTTCAAACGGATGCACATGCTAGCTAGGCATAAGAGCCACCCATCCTACATGATTACAGTCCACATAGACGCATTCATGCTGTACTAACAGAGGAATACTGTCATAGACTCCACTTTTTTTTTTATTATTATTATTATTTTATCTCGTACCCCCTATATAAAACCTATTAAACAATCTCAATTAAGGCCAAAGAAAACACAAAGGACCTCAAAGGCTCTTAAAAGAACATTGAAAGTAGACTTTAACAATTTAATGCCAAAAACATTGCAATGGGTTGGTTGGAATGTACAAGGTGGAAGTGATCGTGAACAAGTATAACGGTGCACTAAAGATGAAACAAAACTACATTCAAGCACAGGTAAAGTACAGCTCACAACTATCATTCTACCAAGCTAGGAAGTCCTTAACAATAAAATCATAGCTATCATAGGTAATTCAAGCATACAATTGCAAAAACAAATTTCAAAGTTCACGAAGTCTCCACCCCCCACTTAAAGATGCACATTGCCCTCAATGTGCCTAAGCGATAGGATGCAATAATATAGACAATAAAAACATAGTAAGAGGGTTTCATGAACTTCCCGGAGTCTCAAAGCATTAGTCTTGAAGTCCACGAGATCGGGGCGACCACCAAAGCTTCAAGTATAAAATGGAGGAGGAGAGTGTGCTTGATGTCCAAATTCCACCCTGAAAGGTAGACAATAACATCATCTCAAGGCATCCATCACACACAAAGAAAATAAAACACACAAATAAACAAACAACTAACATCACAAGAACAACTAAACAACTAAACAAGAAATGATCCAAGCAAGTTCTTTGTGTAATCAAGATCATGAAATCCAATTCTTTTCATTTCAAGTGTTGTAGGATATTTACAATGATGTTACAAGTGAACAAATAAATTCAAGACAAATTTCAGCCCAAGGTTACTGTAGCACAGTCTTGAAAGAGGTAGAGTTTCCCCTTGTTTTTGAAGCCCAAAAATTTACAAATAATGTCTCGAAATACAAATAAATCAAATATTACACATTCATACATCATTCCCCAAAGTTTGAAGCAAGATAAGCATGAAAATCAAGAAAAAGAAACAAGTTTACTTTAAAACACAAGTTAGGGCTTCAAAGCTTGAATCGGCGAAGATCAGTGAAGATGATGGCAAAACTCCCAATAAATCATGCAAATTGAGTCCTTGGAAGTAGGATATTCGTGTAGAGGGAGAAAAATGGAGAAGAAAGGTGAAAGAATGAGGGAAAATGGATGAGAAATGAGAAAGTTATGAAGAAAATGGTGAAGGGGTACCATTTATGAAGTTCAGCCCCGAGAGTCTATGCGGGCTCCTATGCGGCCGCATAAGAGGCCGCATCACTCTCTGGATGCCTATGCGGCCTGCTATGCGGCCGCATAGCAGGCCGCATCACTCACTGGATGCTTATGCGGGCTCTTATGCGGTCAATAAGCGGGGGTTTCCAGTTTTTGCATCAAATACTCATCCAAACACCCCAAAATCACATAAAAACAACACCGAATCCACCCACAACACCCAAAACATGATGTTTGATGCATGGAGATGAATGATAACAGAAAGAACTCACAAGTACCATGAACAAACACAAGGAAATAAATTATGAAAAAAATGACTAACTAACCACGATCACACACTTGAAAACAAGGAACACTCAAGCAACCAAACACACCAAAATACGAAAACACACATGTTATGAATTTTAATGCTTGGGTTGCCTCCCAAGAAGCGCTTGTTTAACGTCATTAGCTCAACATGTTTTACCTCAAGGGGGCTTAAAGATGGTGTGTTCCTCCCGACAAGAAGTGGCATAAGAACTACCAAGAAATGTGAAGCGTACCTTCCGGGATGGTGTCAAAGTGGAGACCAAGCATGAGTTACCTTTTGGCCTCCATGGAAAACGCTTGGGCCGGGCATTGCACAATCTAAACTTTGGCGGATCCTTGGATGGCTTGAACCTCCTTCCCGCCTCTACTTTGGTCCCAGCTGAATTTCCTTGGAGCATCCACAAAGCTTGTTTCGGCCTCCAAGAGAATAAGTAAGGTTGAAAAAATTTCAAACTTGGCATGGATGGGTCCTTGGGGGGTGTAAACCTCCTACCCACATCTCCTTCTTCAACCAAAGTCAATTTTCCTTTAATTACCCACAAGAATAGTTTGGGCCTCCAAGGAAATAGTTTTGGTTGGGCCGCGTCTAACCTCGGCATAGGTGGGTCATTGGATGGCTTGACCCTCCTTCCCATAATTTCTTGTCCCAAATACTTCTTTCTTGTGCTTGGTTTTCTTGTTGGCTTTTATGCAAATGGTGTGCTCAAGTGTTATCAATGGTGCTCTTTTGACTCCCTCAACCTCCAAAATACCAAAGTTCTCTTCCTTTTCATTATAGGTTGTAGTTGGGCCTTCCATTATTGGTTCACGAATTTGTTGTTCAACCCGGCTCTCTAGCTTGTGAAGAGAAGCTTGCACATCCGAAAGTGTGGCATGGATGGCCTCAAATCTAGCTTCATATTTGGCATCAAGGGACGAGTATTGTTCAGATTGGGCCCTCGCAAGATGTATAACCTGGCTCTCAAGGGAATGAATAGAGGCTTGGACATTTCTCAATACGGTGCCAAATTCATCAAACCTTTTGTCTATATTCTGAAATTTTGCTTCAGTATGGCTAATTAATCGGACCAAGACCTCCTCAACAGTATATCTCCTACATTGCGATGATCCATGGTTAGGACTTGGAGGGCAATTTTGAGCTTGCATTTGTCAAGAACAGTGTACCTCGCACAAAAAGAAAGAAAACTCAAAGTGAAACAAAGCAAAACTAAACAAACAAAACAGATAATAAAATAGTATGTACAACAAGAGGAAAGTGGCTAGAGCAATAGACTACAGGTTTTCCTAGTATTCCTTGTGAGTCCCCGGCAACGGCGCCAAAAACTTGATTGAATCGATCCGCAAGCGCACGGGTCGCCAAGTAATACCCCTCGCGCGAGCACGAGGGGGTCGTATTCCCAAGGGCCAAGGAACTACTATTACTTCCCCTACATCTATTTCCTAACCTAGCAATTTGATTTTCAAGCAATAATTACAAAATGGAGAAAGAAATAACTATATTGAAATCTGGACCACTACTATACTCATTTAGCAAACAAGGGTGAATCAAACATGCGAAGGCGTGATTTGGACAACGAATCCCCCTAGGGTTGTCATTAAGCCCTGAATTTAGGATGAAATGTTATGATGGTAGTTGGACCAGGAGATTCCTAAATTAGGTCACCCCGATGGTCACGGTGATAACCCCTAATCCGGTATGAGTATTGGAATACGGAATCACTTCCGCCCAAATCCTCACATGATTACCTTACTGATGAGTGCTCGTGTTATAGTAATGCGAAGTGTTATTATCTTGCAATGAGCATTGATTTAATCAGATTTTATCACTAAATAGTGTGCATTTGTTTACTTTTGCGCATTGTAGGTTTTTGGAGCTAATTTGGAGAATAGGAACGAAATTAGATCGTGTTCGCCGTTGTTGGGGAGTTTTCTGACCAAACAAGGACAAGGCACAAGGCCGGACTTGTGAGTGTGTGCCAACCTCCTTTTGGAGGGGCACAGAGGCAGTTACATTCACAACAAGTCCGACTTGTGTAGCTTAGGAGAACTCTACCAAAGAGAAGACTTGAAGCAATCGACACGATCTACCATTGATTGTGTGCCCAATTCAATGGCCTCGGTGAAGAACAACGTATTCGGAAGCATTTCGGCAAGTTACTACAGCGGAACTGCAGCTTGTTACTGTAGCAATTCATTGTAGCAAGTTACTGTGCATTTTCTGCCGAAGATCGGGAGTCCAGAGAGTTCACATGGGCGTGTGGAATTAACACACAGCCGTGTGAAATATTTTCCAACAAGCCAGAGACTTCACACGGGCCTGTGGAAATTCCACACGGCCGTGTGAAGTAATTTTTCAGGAAAGACAGAAGCTTCACACGGGCGTGTGGAAATTCCACACGGCCGTGTGAAGCCCCGATAAGTTCAAAATTAAAGCCGCAGTCAGCCTATTTAAAGCCCGATTTGGAGACTTTTTGGGCATCTTTGGACCTATCTTTCTTCTCAACTTCTTGAGGGTGTGGCTAGGGTTTCGGAGAGGATTTTGTGGAGGATTGGAGCGCGCCATCGGCATCGTCACCAACGTTCGACGGCCGCACAAGACCACGGCCACACCATACGTGAGGGGGTTTTCATTGATGTCTTTAGTTTGTGCTTTCTTTCATAAATTGATGAACATGTATAGCTCCATGAGCAGCTAAACCCCTCGTGGGTATTCGGACTTGTAAAACTCTAGGATAATTATGTTTCTATGACAATGTTATTATGCTTTTCCCAATTTTGATGAATAAATCCGAGTTTTGATTTTAATTATCTTTTGCTATTGTCTTCTCTTAGCCGTGACACTAAGGATTGAAAATAATCTAGGTTATCCTTTGGAGGTGTGACAACTCCTATAGGATTAGACTACTTAAAATTGAAGAGGGTTGAGGGGGAGAGTTGTGAGGTAGCACCGTACTTCTTTCCCTTCCGATGTGATTTCTCCCTACCTCCGATTCCTAGATTTATTAGCGGTCGAAATAGAGTGAAGTGCTAGGTAGACATACTCCCCCAAGGCTTTGGGGTGACGTGAATCCTATGCACTGGGGCTTAATTTAGACTAGGGTTCTTCCACCTGGACCAAAAGGTTAGAACTACTACACATAGGAACAGGTTTTATCACTAGAAGTCCCTAGAACTTAAAGCAATTCCACGTAGTGTTAGGCTTAGGTAGAAATACTCCCCTGGGGCTTAGTTGAGCAATCAACAGAGTGAAGGGTTGACGTGAATCCTATTGCCGGGACATAGTGTTGGTGTTAGTCACGGTTGACCTTAGGTTTATGACCGTGTGTTTAAGGATTTTCCTCGACTCAATTAACATCAATAGGAAAGTATAATAGCATAGTCTTGCACTAGAAGCATAAGTCCTAGAGGTAACTTGTCCAGATACCCTATTTTCATTCATTGCTAGTCTCTCTCTTTTACTCTTTACTTGCACTTTTCTTTCTTTCATCTTTCTATTCATTTCCCTTGCTTTTATTCTAATTTCCATAAATCCACTTATCACTCCGATTATTGTTTTCTCATATATCGTACGATTGAATAGCAATTTCTCGTATTTTTAATCCCTATTCCCTGTGGATTTGACTACCCACTCACCGGGGTAATTTTATTACTTCGACAAGGCCGTGCACTTGCGGTACACACGCAAAAGGTCGTGTCAAGTTTTTGGCGCCGTTGCCGGGGAATAGGCGTTTTAGAGACATTTGTACTTTGCTCTTTTAGCTATTCATCATTCATTCTATTTCACCCTTTCTTATTCTTCCATCATTCTTATTTGTTTTTCTTTCGTTTTGTCTTACTTTTTCTTGTAAGTAGTTTAAATGGAGATTGATCAAGCTATTGAGCTATATTCTCAAGTTGAAGCTCTCAGTACAAGGCTTGATAGAATTATTGCTTCACAACAACAAAGCAATCCAAGCTACAACATATATCATCCAAATGAAAAGAGCTACCAAAATTTTTCATGGAATAATGAGGGACAACATTGGGAAGCACCTCAAGAGCAATTTCAAAAGGATGAGAGACTCAAAGAGGATGCACCTCCGTGGAGAAAGGTACTAGATAACTTTATTGAAGCATCCGATGCCTCTTGCCAAAGTATGGAAGCCACACGAAAGTGTCATGAAGCTTCCTACAACAACCTTAAACATCAATTAGGATGTATACTTGACACACTCTCCAAGGAACATGAAGTATTTGAGCAAGTAAAGCAAGACCCTTGTAGAGATGATGTGGTCGTGAATGATAATGAAGAAATGGGGCATACCGAGTATGTTGCTGTAGAAATTGAAGAGGAAAAAGTAGAATGTCATTTGGAGAATTGGGATTGCTTGAATGAAGATGGTGCTTGTGAGCAAGAAAATTCTCGAGGGGATTTGCTAGTGTCATGTTCCTTTCAAGATGAAAATACACAAGAAGAAGCAACCCCTAAGGTAATGGAACAAGCACCGCTCTTTGGGATTGATCAACTTATAAAAAGCAAGAAAGAGACTTTGGGAAGGGAAAACGATGTGGGGAGGATATTTAAACCATCCCATGACCCACCTATGCTAAGCTTGGACAATTCCCAACCCAAATTGTTTCCTTGGAGGCCAAAAGTAGGATGGTTGGACCCTCCAACAAATACTCCACCTCGGCAAGTCAATTTTTGGTTTAAAGGAAGTAGCTATGCAAGATCTTGTAGGGAGGAACACACTCTTTTCAAGCCGCCTTGAGGTAAGAAAGAGGTACGTCAAGCTTAGTGACGTTAAACAAGCGCTTCTTGGGAGGCAACCCAAGTTTTTATTGTTTTTCTAGGCTTTAGTTTAGTTTTAGCATGAATAATTGCCTAGTTTCGGTGTTTTGATTTTATTATGCGTGTGCTGTGATTTCTTATGGATTATTGGTGTTATAGTGTGCCTAATTGTGATTGTCGAAGTTTTGGGTCGTTTGAGTGTGTTTTCATGGATCTCTGGTCGAATTTTTATTGTATATGCAAGCTCTGAACGTTGTATTTAAGTTTCTGAAATTTTCTGCAAAGCTTGCAAATTTTTCTAAGTCACGCAGAGAAGACACACGGCCGTGTGGAATTTCCACACGGGCGTGTGTCACAGTTCAGAACTCATCCAGAGTAGACACAGGGGCGTGTGATTGCCCCTGTGAACGACCATATAAAGGCACACGGCCGTGTGGAATTTCCACACGGCCGTGTGGATCTCTGCAGAGCTACAACTCTCCATCCCGAGAGACACAGGGGCGGTGTGAGTGCCCCTGTGAGTGCCCATGTGTATTGCGCACGGCCGTGTGAAAATTCCACACGGCCGTGTGGAGGTTCTGCAGAACAAGAACTTCATCTAGAGGCTCACAGGGGACGTGTGAGTGCCCCTGTGGGTGAGCATCTACATGGCACACGGCCGTGTGGAATTTCCACACGGCCGTGTGGAACACTTAGATGATTTTCTTGGGATCCAGAGAGTCCACAGGGGCGTGTGTGTGCCCCTGTGGCCGGCCGTGTGTTGGCCAGGTTGGGCACACGGCCGTGTGGGATTTCCACACGGCCGTGTGTATGTTCTGGAAAGCAAACAGAGGAAACACAAGGGGGTGTGACTGCCCCTGTGAACCCTTCTAGTGGAGGCACACGGCCGTGTGGAAATTCCACACGGTCGTGTGGATGTACAGAACATGATAGGTTGTTTTTAATTTTAAAATCTTCTTTTGCCTTTTCAATTCTAAATGCCTCCACACTCAAGGGATGTTTCCTCACATTTTCCCAACCCTCTCTTTGTCCATTTAAGGAGTTTTTAAGTTGTTTTCCGACCATATTCGAAGTTTTTGATTTTCACTTCGTCTTTAAGCATATTTTCTCCTTTTCTTCATCAATCTTTTCTTTTTCAGCACCAGATCCACCAGTATCAGCACCGACAGCAGCACCGGAGATCGAAGAACGGACGACACCGACGCTTGAGGCGTTTTTAGCTTTATTTTTCTTTTGTTTTATTTTACTTTTATTGAGCTTCACTGATCCCCCTTGTGTACGTGCAGATGGTCTTGGATGCAAGGAATTTGAGTACTAGTCATAGGCACGGTCATGGGACCGTGTACCCTCCATAACCCGTTGAGACTCAACCCTTAATGAACATAGCTCCATCAAACGTACCACTAGGAGTTCAGGGGAGTATTGTTTCAATTGCCCACCTTCACACATTATGTTTTGATTGTTATACTTCTTATTGTGCTTACATGCGTACATTGAGGACAATGTACATCTTAAGTGTGGGGGGGGGGAGTTCACATTGCACACACTTTTACTTGTGCGTTCAATTGCTTATGCTCATGTAGCCTATGGCGGTTCACCTTAGTTGCAACGGTTGTATTCTTATAGTTTAGGAGAATTTTTAACATTGTATCCTATCATGCTCTAGTTTCTACTTGAATTTTAGGAATTTTTTGCTCGATATTCTCATATTGCACAACTTACTCTTGGAATCTTTTGGAAACTCAATCTTGAAGTTTTTAAGGACAAGTTTATCATCGTTCTTAGTTTTACTTTGGAAAATGCATATAACAAAAAAAAAAATTGAAAAATGAAAAAAAAATATGGAAAAGAGAAAAAGAGAAAAAAATATATGAGTTTGTAAATATTAGCATTGTTTTAATTATGCATTTGGGGTGGCAAGAGCTATCGCCTATGAAGTATGCAGCTACTCTCATAAGTCGAATACAAGTTATGCCCTAATGAGAGAAAGAGCTATCTCATGTGATGCGTGAAAGCTACTACCCCGGTAGAAAGAGCTACCTCCTCGAAAGAGTGAAAGCCACCTTTGGCGGCCGCCTAGGAAAGGGCTACCATCAAGGATGTGTGAAGCTACTACTTCCACCACTATTTTTGTTTTTGTATATAAATAAGTCCTTTCTAACCAAAGTTTGAGGAGTACTCATTGGTTCTCTTGAGTAAGATCGCACACACCAACACATTTTCGAGTTTTCATCCTTTTTGATTCAAGTTTTTATCTAGAGCATTGGTAACCTTATGCAATGTTTTGAGTTCCCTTTACTTGTAGAATGCTTCTTTTGCATGCTTTTGGTGAACCTAAGGCCGAGCACTTTCAATTGTTCTTCCCAAGTACTTTCATGTTCTATTTTGCTTGAGGACAAGCAAAAGCTTAAGTGTGGGGGGATTTGATAAGTGCTCGTGTTATAGTAATGCGAAGTGTTATTATCTTGCAATGAGCATTGATTTAATCAGATTTTATCACTAAATAGTGTGCATTTGTTTACTTTTGCGCATTGTAGGTTTATGGAGCTAATTTGGAGAATAGGAACGAAATTAGATCATGTTCGCCGTTGTTGGGGAGTTTTCGGACCAAACAAGGACAAGGCACAAGCCCGGACTTGTGAGTGTGTGCCAACCTCCTTTTCGAGGGGCACAAAGGCAGTCACATTCACAATAAGTCCGACTTGTGTAGCTTAGGAGAACTCTACCAAAGAGAAGACTTGAAGCAATCGACACGATCTACCATTGATTGTGTGCCCAATTCAATGGCCTCGGTGAAGAACAACGTATTCGGAAGCATTTCGGCAAGTTACTGCAGCGGAACTGCAGCTTGTTACTGTAGCAATTCATTGTAGCAAGTTACTGTGCATTTTCTGCCGAAGATCAGGACTCCAGAGAGTTCACACGGGCGTGTGGAATTAACACACAGCCGTGTGAAATATTTTCCAGCAAGCCAGAGACTTCACACGGGCGTGTGGAAATTCCACACGGCCGTGTGAAGTAATTTTTCAGGAAAGACAGAAGCTTCACACGGGCATGTGGAAATTCCACACGGCCGTGTGAAGCCCCGATAAGTTCAAAATTAAAGCTGCACTCAGCCTATTTAAAGCCCGATTTGGAGACTTTTTGGGCATCTTTTGGACCCTCCCCTTCTATCACTTGGATATCTTTTGGGGGGTTTTCGGCTAGGGTTTGGAGAGGTTCTTGGAGGTCTTTGGAGGTGATTAAACGGCATCAACATCGACATGCTTTGGAAGAAAGCTATTGGGGAAGCTCTCATCGGCATTGATTTGTCGAGGTGTGCCTTAGGCTTGATAAGGGATTCGTTGGAGAAGACACGCGACTACACAAGACCATCGATACGATCAACAAGGGGGTTTTCTTTATGGTTTTCATGCATATGTTCTTAAACTATTTATTGACTTTGTATTGCTCCATGGAGAGCTAAACCCTAGTGGGTATTCGGACTTGTAAACCCTAGGATGATATTGTTTCTATGACTTTTATTATGCTTTCTTAATTTAATGTTCTATTATTGAGTTCCAATCTTGCATGCCGATTGTATGAGATTTTCCTTTAGCCATGACACTAGGGTTGAGAATCTATTAGGTTATCCTTTGAGGGTGTGACAACCTCTATAGGATTAGACTACACAAGGTTGGAAAGGGTTGAGAGGGAGAGTTGTGAGGTAGCGATGTACCCCTTTCCCCTCCGGTGTGGTTTCTCCCTACCTCCGTTTCCTTGATTCATTAGCGGTCGAGATAGAGTTAAGTGCTAGGTAGATAAACTCCCCTGGGGCTTAGTTACGCGAGTAACAGAGTGAAGGGTTGTAGTGAATCCTACGCACTGGGGCTTAATCTAGACTAGGGTTCTTCCACCTGGACCAAAGGGTTAGAACTACACATAGGAACAGGTTTTACCACTAGGAGTCCCTAGAACTTAATGCAATCCCACGTAGTGTGAGGCTTAGGTAGATATACTCCTCTAGGGCTTAGTTGACAGGTCAACGAGAGTCAAGAGTCGTAGTGAATCCTAATGCCGGGGCATAGTGTTGGGGTTAGTCACAGTTGACCTTAGGTTTGGGACCGTGTGTTTAAGGATATCCTCGACTCAATTAGACATCAATTAGAGGGTATAATACTAGTCTTGCACTAGAAGCATTAGTCTTAGGGAGAGCTTTGTCCGGGTACCCCATCTTTATATCGATTACCTCTCCTACCCTCATTATTCTTCTTGCACTCTTTTATTTTGTTTTACATTTATATATATATATATATATATATATATATACTTCTTTCATCATCGACTTCTTTCATAGCTAAATAGTGATAACACTTGCTTCTGAACACTATTCCCTGTGGATACGACTACCCACTCACCAGGGTATTTTTATTACTTCGACAACCCGTGCACTTGCGGGGTACACACGCAAGGGGTGTGTCAAGTTTTTGGCGCCGTTGCCGGGGAATAGGCGTATTTTTGATACTTGTTTTTGTTACTTCAGTCATTCACTTCGTTGTTTATTTCACACTTTCTTTATCTACCACTATTCTTACCAATTTTTCTCTCGTTAATCTCAGTTTACCGAGGGAATGTTTAACGCAAGTGAAGATTTTGATACACTCTTGGGACTAGTGGAGGAAGTTGAGCAGAAAATGCAGTTGTTTATCGCTCAACCATTTCCAAATTATACCGAGTGTGAGCAATTAGTGAGACAACCTTGTTGATAAGTGCTCGTGTTATAGTAATGTGAAGCGTTATTATCTTGCAATGAGCATTAATTTAATCAGATTTTATCACTAAAAAGTGTGCATTTGTTTAATTTTGTGCATTGAAGGGTTGTGGAGAAGATTTAGAGAAAAAGAAGGAAGAATAGGTTATGTTCGCCGTTGTTGAGGAGTTCTCGGACCAAGCAAGGAACAAGGCACGAGTCTAGACTTATGGGTGTGTGCCAACCTCCATTGGAGGGGCACAAGGGCAGTCACACTCACAAAAGTCTATAACTCGTGTAACATTGGAGAATTTCGCCAATGAAGAGAAATGAAGTAATCGACATAATCTACCGTTGATTGTGTGCCCAATTCAACGGCCTCGATGAAGAACGATGGATTCGGGAGTATTTCTTAGACGTACTGTAGCAGGTACTGTAACAAAATACTGTAGATAAATACTGTAGTACCTACTGTTCACATTCTGCCGAAATTCAGAATTCCAGAGAGTTCACACGGGCGTGTGGAAATTCCACACGGCCGTGTACTGTAGCAGGAATACTGTAGCAGAAACACTGTTCACAGGTGCCGAGAAATCACGATTCCAGAATTTCCACACGGCCGTGTGGAATTAACACACGGGCGTGTGGAATTTCTGGATTTTTACAGAAGTCCGATTTCAGCCAGAATTCAGCCTGATTTCAGCCTATAAATAGCCCGTTTTCATATCTATTTGGGGACCCTTCTCTTCTATCACTTGGATATCTTTTGGGGGGCTTTCGGCTAGGGTTTGGAGAGGTTCTTGGAGGTCTTTGGAGGCAATTAAACGGCATCGACATCGACATCCTTTGGAAGAAAGCTATTGGTAAAGCTCTCATCGGCATTGATTTATCGAGGTGTGCCTTAGGCTTGACAAGGGATTCGTTGGAGAAGACACGCGACTACACAAGACCATCGATACGATCTACAAGGGGGTTTTCTTTATGGTTTTCATGCATATGTTCTTAAACTATTTATTGACTTTGTATTGCTCCATGGAGAGCTAAACCCTAGTGGGTATTCGGACTTGTAAACCATAGGATGATATTGTTTCTATGACTTTTATTATGATTTCTTAATTTAATGTTCTATTATTGAGTTCCAATCTTGCATGCCGATTGTATGAGATTTTCCCTTAGCCGTGACACTAGGGTTGAGAATCTATTAGGTTATCCTTTGAGGGTGTGACAACCTCTATAGGATTAGACTACACAAGGTTGGAGAGGGTTGAGAGGGAGAGTTGTGAGGTAGCGATGTACCCCTTTCCCCTCCGGTGTGGTTTCTCTCTACCTCCGTTTCCTTGATTCATTAGCGGTCGAGATAGAGTGAAGTGCTAGGTAGATAAACTCCCCTGGGGCTTAGTTACGCGAGTAACAGAGTGAAGGGTTGAAGTGAATCCTACGCACTGGGGCTTAATCTAGACTAGGGTTCTTCCACCTGGACCAAAGGGTTAGAACTACACATAGGAACAGGTTTTACCACTAGGAGTCCCTAGAACTTAATGCAATCCCACGTAGTGTGAGGCTTAGGTAGATATACTCCTCTAGGGCTTAGTTGACAGGTCAACGAGAGTCAAGAGTCGTAGTGAATCCTAATGCAGGGGCATAGTGTTGGGGTTAGTCACGGTTGACCTTAGGTTTGGGACCGTGTGTTTAAGGATATCCTCGACTCAAATAGGCATCAATTGTAGAGCATAATACAAGTTTTGCACTAGAAGCATTAGTCATAGGGGGAACTTTGTCCGGATACCCCATCTTTATATCGATTACCTCTCCTACCCTCATTATTCTTCTTGTACTCTTTTATTTTCTTTTACATCTATATATAAATACTTTTCTCATCATCGATTCCCATCATAGCTAAATAGCGATTAACACTTGTTTCTAAACACTATTCCCTGTGGATTCGACTACCCACTCACCGGGGTAACTTTTCTTACTTCGACAAGGCCGTGCACTTGCGGTACGCACGCAAAAGGTCGTGCCAAGTTTTTGGCGCCGTTGCCGGGGAATAGGCGTTTTGGAGACATTTGTACTTCGTTATTTTAGCTATTCATCATTCATTCTATTTTAACCTTTCTTATTCTTCCATCCTTCTTATTTGTTCTTCTTTTGTTTTGTCTTACTTTTTCTTGCAAGGAGCCTAAATGGAGATTGATCGAGTTATTGAGCTATATTCTAAAGTTGAAGCTCTCAATACAAGCCTTGATAGAATTATTGCTTCACAACAACAAAGCAATCCATGCTACAACACATATCATCCAAATGAAAGGAGCTACCCAAATTTTTCATGGAATAATGATGGACAACATTGGGAACCACCTCAAGAGCAATTTCAAAAGGATGAGAGACTCGAAGAGGATGCACCTCCGTGGAAAAAAGTGCTAGACAATTTTATTGAAGCATCCAATGCCTCTTGCCAAAGTATGGAAGCCACACGAAAGTGTCATGAAGCCTCCTACAACAACCTTGAGCATCAATTAGGATGGATACTTAACACACTCTCCAAGGAACATGAAGTATTTGAGCAAGTAACGCAAGACCTTTGTAGAGTTGATGTGGTAGTGAACGACAATGAAGAAATGAGACATACCGAGTACATTGCTGTAGAAATTGAAAAGAAAGAGGAAGAACATCTTGTTGAGAATTTGGATTGCTTGAAAGAACAGTGTGCTTGTGAGGAAGAAAATTTTCAAGGGGATTTGCTAGTGTCATGTTCCTTTCAAGATGAAAATACACAAGAAGAAGCAAACCCTAAAGTAATGGAACAAGCACCGCTCTTTGGGATTGATCAACTCATAAAATGCAAGAAAGAGACTTTGGGAAGGGAAAAAGATGTGGGGAGGATATTTAAACCATCCCATGACCCACCTATGCTAAGCTTGGACAATTCCCAACCCAAATTATTTCCTTGGAGGCCAAAAGTAAGATGGTTGGACCCTCCAACAAATACTCCACCTCGGCAAGTCAATTTTTGGTTTAGAGGAAGTAGCTATGCAAGCTCTTGTCGGGAGGAACACACTCTTTTCAAGCCGCCTTGAGGTAAGAAAGAGGTACGTCAAGCTTAGTGACGTTAAACAAGCGCTTCTTTGGAGGCAACCCAAGTTTTTATTGCTTTTCTAGGCTTAGTTTAGTTTTAATATGAATAATTGCCTAATTTCGGTGTTTTCATTTTATTATGCGTGTGCTGTGATTTCTTATGGATTATTGGTGTTGTAGTGTGCCTAATTGTGATTGTCGAAGTTTTGGGTCGTTTGAGTGTGTTTTCATGGATCTCTGGTCGAATTTTTATTGTACATGCAAGCTCTGAACGTTGTATTTGAGTTTCTGAAATTTTCTACAAAGCTTGCAAATTTTTCTAAGTCATCCAGAGAAGACACACGGCCATGTGGAATTTCCACACGGGCGTGTGTCACAGTTCAGAACTAATCCAGAGAAGACACAGGGGCGTGTGATTGCCCCTGTGAACGACCATATGAAGGCACACGGCCGTGTGGAATTTCCACACGGCCGTGTGGATCTTTGCAGAGCTACAACTCTCCATCCCGAGAGACACAGGGGCAGTGTGAGTGCCCCTGTGAGTGCCCATGTTTATAGCACACGGCCGTATGGATGTTCTGCAGAACAAGAACTTCATCTAGAGGCTCACAGGGGACGTGTGAGTGCCCATGTGGGTGAGCGTCTGCATGGAACACGGCCGTGTGGAAATTCCACACGGCCGTGTGGAACACTTAGATGATTTTCTTGGGATCCAGAGAGTCCACAGGGGCGTGTGGGTGCCCCTGTGGTCGGCCTTGTGTTGGCCAGGTTGGGCACACGGCCGTGTGGAATTTCCACACGGGCGTGTGTCACAGTTCAGAACTAATCCAGAGAAGACACAGGGGCGTGTGATTGCCCCTGTGAACGACCATATGAAGGCACACGGCCGTGTGGAATTTCCACACGGCCGTGTGGATCTTTGCAGAGCTACAACTCTCCATCCCGAGAGACACAGGGGCAGTGTGAGTGCCCCTGTGAGTGCCCATGTTTATAGCACACGGCCGTGTGGAAATTCCACACGGCCGTATAGATGTTCTGCAGAACAAGAACTTCATCTAGAGGCTCACAGGGGACGTGTGAGTGCCCATGTGGGTGAGCGTCTGCATGGAACACGGCTGTGTGGAAATTCCACACGGCCGTGTGGAACACTTAGATGATTTTCTTGGGATCCAGAGAGTCCACAGGGGCGTGTGGGTGCCCCTGTGGTCGGCCTTGTGTTGGCCAGGTTGGGCACACGGCCGTGTGGAATTTCCACACGGCCGTGTGGATGTTCTGAGAAGCAAACAGAGGAAACACAGGGGGGTGTGACTGCCCCTGTGAACCTTACCAGTGAAGGCACACGGCCGTGTGGAATTTCCACACGGCCGTGTGGATGTACAGAACATGATAGATTGTTTTTTATTTTAAAATCTTCTTTTGCCTTTTCAATTCTAAATGCCTCCACACTCAAGGGATGTTTCCTCCCATCTTCCCAACCATCTCTTTGTCCATTTAAGGAGTTTTTAAGTTGTTTTCTGGCTATGTTCGAAGTTTTTGATTTCTATTTTGTCGGTGAGCATCTTTTCTCCTTTCCTTCGTCAATCTTTTCTTTTCTTTCTCAACACCAGGATCACCATCATTAGCAGCAGCAGCATCGGCACCAATAGCATACGACACCGACGCTTGAGGCGTTTTTAGCTTTATTTTTCTTTTGTTTTATTTTACTTTTATTGAGCTTCACTGATCCCCCTTGTGTACGTGCAGATGGTCTTGGATGCAAGGAATTTGAGTACTAGTCATAGGCACGGTCATGGGACCGTGTACCCTCCACAACCCGTTGAGACTCAACCCTTAATAAACATAGCTCCATCAAACGTACCACTAGGAGTTCAGGGGAGTATTGTTTCAATTGCCCACCTTCACACATGATGTTTTGATTGTTATACTTTTTATTGTGCTTGCATGTGTACATTGAGGACAATGTACATCTTAAGTGTGGGGGGGAGTTCACATTTCACACACTTTTACTTGTGCGTTCAATTGCTTTTGCTCATGTAGCCTATGGCGGTTCACCTTAGTTGCAACGGTTGTATTCTTATAGTTTAGGAGAATTTTTAACATTGTATCCTATCATGCTCTAGTTTAGGAGAGTAAGTTGTGCAATATAAAATAATCGAGCAAAAATTCATAAAATTAAAGTAGCACACAAGAATTTTGTGTAAGTTACTGCAGTGGTGTGCTACAGTGAAAATACTACAGTATCTTTTGTACCTGTAACATGAAATAAACCAATTTAGACCGAAAACGGGCATCCACACATACAAAAATACTCTATTTATACTTACACATACATGAATAATACGTACATAGGCATTTATTAGACTCCTAGAGATAAAACATGTTCCAATATATAGTTCTAACCCTTTGGTCCAGGTGGAAGAACCCTAGTTTAGATTAAGCCCAGTGCATAGGATTCATGTCAACCGTTCATTCTGTTGCTCGCGCAACTAATCCCCTAGGGAGTTTATCTACCTAGCACTTCACTCTATCTCGACTGCTAAGAAATCAAGAAAAACGGAGATAGGGAGAAATCATACCGGAGGGGAAAGGGGACGCTTTGCTACCTCACGACTCACCCTCTCAACTCTCTTCAATCTTAAGTAGTCTAATCCTATAGGAGTTATCACACCTCCAAAGGATAACCTAGATTGTTCTCAACCCTAGTGTCAAGTCTAGGTGACAAGAATTGCAAGAGATAATTAAAATTGAAACTCGAATTTATTAATCAATAATGGAAAAGCATAATAGCAAGGTCATAGAAACATAATTATCCTAGGGTTTACAAGTCCGAATACCCACGAGGGGTTTAGCTCCTCATGGAGCTATACATGTTCATCAAAATATAAAAGAAAGCACAAATTAAAGGCATTGATGAAAACCCCTTGCGTATGGTGTGGTTGTGGTCTCCAAAACTCCACGAAGTCCTCTCCAAAACCCTAGCCGTACTCTCCAGAAGTTCTGGAGAAAGATAGGTCAAACGATATTTCAAAAGTCTCCAAATCGGGGTTTTATAATGTTGAGTCACGGCTTTAAAATCGGACTTATCGGGGCTTCACACGGCCGTGTGGAATTTCCACACGAACGTGTGAACTCTCTGGAAAACTGATTTTTGGCAGAAAGTGAACAGTAGCTTGCTACATTGCTGCTACAGTAACTCGCCGAAATGCCCTGGAATTCGTTGTTCTTCATCGAGGCCATTGAATTGGGCACATAATCAATGGTAGATCATGCTGATTGCTTCAAGTCTCCTTTTTGGTGAAGTTCTCCTAAGCTACATGAGTTAGACTTATTGTGAATGTGACTTCCTTTGTGCCCCTCCAAAGGAGGTTGGCACACACTCACAAGTCTAGGCTCGTGCCTTGTTCCTTGCTTGGTCCGAAAACTTCCCCACAACGGTGAACACGATCTAACTTCATTCTTTTTCTCCAAATTAGCTCCAAAAACCTACAATGCATAAGAATACACAAATGCTCACAATTTAGTGATAAAATCTGATATAAGATATGTTCATTGTAAGATAATAACGCTTCGCGTTACTATAACACAAGCACTTATCAGATACCAATGGAGCGCTGAATGTAGCAAGCTGGTAAAATCAGCTGGTATCTATCAAGTGGATGCTATTACAACACTTGCGGCTTAGGTTGAGGCTATTACTAAACAGCTTGATGCCATGCACATACCTCCCCTAAGTACTGGACCTTCTTGCAGTTCAGGTGGTCCCTCTGATGTGATTCTTTGCCCTCCGTCATCTGATTCGGGGTTAGGACCAGTAGAGCAAGTCGACTGTATGGGGCAAAATTGCAGATTTCAGAACAACCCATATAGTAACACCTACAACCCCGGATGGAGGAATCACCAAAATTTTTCTTGGTCAAGTCAGTCTGGGTAAGGGCAAGGGGCACCACAACAGCAACATGCTCTTTCCCCACTGCAAACACATTCGTCGTCTTCCTTTTCATCATCAGAACCAACTCCTGACCTTACTAGCTTGATGGCAAGGTTTGTCAAGAGTACAGAATCCCATTTTTCTAGCAATGAGGAGATGATTTGGAACACCAATGCAACAGTAAGAAACTTGGAGGACCAGATGGCCCAATTGTACAAATTGATTGAAGAAAGGTTGCTGGGATCTCTTCCAAGTAACACAGTGGTGAATCCTAGGGAATCTTTGAAGGGTGTACAGTTGAGAAGTGGGAAACAAGTGCAAAAGTCTTTAGAGAAGTCCCCTACAGAAGAACATGTCAGCCCCACTGTGGCTGTGGAACTCGAGGACCCAATTGTTGATGAAAATAGAAAGGAGCAGGGAAAGGAGAAGGAGCCAGTTGTGGAGTACCAACCTAAGCTCCCCTACCGGGTAAGGCTTCAAAAGGCGAAGTATGATGAGCAATTCAAAAAATTTCTGGATGTGTTCAAAACTCTACACATCAATGTTCCCTTCGTTGAGGCTCTTGCACAAATGCCAAAATATGCTAAGTTCCTTAAGGAGTTGCTCACAAACAAGAGGAAAATGGAAGAAGTGTCCTCCGTGACACTTAGTGAAGAATGTTCAGCTCTTATTTGTAACAAGCACCCTAAAAAAGAAAAGGATGCGGGTGGGTTCATTATTCCATGGACTATCGGCGGTCTTGTAGACGAAAAAGCTCTTGCAGATTTAGGGGCAAGTATTAACCTCATGCCCTACAAAATTTTTCATAAACTGGGTCTTGGGGAGCCAAGGTCCACCAACATGACACTACAGCTTGCAGATAAGTCCGTCAGCCAACCAAAAGGGATTATTGAGGATGTGTTAGTCAAGGTTGACAAGTTCATCTTTCTGATGGATTTTGTGATTTTGGATATTTACAACCGAGTTGAGGTGCCATTGATTTTGGGCCGGCCATTTCTTGCAACATCTATGGCGTTGATCGATGTACAGGATGGCCGAATGACGCTTCGTGTGGGGGATGAAGAAGTCATTTTCAAGCTTAAGGACTCAATGCGACACTCCAAGGATTTTGATGACACATACTACTCTCTTGATGTTATTGATGATTTTTGTTTTTGATTTTGTTCAGGGCATATTCGTGAGAGATGACTTGGGAGAATTGTTAGGGGAAGAACCCCCATCTGAGAATATTGCGATGGAAGAGCTTCAGTGCGCAAACCTGGCTGCGGTATAGAGCATATCGCCTCCAGCATCTCCTTCGAGGAAGCTTTCTCACTGGAAAACCTGGTGGCGCTCATCACCCATTAAAGGAAGGAAAGCCACATCACCCTCTCCGGGTCCTAGCACGCCAAAGACAATCTGGCCCCGACCTTTAAGTGAGAGTGGACTAATTGATTCTTTGCGTCCATATCATTGTGGTGTGATTTTAGAAAAATTGTTGAGGCCCGGATTGTCTGAGCCCCCTTGAGACGAAATGTGGACATCAAGCTAGTGATGGAAAAAGAGGCTTCTTGGGAGGCAACCCAACTGTTTGGTGTATAAAATCTTTCCATTTGATTTCTTTGTTAGTATGTTGTTGAATTATTTTGTTTTTGAACTTTTCTGTGGAGGATTCGGGGGGAATGCCTATTAATCTTGCCCTTCATTTTGAAGTAATAGCGGAGGATTGATCGTTATTGTTGAGAATGTTGTTTTAGGAAAGGAGTTGTCATTCTGAAGATTTTTCATGTTTGACACGGGCGCGACACCACCGTGTTCGAAATGCTGATCTTTACAGGTTGTGCGGTTTTCATTTCTCCAGGATGACACAGGATCGACACGGGCGTGTGTGGGTCCTAACACGATGAGAGAACTCAGTACACATTCATGTCCCATTTTGGTAAGTTTAAATGGTTCTTCTTGAAATATGCAGCACTTGGAACACAGGCACGATACGGGCGTGCCACTTTGGGATACGTGTGTCAGGGGTATGTTAGGTTGCCCCTCTTAAATAATCGGCCGTTACCTTCAGAGCGCCTCTTCACCTTCCGCGCATCCGTTCATCGCGCCGCCATTTCGCTCCTGATCTCCTCTTTAAACCCTCATGAACCAGGTCTTTTTCTTCTCACGTTTCCATTGTTGATCTTTCCTCATTCGTGGTTTCCTTGAATTAAGGTATGTGCTCTCATGCTCGGATCTCTTCGATTTGGTGCAGATCTGTTGCTGTTACTTACTATCCTTGCTTATAATATTTATATTGCATGCATTCTCATTCTCCTATGCTTTATGTTTGACTGATTTGGTGTTTGAGGTCTTCGCGACCTTGGTTGGGGACGATGACCATTGCTGACACTAGCGTGTCATTTTGACGCGACCGTGTCAGACTCTTACCTGATTTTTATGCGAAGTCTTGACACGGGTGCAACTCCCATGACACGACCGTGTTGATGACTTATTTCCAGGCTATTATTGAAATCGTGTTATCTTCTTCTCTTGCAAATCATACCTAGGAAATATGTTGCTTCTAGTGGTCCAAAGGTGCCGAGGACTGATAGTCCCGCTGGTCGTAATGACACGACACCACGATTCCACACTCAAATCCACCAAGCACGCTACGATCGCCTTGTTCGTCATTGTTTTGGCGAGTCGTGCGAAATTGACTGGGACGCTTTGCGCGAGGTGGGTCTTGAGGCGGACGTCTGGCACTTAGTGGGTGTTGGGGCTTCGAGGCAATTATTCTAGATCATGGACACCACATATGAGCAGTTGACTCTCGAGATCCTCTCTACATTCAAGGTGTTTTGGGGCACCATTGTCTTCCATCAGGCCGATTATATTCAGTTTCAGGATTTTGGAGCTCTCTACCGGATGATTCTTACTGAGTTTTCCATCCATCTGGGGCTTTATGATGCTACTTTCACTCAGACTCCCGAGTATCATGCTTTACTGACATCTCGACCACCGGGTGAATCTATTAAGCATGCTTGGTGGCGCATTGGCATGACACTACCATATGACCCTCGTCGGACTAAGGCGACTGCACTGTGCTCTCCCGCGTTCCGTTACATTCACTGTCTGCTGAGTTACACCATAGTAGGGCGTGGAGACAGCACGGGGGTCGTGAGTCTGCATGAGTTGGATTTTTTGTTGAGTATGGTGGATGGTTTTCACCTTTATTTAGGGTACGAGGTCACCGCTTCCATTTCGTGTCAGGGGACGAACCCCCGTATCGGCGCTATCTTTGTTGGCCCGTACATCACGCGACTAGCTCGGCACATGGGTCTTCTACCTAGCACGGTCACGTGCGCGATGCGGGTGGTCGGTGGAGTGTTCCCCGTTTCCATTGAGACATTGAGGTCTTTGGGGATGCTTTACCGGATTCAGACTACTCGGGGAATCGAGTACCGGGTTTGGCGCGATTCTGATCCACCGGCGCCCGCTCCTGCTGCAATGCCCTCATCTGGCCCCGGCTCCTCTGGCCGTCACCCGAGCCCGATTACATGTTCATCTGCGGCATTCCGGTGGATGCAGAGGAGTCTCTAGCTTATCGCCGATCATCTAGGGGTCCATCTACAGACCCCGCCACTTTCACCCGCTCGTTCACTTCCGCGTTCTCACATAGATACCGCTGGCCTTTCGGCCCCACCCACTAATGTTCCTCCTGCCCTTGCTTCATCTGGCTCTGTTTCGGGCAGTGCATCAGAGGATGACGCCTCTGTCGAGGGCGATGCTTCTGAGGACGACAGTGCCACCCCTTGACCCGCATCTGCAGCATCCGTTTTATTTTCTATTTTTATGTTCTGTTATTTGTTTTATCCTGTTGTTTGAACTTTGTATTTTGTACATCCAGTAGCACGGGGACCCCCTGCTCAACTGGCATTTTTATTTGTTTACTTTTTATATGCCATTTCCATATTGTGTTGCACTATTTCACCTGTATGCCTCTTCATATCTCAGGTGTGTGTTGGTTGCTTGGAGTTAATTTGGCAACGCGTTTAGAGTCACCACATCACTCTCAGCAAATTATTTGTTTAGCACCCATGTGAGAGCGGCACCTTCACTCTCCATATTCAGAGAAGATTTTCGCACCCTCGTCCTTTCATTTTGTTTCCCATGATCATTATGTGTACTATTTATTTCTACATTGGGGACAATGTAGGTTTCAAGTGTGGGGGAGGGTTGCATGTTTGCATGAGTGTTGTATGCTTGTATAGATGAGTACCTTGCTAATGATAACCTATGAATTCTTTGTTTGACCCGGCTTAAACTTAGGAGGACATGAGTATGTTAGGAGCCCTTTGAACTTAAGTGTAGACCCTTCTCTACTTGCAAGACGAATATCAGTTCACTTTACCCAGAGTTTTGTGCCACTCATTGTGATTAAGACTTGTATTTTGTGCAAAAAAGAAAAATACTGGAAAGTTGGATCCCGACCCAGGGATGCCCTACCAGTCGCACTTTTGGATAAATTGTTGAGTTAAGATGGTAGAAAGAGCTATCGCCCTATATTGAGTGAAAGCCACTCTTGAGTAGTCAAATTTTGGGCATTACACTTATACATTTGATGACCTACCGGGAGAGAAGGCTACCACTAGAGTGTATGAAGCTACTACCCATTTTGTGAGTGTAAATAGAGTGAAGTAGTTTAAGTCCTTTCGAGATTATGGGGCTCATACTCTTGGGTCTTGCACACACACATGGTCTTGTGAGTAGAGGAGAGTCTTATACGAATTTTGGGGTCTTCTAACTCTCACTGTTCCTCTTTTATTTTTAAGCTCTGTCTTTCATGTGAGGCTGGAAGTTTGGCACTCATCTGTATTTGTCTTTATGTGTTTGTGTTGTGCTTGAGGATAAGCAAATGTTCAAGTGTGGGGGCATTTGATGAGTGCATTTTATATCATATTTCTTACCCCCTATTATAGTCCTATCTCTATCCTTGAGTATATTTACTAACTGGAATTGGTGCTATTTAAGGTATTTTATTCCTTGTGTAGGAATCTGGGGCCCCAGTCAATTTATTGTGAAACCGAGGGTGTTTCACACGTGTGCTGTGACCAAAGGTTCAGAACTAGCTGACACGAGCATGACACGCCCGTGCCCCAAGTACTGCAAGTCCCAGCCTGGAGTATAGAAGAACTAAAATCCTGACACTGGAGTGTCCCAAGCAGGACACGGTTACCACACTCCCGTGCCCCAAGTGCTACAAATCTCAGGAGACGTTCTCTCATGAACGACACAGGCACGGTACCTAGTATACGGCCGTGTGCCAGGTAACACGGGGGACACACGCCTGTGCCCCAACTGCTGTAAATCTCAGGAGTTTCACCCTTAGATTCTGGAGAAGAGTTCACGGTGAGAACACGCCCGTGTCTAGACAGTGTCAGGCCTCGAATCAGCCTTTTTAACTCCAGAAATTAGGGTTCTTTCTCATCTTTTGTTCGGGGATTCATTTCTCTACCGAGAGGACATTAATGAGATCGAAGATCAAGCTTCACCAAACCGCCTAAAGAGATCAAAGACTAGTAGGAGGCATTACAAGAGGTGGAGAGTTGGCGCAAGGACACTACAATAGTGGACATCTTGAGTATTGAAGGGGGCTCTTTCTCTCTTTCTTTGTTCCATCTTTTGCCTCTCCTTGTGTACATGCCCTTAAGGGCTAAGTGGCCATAGTGCCTTAGTTATGGACAATCGTTAGACTGTATTGCTTATAAAGTCATTATATTTGACTATGGAGTTCTAAATAATGCTTGCGTTTAATCTTGAATTGCATAACTGTAGTGTGTTTGGTGTGCATAGTTGTTAGGTTATCCTAGCAAAACTGTAGTGTATCTATGAACACATAGATGCAATATTGCTTGTGAGCACACATGAATGTTATTGGAATGTACCAAGGTAGTCAACTAGGATTAGATAGTGTGCACGAGTCATCATTGGAGAGTTCCATAGGGATTTACTCTTGCGATTGTTGAATACTTAATACTAATCTCCTCCATTATCACCACCATTACCTTTTATTCATTGTTGTTATGATTCCATACCCTTTCTATTTGTTTCACTAGACATCAAGGGATCAACGAGTACTTTAAGTACAGTTCCCTGAGGTTTGACAACCCTACTCTTATTTGAGTACCACTTTATTAATTCTTGCGACCCGTATACTTGTGGATAGCGCATGACCTTCACTCTGTTGCTCGCGCAACTAAGCCCCAGGGGAGTTCATCTCCTAGACCTCGCTCTATTTTGACCACTAAGAACCCGTTGAACATGGAGGAAGGGAAAATCACATCGGAGGGGAAAGGGGAAGTTTCGCTACCTCATGACTCACCCTCTCGACCCTCTCCAATCTCAAGTATTCTAACCCTATAGGAGTTGTCACACCTCCAAAGGATAACCTAGAAGATTCACAACCCTAGTGTCACGATTAAGGGAAAATCAATACAAGATGTAATTAAGATTTAAACTCAAATTTATTGATCAATAAAGGAAAGCATAATAACAAGTCATAGAAATATAATCATCCTAGGTTTTACAAGTCTGAATACTTACAAGGGGTTTAGATCCTCATGGAGCTATACAAATCCATCAAACTATGAGAATAAGCACAAATCAACAGCATAGATGAAAACCCCTTTGTGTAGAGTGTGGCCATGGTCGTGTGCGGCCACCGGACGTCGATGTCGATGATGATGGCTCACTTCAATCCTTCACAAGGTCCTTCCTAAACCCTAGCCGCAACCCTACAGAAGATCGGAGAAAAGGCATGCCAAAAGATCCAGAAAAAGTCTCTAAAACGCCTTTAAATACTGTTAAGTCGCGGCTGCACATAGGCTGCATTAGGATTTTACACGGCCGTGCGCAATTTCTACATGCCTGTGTAAAGTCTCTGTTTTGCTGAATTTCGGCAAATAGTGAACAGTAACTTGCTACATTATTGTCTACAGTACTTACGACAGTGCTGCTACAGTACTTTTGCCGAAATGCTCCCGAATTCATCGTTCTTCATTGAGGCAGTTGAATTGGGCACACAATCAATTGTAGATCATGCCGATTGCTTCAATTCTCCTCATTGGCGAAGTTCTCCTATGCTACACGAGTTAGACTTATTATGAATGAGACTGCCTTTGTGCCCCTCAAAAGAAGGTTGGCACACATCCACAAGTCTAGACTCGTGCCTTGTTCCTTTCTTGGCCCGAGAATTCCCCAACAACGGCAAACATGATCTAACTTTGCTCTTTTCCTCCAAACTAGCTCGACAAACCTACAATGCACAAAAGTAATGCTCAATGTAAGACAATAACACTTTCCATTATTATAACACGAGCACTCATCAGTGCCACGCTTTGACTGTTCGATCACAATGTCTATTTCATCCGTTTTCAGCATGTTATTTTATTTTCTTTGTTTTGTACTTCGTACTCTGTAGCCTAGTAGCAAGGGGAGTCCCCTACTCCACTAGCATTTTGGTTTGTTTACTTTCAACACTTTATTTTAGCCCTATTTTGTTATATGTGTTCTTCACTTGTGTGCTCCCATATATCTTAGGTGTGTGTCGGTTACTTGGAGTTGATTTAGAACCAAGTTGAGAGTGGCAACTTCACTCTCGGTGTGTGGAGATCTATTATTGAATAGCACGCATGCGAGAACGGCACCATCACTCTCCATGTTCAGGGAAGACTTTTGCACCCTCACTTTCTATTTATGCCCATAATTATTGCTTTGCATGTCATTCATTCATATATTGAGGATAATGTAAGTTTCGACTGTGGGGGAGGGTTGCATGCTTGTTATAGATGAGTGCTTTACTAATGATGATCCATGATTGCTTGCTTGGTAGGGCATGAACTTAGGAAGTCATTGGTGTGTTAGGAACCATTTGCGCCTAATTGTAGACTCTCTTTTACTTTTTAGACTGAAGATTATTTCACCTTATCTGGTGTGTGGAGCCGCTTGTCTTTGTGATTCTGATTTAAAAAAAAACTTAAAAGTCGGATTCCATGTAGGATGCCCTACTGGTCCTTTGTAAAAAGTTGGTAGAAAGAGTTATCACCTTAGAAGTGTGAAAGCCACTCTTGAGTAGTCAAATTTTTGGCATTACAAGTGTATGTTTGATGACCTACTAAGAGAAAGGGCTACCTCTATTGTGTATGAAGCTACTACCCATTGTTCTTAGTGAAAATAGAGTGAATGGGTCAGTTGAGCCCTTAAGACTCTAGGGCACACATTCTTGGGGACACAAGGTCATTGATGTAGAGGGGAATATGAATCAATCGCATTGTTCTAACCCTCATTGTTCCTTATTTGCTTTAAGCTTTACTGATCATTTGAGATCAAAAG
Source organism: Dioscorea alata (assembly GCA_020875875.1). Classification (NCBI taxonomy): domain Eukaryota; kingdom Viridiplantae; phylum Streptophyta; class Magnoliopsida; order Dioscoreales; family Dioscoreaceae; genus Dioscorea; species Dioscorea alata. Next base: position 11,140,535 of record CM037015.1, read on the forward strand.
TGTTGCACTCATCTATATTTCCATGAAGCTCATTTAAATTGATTGAGGACAAGCAACAGTCCAAGTGTGGGGGCATTTGATGAGTGCATTTCATATCATGATTTCATGTCCTCTACTCCATTCTTTTACTCGTCTTTTAGCATATTTCTGTGTATAATTGGTGCTATTCAAGGTATAATATTCCTTGTTTTGGAATCTTGGGCTTGAATTATTTTGGAGTGAAATCAAGGTTGTAACATGCATGTTTATTGACCAAAGAAAAAGAGCGAGCTGGACACGAGCAAAGCACGGCCGTGCTCTGTCCATTGATCTTCCCTGCTTGAAGAGCAAATCAGCAGAATAATGACACGGGAGTGTCCTAGGCAGAACACGGTCACTACACGCCCGTGTTCCTTCCAATGTAATTCTAGGGAAAAAGCTTTCTCTTCTTTTTCAGACGGAACATGGGCACGTTGTCTGTTACACGGTAGTGCGTCAGCAGACACAGGGATGGCTCGGCCATGCGGCTACCCCGATCATCTTGGGCCTTTCACTCATGGAATTCCCAAAAAAAAAAGATATAGGCTGAACATGACCATGTCCAGACAGTGTCAAACAACGAAGTTGCCTTTTTAACTCCAAGCTTTACGGCTTTCTCTCATCTTTTGTTCAGGGATTCTCTTCTCCACCAGGAGGACTTTAATGAAAGAGAAGATCAAGCTTCACCACACCACCTAAGGAGATCAAGGACGAGTTGGAGGCACCAAGAGAGATGTGGTTAGCACACGGAGCTCGACGAGGGAGATCATCTAGAGTAAAGAAGGGAGTCATGTCTTCCTCTTGTTGTTCTTATATCATTTCTTCTTTGTTGTACCTGCGCATGAGGGGCTAACTTGCTATAGTGCAAGAGTCAAACAAATGGTTGCAAGTGCTACAATGATGTGTGAAGGCCTATGGATGTGGATCCCCTTGAGGGGTCATCATGAAAATGGAAGAACAGTAAAAAGATAGTTCGGGTGATTTAGACCGAAGGATCTCAAGATTAGATCAACCCCAATTTCTCGGCGATTGAGCCCTAATCCCATACGAATACCTAGTGGAATTTTTTCCTAACCGGTATTCCTACGATTGCATTAAGTACAAGGAGATCCCAATATAAGGGTACACTAAACCCTAGTTTACCCTTATAGATCGGAGGGCTATTGATACCCAATTTCTCGACAGTATCAATACAAGAAACCCCTATTTGTTCATGAAAGATCTAATACACGCGAGTAGGCCACGTCTACGTGTACAACTCAATAAAGAGCTATGGATTTCTCCTTCAAGTAGCTCTAGGCATGAAATACAATGAACAAATTCATAAATCAACCCAAACATGATATTAAGTGCAAATCATCCAAAATACATGATGAACCCCCCAAGGTTCACCGACATCCGGTGGCCTTGGGGGTCTAGTGTGCCATCATACAAACCATAACAATAAAGTAAAGCAAATCACACAAAAAGCTCATAAATGACACTCCCTAGGTGAAATGATCAAGAAGAAGGTGGAGGTCCGGCCAAATGACGCTTTCCCTCGCCCAAAGAGTTGCCGAATGACGCTTCCCCTCGGCTTGGCACCTTGCTTACTTGATGGTGAAGCTCTCCCCTTGTTGATGATGCTCTTGCCTCCTTCTTTGGCTCCAAATTGTCGTCTTCTAAAAGGTATTTTCGTTCTCCTCTTTGATGTGCCCGCCAAAAGTCTTCTCTTGAGCCCTAGAACTCCCAATTTATACCCCCGAAGCATACGGGCCGTGAAGGGGGCCATATGGATGTAGATTGGATCAAGGAAACCCCAAATCCCGAGCCTCACTGGGTAGTTAACTGGGTGGTTAACTGGGCAGTTAACTGGGTAGTGAAGGATAGGCAAAAATCTCTGGAAAGTCATTACTGGGTCACAGACTGGGCAGTGAGGATAATGTTGAAATCTCTGGAAGTGCGTCACGGGGTAGCAGACGGGGCCGTGAGGGTCATGGAAAATTCTTACGGTTTTCTTGCCCGAAGACCCACCAGCTGCTACAGTGTTTATGCTACAGTTCTTCAGCTATAGTAGATCTGCTACAGTATGCGGCCCCGGTTTTTCTTCTCTTTTGTGCCCAAAATATGTCTTCGTGTTCTCCATGGCTTCTACATGCCCTACAAAGAAAGTAATACTCGATTAAGCATAAATCGGGCATCAAAATGTCATAAAATACATGCAAAGTGCAACAAATACGTGTACTAAAATGCATACATTTAGACACTTATCAAACATCCCCACACTAAGCGTTTGCTTGTCCCCAAGCAAAACAAATCATGAAGAATAGAGGGAAAGATAAGTGGCTAAATGTCTAATCTCCAGCTCGAATAGAATGAAATTCTACAAGCAATGGGTAACGATATATAGATGTTGAGTTACAATCAATAAGTACAACAAAAGGATCCTGTCTCACCTCTTGTATGTCTGTGCAGTGCAAGTGAATCTTTTATCTCATTTGCCCTAACTTGGTCTAGCCTACTGACTTCACTCTGCACAGCTCTAGATGCTAATCACTCCACATACAAGAATACCGGGTCTTAAATTGCTAAGTGCCACCTCAATGAACAAGTGAGAACCTTCTAAGTCTTACACTTCAAACTAAAATCGACTTTCTCTCCAAACATTAAGTAGGCAGTTTAAGAGATCACTAGGGTTTTATTTATTTATTTATTTATTTATTTATTTCGAGTCCGCCTAACATAGACTGCACAAAAATCTTTCTGAAGGGTGCACATGCTGGTTAGGCACAAGAGCCACCCAACTACTCGATTACAGTCTACATAGACGCATTCATGCTTCCTTAGCAGAGGAATACTGACATAGACTCATTCATTTTTTTTTTTTTTTTTTTTTATCCTAGATCATGTCTTTAGACTGCACTACAAGTCACAAAACTAGGACTAGCTCAACAAGGCATAGAAGTTCTTAAGAGTTCATTGAAGGAAAGAACTTAGTCTTCTAAGGCCAAGTACTCAAGGTTGTGTGTTAAGCATACAAGAGAGTTAAAGTACTCAAGTTGGCTATTCCTAGGGCATCAACAAAAAATTCAGTGCACAAGACAATACTAGAGGTGAAACAGGATTCAATAGGGCACAAAGAATATGTAACTCACATCAATCATTAATCCATGCTAAAAGAATCTCACAAGAATGAACAAAGCCATCATTGATAACACTAGCATGCAAATATGGCCCTAAACATGTAATACACCCATCCCCACACTTAGTGTTGTACATTGCCCTCAATGTACACTAGTCATGGAAAACAAAGAAATATATTCAATAAGAACAATGGAGGAGGGTGAAAATGAGCTTCCCCGGTTTTTCTTGTATAAATAGCGAGATGTGACCCGACCAAATGTAAGGCAAGCTCTACATGTCGGGCCCGGCTTCCACAAAATGTGGGGAGGCTCACCAAACTACCCTCAATGCCCTGCAAGGCACAAGGGCAAATCATCATCCCACATAAAAATTAAATTCAAAGAACACGCACTAGGGAGAAGTCAAAGAAACATGCTAGATATAAAAAAAAAAACACAAAGTTCAACAAAAGGTTGTTTAGGGCATAACCCCTCCCAACTTATTCAAATAAACCAAACACACATGCGGAAAAAGAAATAAAGACAAAACAAACACAAGCTAACGAAGTAAAGCTAAATGTCCGTGCTCAGGAGTGAAAGTGATCATCGCTGAAAGGTGGTGCGGGGGTGGCAGCGCAGGAAGTGGTGGCGGCCTGTGACGAAGAACGACGAGAGGAAATGATAAACTGGTGAAAGTCCTCAGTGAGCAAGCGTTGACCCTCTAAAATCTGAAAGAGCTGACCGTGTATCTCACGCTGCTCGTGTCGAATAGCCTGAATATCGCCCTCCATCCCTCGTAACCTGTTATCGAAATCTAGTGGCAGCGTAGTGCCCTGAGTCAGAGTGGGAGCGCCCTCGTGGTCCGAGTCGGACTCCACTGGCATACTGGATTCTCCTGCGACTGAGTGTCGGAAGAGCCTGTACTGGTCACCTCTCTTCTCAATTAATCCAGTAGCCCGCAGGACTGCCGCATTAAGGGGTGCCACGCCCCCCACAATGGTCATGTCACGAGCCCGGTCCAATAAGTTCACACCTCGTATCAGCCTAGTAATGTAAGGACCCACGAAGATGGCACCCAATCGCGTGAACTGCGCCTGGTGTAAGAAAGCATCGGCAACAAGGTGCCCCATGTGGAGAGGATGCTGCTCAAAGATCCCGTAAAGAATCAGTAGATCGGACTGAGAAACTACACCAAGACTATCCCGTCGACCCCCAATGGACTTAGTGATTAAGGAATGGATGTATCTCTGTACCGGGTCCGCAATTCGAGAAGCCTTCCGGGTATTTTTGGTGTCACTTGGAGCAATGGCAGCCCAATAATCCTTTGTAGTCATGCCCGATGGGAAATCAATGTGGAGCTGGCCGACCGGCAATGAACTAGTGTATCCCTCATCATGGATCCCCAAGTATTTGGCAAACTCCAAATGATTCATGTCGTATGTCCTCCCAAAGGCTTGGAAGCGAATGGCACCTTGCTTCCGAGAGATGATAGCCCGTTGGTCTTGGCGCGCCTCGAAGGTGCTAAGCACTTCCAAGGTAAGTTGGCGAAAGGACGGCTCATCAATGGAGAAGAGGCTCTCCCACCCATTTTGTGACAACAACTCTCTCACTTGCTCGGCTAGACCAATAGTCCCTAAGATCCCCCACTCGATGTTCCTAAGAGTGCCAAACGGCTTGGTCTTCAACACCTCGTATCTCGCTTTGTGGAGGGTGTGCGTGAAATGGGGTTCCTCAGGGGTTTGTGTGGAAGCCCTTGGACGTTCCGAGGCAAGTTTCTTGAAGTTCGGCATTCCTACAAAGTCAACAAACCTCATCAAACTTCAAGAAATCTAAGATAAAGCCAAACTACAAACGAATCATGGAAAAAGAGGAAGAAAAGTGGATGAATAGGGTCCATACGGCCGTGAGAGAGGCTGTATGGACACTATTCATCGAGTAGCATAACCCCTCATTACCAAAAATCCAAAAAGTTTGTACAAAAATCCAATAGGAAATGCTCATACATCATTCATGACATCAAATGCAAGCATAAACTTGAAATCATCCATCAAGGAACTCAAGGAAACCAAGAAAAATTGAAAAAGAAAAAGCTAGGGCATAAAATAGCTTACCGATGAAACCTTGATGAAACTTGCTTGAAAACTTAGGAAAAAAAACACTAGATCGAAGTCTCAAAGTATTTAGGAGGTGAACTAGGAAGAAAAATGAGTGGATTCGGCCAAGAAATGAGAAAGAACGAAGGAGAAAATTTTTGTTTTGAAGAGAGAATGAAGAGGGGTGAGAGAAATGAAGAAAGAAAGAAAAAAAATATGAGAGGAAGAGATAAAAACCCGCGCCTCACGGCCTCCTTGAGGCCGTGAGGAAGGCCGTGAGCCACAGGTAAGTCTCTCGGGTGTAGGGCAGATGGCCTCTCTCACCGGGTGAGAGAGGACGTGAGGTGCAGGCAAAGGGCTCGGCAAGATGGCAGACGGCCTCTCGGACCCCGTGAGAGGGGCCGTGAGCCCTAGGCCAATTGCTCGGCCAAGGGGCAGACGGCCCATCTCACGGCCCCTAGAGGCCGTGAGGACCTGGGGAATCACTCAAAATAAAAAATCTACTACACCAAACGGCTAAGTACATCATTGAAACATTAAATAACACCTCCGACTTGAAAGAAACACGAAACAAATCGATCTAATGCACAAAATGACAACAAAAACAAGCAGCACTCAACAAATAAAATGATTACATCACTCTCAAGATGAAAAGAAAATAGCTAGCATGGACTTATTCAATTTCAAAGCTAGTAAAGAAAAACGGCAACTACAACAATAAGATGAACATCCAGAATACGAAAAGTGAACTAAAGACCCCCGAATGCATGGGTTGCCTCCCAAGAAGCGCTTGTTTAACATCATGAGCCTGACGTACCTTCTTTCTTACCTCATGGGGGTTCAAAAAGCTTGAGGTTGCCCTCGGTCAAGGTTGAAGCAACATTGTTACCCGGCAAGTTCAAAGACATCAACGAATAGACATCAACTTTTTCATGATCAAAGAGGGGTTCGAATTTTACCTTCCCTCCATGAGATTTTGAATGGCGGGTGTTGGTACCTTTATTTCTTTTCCCCCGTACTTCCCTCCAAATTGTCTTCAACATTGATTCCTTTTTCTCCTTTTCTTTGGCATTGGTGCATATTGCCTTCTCCTTTGGTTGCTTTAGGTTGTTATTTGGAGGGGGGAGTGGGCTTCTTCTTCTTGTTCTTCATCCCCTAGCTCTTTCAAATACTCGTCCAAGGGATTCAATGACAATACCTCCTGCACACAATCAGAAATCAAGAGGTCAGTTTCATCAATAAAATAAAGTTTGTCATCATGGTCAAGAGAGTGCTTCATGGCCGCCGGCAATGTGTACACTGCTTCCTCCTCTCCAACCCTAAGTGTTAGTTTTCCTCCCTTGAGATCAATTAGGGCACCCGAGGTACTTAAGAATGGCCGACCAAGAATTAACGGTGTCTCCACATCTTCATCAATATCCATGATGACAAAATCCACGGGAAAGACCAATTTGTCAACTCGAACAATCACATCCTCCACAATCCCACGAGGCTTTCTTGTTGATCGATCCTCCAGTTGTAAAGTCATCCTTGTGGGTTTAAGCTCATCCAAGCCAAGCTTCAAATACATGGTGTAGGGCATGACGTTGATGCTTGCCCCCGAATCCGCTAATGCATTTTCTTGAACTCCTCCATCAAGCACACAAGGAATTATGAAACTTCCCGGATCTATCAATTTTTGTGGGAGCTTCTTTTCTAAAATAGCCGAACAATTTCCCGAGAGTGCCATGGTGCCCTCCTCTTCTAATTTTCTTTTATTGGTGAGGAGCTCCTTCAGAAACTTGGCATACTTGGGCATTTGCGTTAAAGCTTCAACGATCTGGATGTTGAGGTGGAGTTGTTTGAAGATGTTGATGAATTTTCTGAATTGCACATCCTCCTTGTCTTGTTTCAATCTAGCCGGATAGGGAATTGGAGGCTTGTACTCGAGTGGATTTGATTTTCCCCGAAGATGAGATTCATTGTTTCCTTCCCGATCATCCTTCTCAACAATTTCTTCAGCAGATTTAGGATCTTCCACAAGGGTTATCCCGCCTTCCTTGACACTTGGGTCAATTTTGACACTTGTCTCCACATGCTTTCCACTTCTAAGGGCAATGGCTTTCAAGTGCTCCATTGGGTTCTCTTCAGTGTTGCTAGGAAGACTTCCTGAAGGTCGTTCTGCATTCGCCTTGGCAAGTTGCCCCACCTGATGCTCAAGAGATTGCACCGAGGGTTGAAGATTTCTCAAGATGGACCCAAAGTCATTTAGTTGAGAATTCACACTGTTAAATCTTGATTCGGTGCCAATCATGAACTTGGCAAGTACATCTTCGGTGGTAAACCTCTTCTCTTGCAAAGGTGGTTGTGCTTGAGGATTCTGAGGGGGGCCAACCTTTTGTTGTTGTCCTTGATTCCAAGAGAAGTTAGGGTGGTATCTCCACCCCGGATTGTAGGTAGAGCTGTATGGATTTCCTTGCGGCCTTGGGCCCCCGATGTAGTCAACAGTCTCAATGGGTGCGACGGAGGAGCTAGCAATAGGACATTGGGCGGCCCCATGTCCACCACCACAAGTGCTACAACTCATCACTGTTTCAGACTTCGAACTCCTACCCAAGAGCGTGTCTAGCTTCCAAGACAACAAGTCAACCTTTGCGGCGAGAGCATCATTGGCATTGATTTCATATATCCCGGCCCCCTTTTGTGGTGTTTCTCTCGAGGCCCAATGTGATTCATTACTTGCCATGGATTCAAGTAGTTGCTCGACCTCATCAGGGCACTTGTTGCTAAGTGACCCACCCGCCGCGGCATCAATGAGTTGGCGGGTGGCATAATTCAGCCCATTGTAGATGATTTGTATCCGCATCCATGAAGCAAACCCGTGGTGAGGGCATCTTCGAAGGAGGTCCTTGAATCTCTCATAAGCCTCAAATAAACTTTCAGACTCTCCTTGCTTAAAGGATGAAATTTCTTGCCTTAACCTTGCCGCACGGCCGTGTGAAATTTCGCAGAACTTCAACTCTTTTCCAGAGAGTCCACAGGGGCGTGTGGATGCCCCTGTGAGTGCCACTGTGCTAAGGCACACGGCCGTGTGAGATTTCCACACGGCCGTGTGAAAATTCTGCAGGAATTCCCTTTCATCCCGAGAAACCACAGGGGCGTGTGTGAGCCCCTGTGGGAGAGCTTGTCAAGGCACACGGCCTTGTGGATTATTCACACGGCCGTGTGAAACATTTATTGTTTCTCGGGCGAGTCAGAGAAGCCACAGGGGCGTGTGAGGTGCCCCTGTGGACGGCCTTGTGTTCTTGGCCAAGTTGGGCACACGGCCGTGTGGATGTTTCACACGGTCGTGTGAAAATTTTTCAGAGAGCGTCTGTGTTTTCCCGAGAGTCCACAGGCCCGTGTGGGTGGCCCTGTGTAGACCCCTGTGGAGGCACACGGCCGTGTGGAATTAACACACGGCCGTGTGAGGTAGTTCAGAGAATGATCAGAGTGCGCACAGGGGCGTGTGTTAGCCCCTGTGAACCCTAATTTCTGAGGCACACGGCCGTGTGGGTACTTCACACGGCCGTGTGAATTTCCAGAACTTCAAAAGCCGCGCGTTTTTCTTATAGAAATCACTTGTGCCTCTTCATTCTCCACTCTAAATTTCTCTCCTACCCTCTCTATCACTTCCCCGACTTTCTCTGAGGTTTTTGAAGGAATTTGTTCGAGTTTTCCGGCCGTATTACTTTGTTTTTCATCTCCACCGCCGGTGAGACCTTCAATACCTTTTTCTTCGTCAATTCTTGATTCAATTCGTTCTTTTATACAATTTTGCTTGGTTTGAATGTTTACATTACATACGAGCATGCTTAGAATGAAATTAGAACGAATTTAGATGTAAATTGTGGATTTTTAACCCCACGGCCGTGATGCTTTGCCCGTCAGAAACTCCACACGGGCGTGTGGATTTCTGCAGATTGGTTATTTTGAACTGTTTTTGATTGTTTTCTTTTCCAATCTTACAGGAATGTCTTCTAGACCCAGGAAATCGACAGGGAAGCGCCCACGTGAGCCCACACCTCCTCCAGCAGAGACAGAGTTCAGTATAGCCGAGCATCAGGTTCGGTTCGAGCGTTTATCAGGACTCCGTTTTGGACAGACGAGATATTTGGATTTGAGTATAGTGAGGAGTATTCAGGGGGGAGACAGCGTCGCAGATGAGATTGGCGAGCTGGTCTCAGTCGGTAGCTGGGAGAGATTGATGGTTATCCGGGACTCGGTGATCCGACCGCTCACCTTAGAGGTCCTGGCGTCGTTTGAGTTCGACCGGGGGTACAGCAGTTTCACCGAGGGCACCACAGTTCAGTTCAGAGCCCTCGGTCGACATTACAGCCTTAGTATGAGCCAGTTTTCGATCGGGATGGGCCTCTATGAGGAGGCATTTACCGAGACTGAGGAGTATTCTTTACTTCCTACCGACTACCCAGGTACCGTGACACCGCAGCAGGCGTATAGCAAACTTTGTGGTCAGGGTCAGTACGAGCCGGGTGTCTCCAAGGCTTCATGCCTTTCTCGACCTGCCTATAGATGTCTACACGCAGTTATGAGCAGATCTATTAGTGGCAGGGGAGACAGTACTGGTGTTCTGAGTCGCCAGGAGCTCCTCTACTTATATTCGATGGTGGAGAGTGAGCCACTCCACCTGGGGCACATTGTGGCCGACTACATTCGCCATCAGGGCCAGTACCCCAGGGTAGGAGTTATCTTTGCAGGCCCCTACATCACCAGACTTCTCATTGGCCTGGGGCTCAGAGATGGAGTCAGGGGAGCAGAGAAGACGAGTGTACCAGTTCCCCTGGGCACAGATACCTTGAGGATGATGGGTATGATCCGAAGAGGAGGATCAGGGACGTATACCTGGACCATACCCCAGACGGAGCAGACTCAGGGTACACAGGCAGCTTTAGAGCCACCCCCGACGGATACACAGACCGAGATACCCCCCACCGCGCCGGAGCCACCTTCGGTGGGGATGTTTTCACCATCTCGAGGCCAGGACAGACTGCAGCGCCTCGAGAGCGCAGTGGGGATCCTACAGACCGAGGTGGCCGAGGTTAGGGCCACACAGATTACACAGCACCAGGAGGTGATGACGCAGTTCCAAAGCTTGCGACAGACCTTCGAGCAGATTGTCGCCTCCTCCTCCTTCGTGGTCCGACCTCGAGTGTCCACTCCACCACCTCCATCTCCCTCAGTACCAGCAGCTCCAGCATCACCAGCAGATCCAGAGCCTCCAGCAGCACCAGAGGCCACCACTCAGGACACCGACGCTGAGGCGTCTTAGATTTTAGATTCTTTTCTTTTATTTGTCATTTCTGTATATCTTTACTTTATTTTGGACTTGTAGTACTCAGAAAGGATTCTCCTTCTGAGTATAGCTTTTATTTTGCTTTTTCTTTTTATCTCGAGTTGTATTCATTGCTTTACATTTTATATACTCGAGTTTTATTGAGCTTTACTGAACCCTCGTTTATGTGTGCGCAGATGGTCTTGGATGTAAGGATTTTGAGGAATAGTCATTGACACGATCATGGAATCGTGTGTGCTCCACGAACCATTGAGACTCAACTCTCAATGACCTAGCTTCATCAAACGCAACACTTGGAGTTCAGGGGAGTAATGTTTTAATTGCCACTTCCACACTAATTGCTTTAATCGTTTTCACTTATTATTGTGCTTATATGCGTACATTGAGGACAATGTACATCTTAAGTGTGGGGGGGGAGTTCACATTGCACACACCTTTACTTGTGCGTTCAATTGCTTATGCTAATGTAGCCTATGGCGGTTCACCTCAGTTGCAACGGTTGTATTCTTATAGTTTAGGAGAATTTTCAACATTGTATCCTATCATACTCTAGTTTTCACTTGAATTTTAGGGAATTTTTGCTCGAATCATCTTAGTACACAACTTACTCTTGGAATCTTTTGGAAACTCAATCTTGAAGTTTTTAAGGACAAGTTTATCGTTGTTCTTAGTTTTACTTTGGAAAATGCATATAAAAAAAAAAAAAAAAAAGTGAAAAAATGAAAAGAGAAAAAGAGAAAAAAGTATATGAGTTTGTAAATATTAGCTTTGTTTTGATTATGCATTTGGGGTGGAAAGAGCTACCTCCTATGATGTATGAAGCTACTCTCATAAGTCGGATACAAGTTATGCCCTAATGAGAGAAAGAGCTATCTCATGGGATGCGTGAATGCTACTACCCCGGTAGAAAGAGCTACCTCCTCGAAAGAGTGAAAGCCACCTTTGGCGGCCGCCTAGGAAAGGGCTACCTTCAAGGATGTGTGAAGCTACTACTACCACCACTATTTTTTTTGTTTTTTGTATATAAATAAGTCCTTTCTAACCAAAGTTTGAGGAGTACTCGTTGGTTCTCTTGAGTAAGATCGCACACACTAACACATTTTCGAGTTTTCATCCTTTTTGATTCGAGTTTTTAGCTAGAGCATTGGTAACCTTATGCAATGTTTTGAGTTCCCCTTACTTGTAGAATGCCTCTTTTGCATACTTTTGGTGAACCTAAGGCCAAGCACTTTCAATTGTTCTTCCCAAGTACTTTCACGTTCTATTTTGCTTGAGGACAAGCAAAAGCTTAAGTGTGGGGGGGTTTGATAAGTGCTTGTGTTATAGTATCGCGAAGCGCTATTATCTTACATTAAGCATACCTTTTATCAGGTTTTATCACTAAATGTGTGCATTTGTGTTCTCTTGTGCATTGAAGGTATTGTGGAGCCTAATTGGAGAAAAAGAATGAAATTAGGTCGCGTTCGCCAATGTTGGGATGTTCTCGGACCAAGCAAGGAACGAAGCACGTATTTGGACTTGTGGATGTGTGCCAACCTCTTTTGGAGGGGCACAAAGGCAGTCACATTCACAACAAGTCCAATCCGTGTTACTTAGGAGAATCTCGCGAAAGAAGAAGACTTGAAGCAATCGGCGCGACCTACCGTTGCTTGTGTGCCCAAGTAATGGCCTCGATGAAAAACAATGGACCCGGGAGGCGTTTCGGCAAGTTACCAAGCCTGTTCAGCTGAAGATTAGTGTTCCAGAGAAGTCACACGGGCGTGTGGAAATTCCACACGGCCGTGTGAGCCATTTTCCAGCCAGACAGAGAAGTCACACGGGCGTGTGGAAATTCCACACGGCCGTGTGTTTTGCAATTTCAGCCATCCAGTGAAGACACACGGGCGTGTGGAAATTCCACACGGCCGTGTGAAATTAATTTTTTAGCCAAGACAGAAGCTTCACACGGGCGTGTGGAAATTCCACACGGCCGTGTGAAGCCCCCGATAAGTCCAATTTTAAAGCCGTGATTCAACAATATAAAAGGGGATTTTTGCAATCTTTTCGACCTACCTTTTCCCAAACTTTCTGGAGTGCGGCTAGGGTTTCGGAGAGGATTTCGTGGAGGTTCTAGCGCGTCGTCGGCATCGATTTCGAGGTTCGACGTTTGCACAAGACCACGGCCACACCAATTCGAGGGGGTTTTTCATTGATGTCTATGTTTTATGCTTTATTTCTCATGTTGATGAACATGTATAGCTCTATGAGGAGCTAAACCCCTCGTGGGGTATTCGGACTTGTAAACTTTAGGGTTTCTTATGTTTCTTTGACATTGATTATTATGCTTTCCATCGTTGATGAATAAAATTGAGTTTTTAATCTTGATTATCCTTTCATATTGTTTTCCCTTAAACGTGACATTAGGGTTGAGAGCAATCTAGGCTTTCCTTTGGAGGTGTGACAACTCCTATAGGATTAGACTACTCAAGATTAACGAGGGTTGAGAGGGAGAGTTGTGAGGTAGCAATGTACCCCTTTCCCCTTCGATGTGATTTCTCCCTACCTCCGATTCCTTGATTTAATAGCGGTCGAAATAGAGTGAAGCAATAGGTAGATAAACTCCCCTAGGGCTTAGTTACGCAAGTAATAGAGTGGAGGGTTGTAGTGAATCGTATTTGCTGGGGCTCAATCTAGACTAGGGTTCTTCCACCTGGACCAAAGGGTTAGAATTACGTATAGGAACAGGTTTAATCACTAGGAATCCCTAGAGCATAATGCAACTCCACATAGTGTGAGGTTTAGGCAGATGTACTCCCCTGGGGCTTAGTCATCTAGGTGACAGAGTGAAGGGTGTTGTGAATCCTAATACCGGAGCATAGTGTTAGAGTTAGTCACGGTTGTCCTTAGGTTTGGGACCGTGAGTCTTAGGATATCCTCGACTCAATTGACATCAATAGGAGAGTATAATATCATAGTCTTGCACTTGAAACATAGACCCTAGAGGTAGCTTGTCCGGATACCCCCCTTTTTATTCATTGCTAGTCCTTCTCGATTTTCCTACTTGCACTTCTTTCTTCCATCTCTCTATTTAGTTTATTGCTTTGCATTATTTTCATTCATCAATCTTATTATCGTTCTCCGTATTTTGCATAGCTTAATTAGTGAAACCTTATATTCTATCTCCCTATTCCCTGTGGATTTGACTACCTTCTCACCAAGGTAAATTTATTACTTCGACAAACCCGTGCACTTGCTGGATACACGCAAGGGGTCGTGTCACTTTGCTAGGAGGAAAGTATCTCCCAAGAAATTTCTCGACCATGTCTTTCCATGTCTTGATTGAACCCGGTGGTAGAGATGTGAGCCATCGGTATGCTGCGTCCCTAAGACTGAATGGGAAAAGTCGCAATCGGATAGCATCATCCGTTACCCCATTTATCTTGAATGTAGAACAAATTTGGAGGAAACGGGAAAGGTGATCGTGTGTATCTTCATTCGCAAGACCATTAAACTGGACTGAATTCTGGATCATGCCAATTGTGCTTGCTTTGATTTCGAAATTATGGGTTGCAATAGTAGGTGCATGGACATTGAATTCTTCACCCGTAAATTGTGGCCTTTCATATTCGGACAATGTTCGTCTCTCCTCGGCCATGACGGATGATGATAGATCCTCAACCAAAATGTCTTGCTCACTTGAGCTTTCACCAATTTCTCTTCTCCTATGATGCAAGGTCCTCTCAATTTCACTATCCGGCTCAACTAAGTCCACCGGATTTCCACGTGTCATACATGGTACCTTGCACAAATCAAGAAAGATAGAACAAATTAAACTCAAAGGAAATGAAAATAAAACAAAAGAAAAGAAACAATAAGAAAATGGCTAGAGCAATAAGCTAGAAGTTTCCTAGAATCCCTTAGATGTCCCCGGCAGCGGCGCCAAAAACTTGGTAGAGGAATCCCGCAAGTGTACGGGGTCGCCAAGTAATACCTAGTGCAAAAGCACAAGGATCGTATTCCACGGGGCTAAGAGTCTACTATTACTCTTTCATCACCTATTTTCTAACCAAACATCTCAAGCATGATTGTGGTACTCTAACAAGAACAATATGTATAAACAAATTAAGAGTCAAACAAATGGTTGCAAGTGCTACAATGATGTGTGAAGGCCTATGGATGTGGATCCCCTTGAGGGGTCATCATGAAAATGGAAGAACAGTAAAAAGATAGTTCGGGTGATTTAGACCGAAGGATCTCAAGATTAGATCAACCCCAATTTCTCGGCGATTGAGCCCTAATCCCATACGAATACCTAGTGGAATTTCTTCCTAACCGGTATTCCTACGATTGCATTAAGTACAAGGAGATCCCAATATAAGGGTACACTAAACCCTAGTTTACCCTTATAGATCGGAGGGCTATTGATACCCAATTTCTCGACAGTATCAATACAAGAAACCCCTATTTGTTCATGAAAGATCTAATACACGCGAGTAGGTCACGTCTACGTGTACAACTCAATAAAGAGCTATGGATTTCTCCTTCAAGTAGCTCTAGGCATGAAATACAATGAACAAATTCATAAATCAACCCAAACATGATATTAAGTGCAAATCATCCAAAATACATGATGAACCCCCCAAGGTTCACCAACATCCGGTGGCCTTGGGGGTCTAGTGTGCCATCATACAAACCATAACAATAAAGTAAAGCAAATCACACAAAAAGCTCATAAAGGACACTCCCTAGGTGAAATGATCAAGAAGAAGGTGGAGGTCCGGCCAAATGACGCTTTTCCTCGCCCAAAGAGTTGCCGAATGACGCTTCCCCTCGGCTTGGCACCTTGCTTACTTGATGGTGAAGCTCTCCCCTTGTTGATGATGCTCTTGCCTCCTTCTTTGGCTCCAAATCGTCGTCTTCTAAAAGGTATTTTCATTCTTCTCTTTGATGTGCCCGCCAAAAGTCTTCTCTTGAGCCCTAGAACTCCCAATTTATACCCCCGAAGCATACGGGCCGTGAAGGGGGCCGTATGGATGTAGATTGGATCAAGGAAACCCCAAATACCAAGCCTCACTGGGTAGTTAACTGGGTGGTTAACTGGGCAGTTAACTGGGTAGTGAAGGATAGGCAAAAATCTCAGGAAAGTCATTATTGGGTCGCAGACTGGGCAGTGAGGATAATGTTGAAATCTCTGGAAGTGCCTTACGGGGTAGCAGACGGGGCCGTGAGGGTCATGGAAAATTCTTATGGTTTTCTTGCCCGAAGACCCACCAGCTGCTACAGTGTGTATGCTACAGTTCTTCAGCTACAGTAGATCTGCTACAGTATGCGGCCCCGGTTTTTCTTCTCTTTTATGCCCAAAATATGTCTTCGTGTTCTCCATGGCTTCTACATGCCCTACAAAGAAAGTAATACTCGATTAAGCATAAATCGGGCATCAAAATGTCATAAAATACATGCAAAGTGCAACAAATACGTGTACTAAAATGCATACATTTAGACACTTATCAACAGGTCATCGAGAGTCAAGGGTCGTAGAGAAGTCTAATGCCGGGTATAGTGTGGGATTAGTCACGGTTGACCTTAGGTTTGGACCTTGTGCTTAAGGATTTCCACGACTCATTAGACATCAATTAGATGGTATAATACTAGTCTTGCACTAGAAGCACTAGTCCTAGGGGGAGCTTTGTCCGGGTACCCCATCTTTATATCGATTACCTCTCCTACCTTTATTGCCCTTTTTGCACTCTTTTACGTTCTTTTAGATATATATTTATATTGATTTCTCTTACCATCGATTCCATTTATTGCTAAAATAGTGATAACGCTTGTTTCTGAACACTATTCCTTGTGGATACGACAACCCACTCACCAGGGTATTTTAATACTTCGACAACCCGTGCACTTGCGGGGTACACACGCAAGGGGTGTGCCAAGTTTTTGGCGCCGTTGCCGGGGAATACTCGGTTTAGAGTTATTTGTACTTACTATTTTAGCTATTCATCATTCATTCTATTTCACCCTTTCTTATTCTCCCATCATTCTTATTTGTATTCTTTTGTTTTGTCTTACTTTTTCTTGCAAGGAGCCTAAATGGAGATTGATCCAGTCATTGAGCTATATTTTCAAGTTGAAGCTTTAAGCAAAAAGGTTGATAGAATTTTTGCTTCACAACAACAAAGCAACCCATGCTATAGCACATATCATCCAAATAAGAGGAGCTACCAAAATATTTTATGGAATAATGATGGACAACAATGGGAAGCACCTCAAGTGCAATTTCAGAAGGATGAGATATTCGAAGAGGAGGCACCTCAACGGAAAAAAGGGCTAGATAACTTTATTGAAGCATCCGATGCCTCTTTCCAAAGTATGGAAGCCACACGAAAGTGTCATAAAGCGTCCTATAACAACCTTGAGTATCAATTTGGATGGATACTTGACACACTCTCCAAGGAAAATGAAGTGTTTAAGCAAGCAACCCAAGTTCCCTGTAGGGATGATGTGGTAGTGAATGATAATGAAGAAATAGGGCAAACCGAGTACGTTCTTGTAAAAGTTGAAGATGGAAAAGAAGAACATCATTTGGAGAATTGGGATTGCTTGAATGAAGATTGTGCTTGTGAGCAAGAAAATTTTCAAGGGGATTTGCTAGTGTCATGTTCCTTTCAAGCTGAAAACACATAAGATGAAGCAAACCCTAAGATATTGGAGCAAGCATCTCTCTTTGGGATTGATCAACTCATAAAAAGCAAGAAAGAGATTTTTGGAAGGGAAAAAGATGTGTGGAGGATATTTAAACCATCCAATGACCCACCTATGCTAAACTTGGATATTTCCCAACCCAAATTGTTTTCTTGGAGGCAAAAAGTAATATGGTTGGATCCTGCAACAAATACTCCACCCCAGCAAGTCGATTTTTGGTTTAAAGGAAGTAGCTATGCAAGTTCTTGTCGGGAGGAATACACTCTTTTGAAGCCGCCTTAAGGTAAGAAAGAGGTACGTCAAGTTTAGTGACGTTAAACAAGAGATTCTTGGGAGCCAACCAAAGTTTTTATTGCTTTTCTAGGCTTTAGTTTAGTTTTTAGCATGAATAATTGCCTAGTTTCGGTGTTTTGATTTTATTATGTGTGTGCTATGATTTTTTATGGATTATTGGTTTTGTAGTGTGCCTAATTGTAATAGTCGAAGTTTTGGGTCATTTGAGTGTGTTTTCATTGATATCTGGTCATAATTTCATAGTTTATACAGGCTCTGAACCTTGTATTTGAGTTCTGAAATTTTTCTACAAAGCCTGTAAAATTTTTCTAAGTCATCTAGAGAAAACACACGGCTGTGTGGAATTTCCACACGGCCGTGTGAAGCATTTCAGGGCTCATCCCGAGCGTCACAGGTGTGTGTGACTACCCCTGTGAACGACCATGTGACGGGCACACGGCCGTATGGAATTTCCACACGGCCGTGTAGATCTCTGCAGAGCTACAGCTCTCCATCCCGAGAGTGACAGGGGCCAAGGCAGTGCCCATGTGTGTAGCACACGGCCTTTGTGGGTGAGCGTGTGCATAGCACACGGCCTTGTGGAACACTTAGATGATTTTCTTGACATCCAGAGAGGCCACAGGGGCGTGTGGGTGCCCTTGTGGCCGGCCTTGTGTTGGCCAGGTTGGGCACACGGCCGTGTGGAATTTCCACACTACCGTGTGGAATTTCCACACTACCGTGTGGATGTTCTAGAAAGCAAATAGAGTAAACACAGGGCGTGTCATTGCTCCTGTGACTGATTTCAATGGAGGCACACGGCGGTTTGGAATTTCCACATGGCCGTGTGGATGCGCAGAACACAAAAGGCTGTGACTTCTTTTAAAATCTATTTGTGCCTTTTCGATTATAAATGCCTCCACAATCAAGGTATGTTTCCTCCCATCTTTCTAACCCTCTCTTTGTCCATTTAAGGAGTTTTAAGTCGTTTTCAGGCCATATTCAAATTTTTTGATTTCCAGTTCGTCGGTAAGCATCTTTTCTCCTTTTCTTCGTCAATCTCATATTTTTTTTTTTCAACACCAGGATCACCATCAACAATAGTAGCATCACCGGCACTAATAGCAGACGACACCGATGCTTGAGGCCTTTTTAGCTTTATGTTTCTTTTGTATTATTTTACTTTTATTGAGCTTCACTAAACCCCACTATATATATGTGCAGATGGTCTTGGATGTAAGGAATTTGAGTACTAGTCATAGGCATGGTCATGGGACCATGTGTGCTCCACAAACCATTGAGACTCAACTCTCAATGAACCTAGCTCCATCAAACGCAACATTTGGAGTTCAGGGGAGTAATGTTTCAATTGCCCACTTCGACACTAATTGTTTTCCATTGCTTTATGTTTGATTGTGCTTGCATGCGTACATTGGGGACAATGTACATCTTAAGTGTGGGGGGAGTTCACTTTGCACACACCTTTACTTGTGCATTCAATTGCTTATGCTTATGTAGCCTATGGCGGTTCACCTTAGTTGCAACGTTTGTATTCTTAGAGTTTAGGAGAAGTTTTAACATTGTGTCCTATCATGCTCTAGTTTTTACTTGAATTTTAAGAAATTTTTGCTCGATTATCTTATTTTGCACACCTCACTCTTGGAATCTTTTGGAAACTCAAGTTTGAAGTTTTAAGGACAAGTTTATCATCGTTCTTAGTAAAGTTTTTAGTTTTACTTTGGAAAATACATAAACAAAAAATTGTGAGCTTGTGAATATTAGTTTAGCTTTTGCATTTGGGGTAGAAAAAGCTACCTCCTATGAAGTATGTAGCTACTCTTATAAGTCGGATATAAGTTATGCCCTAATGAGAGAAAAATCTATCTCATGGGAAGCGTGAAAGCTACTACCCTGGTAGAAAAAGCTACCTCCTCAAAAGTGTGAAAGCCACCTTTGGCAGCCACCTAGGAAAGGGCTACCTTAGAGGTTGAGTGAAGCTACTACTTCCTTACTTTGTGTATATAAATAAGTCCTTATAACAAGAGTTTGAGGATTACTCGTTGGTTCTCTTGAGTGAATCCGCACACACTTACACATTTTTGAGTTGCTATCTTTTTTTATTCCAGTTTTTAGCTAGAGCAATGGTAACCTTATGCAATGTTTTGATTTTCCCTTACTTGTAGAATGCTTCTTTTGCATACTTTTGGTGAACCTAAGGCCGGGCACTTTCAATTGTTCTTCCCAAGTACTTTCACGTTGTATTTTGCTTGAGGACAAGCAAAAGCTTAAGTGTGGGGGAGTTTGATAAGTGCTTGTGTTATAGTAATACGAAGTATTATTGTCTTACATTGAGCATTACTTTTCTCAGATTTAATCACTAATTAGTGTGTATTTGTGTTCTTTCGTACATTGTAGGGTTGTGGAAAAGATTTAAAGAAGAAGAAGCAAGAATAGGTCACGAACGTGATTGTTGAGGGAGTTCTTGGACCGGTCAAGGAACAAGGTATAAGTTCTGGTCAAAGACATGTGAGTGTGTGCCAAACTCCAATTGGGGTTTAGTGAATACTTGATTTGGAGGACACAAAGGCAGTCACACTCACATGTTCCGACTTGTGCAACATTATCAATAGATTCGTCAATGTGTTTCAAGTGAAGATGCAACGTGTTCTCCCATTGATTGTGTGTCCAATTCAATGGCCTCAATGAAATACGATGAATCCGAGAGCATTTTCGGTGAAGTGCTATAGCAAAACACTGTAGCAAGTTACTATTTGCAGTCTGCTGAAAATCAGCAAAACAGAATTTCCATATGGCCGTGTGGAATTAACACACAAGCATGAGGAAATTCTTATTTTCCACAGGGCAGTGTGGAAAATCCACAGGGGCGTGTGGAACTCCGATTTCAGATCGATTTTAACCTATAAATAGCATGTTTTCAGATCTATTTGGGACCCCCCACGTTCTATCCCTTGCCTATCTTTTGGGGGGCTTTCGGCTAGGGTTTGGAGAGGTTCTTGGAGGTCTTTGGAGGTAAATATATGGCATTGACATTGACATCTTTTTGAAGAAAGCTATTGGGGGAGCTTTCATCGCCATCGATTTGGCGAGGTGTGCCCTAGGCTTGACAAGGGATTCGTGGAGAAGATTAGGTGGCTCCACAAGACCATCGATAAGATCTACAAGTGGGTTTTCTTTATGGTTTTTATGCATATGTTCTCAAACTCTTTATTGATTTTGTATTGCTCCATGGAGAGCTAAACCCTAGTGGGTATTCGGACTTGTAAACCCTATGATGATATTGTTTCTATGACTTTTATTATGCTTTATTAATTTGATGTTTTCTTATTAAGTTCCAATCTTGCATGCCGATTGTATGAGATTTTCCCTTAGCCGCGACACTAGGGTTGAGAATCTATTAGGTTATCCTTTGAGAGTGTGACAACCTCTATAGGATTAGACTACAAAAGGTTGGAGAGGGTTAAGAGGGTGAGTCGAGAGGTAGCGGAACGTCCCCTTTCCCCTCCGGTGTGAATTTCCCTACCTCCGTATCCCAAGAATTAATCGTGATTGAAGTAGAGTGAAGTACTAAGAGATGAACTCCCTTATGAAGGGTTGAGTGAATCCTAGGACTGGAGCTTAACTTAGATTAGGGTTCTTCCACCTGGACCAAAGGGTTAGAACTATAATTAGGCAGAGGGTCTGGACCAAATGTACGTATTATACATGTATGTTTGCATATAAATAAAGTATTTTTATATGTGTGGATGCCCGTTTTTGGTCTAAATTGGTTTATTTCGTGTTATAAGTACCAAAGTTACCGTGGGGAGCTCGACAACATGATTTAAGGAGAAATTGGCAAGGAAAACACTATTTTTGAGGCCCGATACTATAGCGACTGTAGCAGTGCTGTAGCATGAGAACTTGGCGAAACGGCTAAGTCTGGAGGTCTATGTGGGCACACAACTGACCGCATACAGCCCTATAGCAGAGCACTGTAGAAAGATACTGTAGCATTTTACTTTAGCACTTCCTTGCAGCAACTTATACAAAATTCGGGGGTGCTACAATGCCCGTATACGGACCGCATGGCATCCCAAAAGTTGCTTTTAAAGGGGATCAGGGCACTTTTCTTTATGTCTTTTGGCCACCATTTCTCCACCATCATCTTCCTAGGCTTCAAGGGGTTGGAGAAGGAAAATCTGAAGGGAAGAAGAGGGATCTATCAAGGAGCACATCTAGCAGTTCGTCGGCGCCGATCCATCGGATTCTCATCACCACCTCCTAGTCTTCATCTTAGGGTAGGGTTTATGAGCTTTTTGTTGTATTTCTTGTTGTTTATACTCTCTCCATTGTTGATGATGAACTAGACTCCCAAGGTCACCTGGCATCCGGTGAACCTTGGGATGAACTTGCTTGTATGAATACTTGATTTACATGTATGGTATTTGTGTGGTTTATGGTTCAAGCTTGGTGCACTTTGATGTATTGGTATGCATGAGAACTCTGTGTATCGATTTATAGGTTATACTAGGTTGCGTGACCATCATCTTAGTATTAGACACACCAAGTTTGGAAGGGATCCATGTACGAATACGCCGTGACCATCGGGTATTTTGTGCCCCTCCAACCATTAGGGTTGAGCCTAGATATTGTGTTTGACCTTAATTAGGGATTTCCCTAGGCGTAATGCAATCGTGTGAGGATTTGGGCCGAATTGATTCCGTATTCCAATACTCGTACCGGATTAGGGGTTATCACAGTGACCATCGGGGTGACCTACCTTTGGACATCTCTTGGCCTAACCACCTTTGCCTATGTAATTTGAGTACCCTTTTAGCTTTAGTAGTCCTGAGGGGATCCTCGCCCTGGGACCTCGAACTTTCATTGTTACTTGCTTCCTTAGTATGCTTATGTGGTGAGCCTTAGTCCATGTGTTTATAGTTTTCTCTTTATTATTTCTCTTACCTTGTTTTAAATCTATATTTGGTAGACTAGACAGTGTCATCTAGTGGGGAGTAATAGCAGCTCTTTGGATCCCAGGGAATACGACCCCCTCGTGCTCGTGCTAGGGGTATTACTTGGCGACACCATGCACTTGCGGGTGAGAAATTAGTGTCTTTCACTTGGAATCCCTAGAACTCCATGCAATTTCACACGGTGCTAGGCATTAGTATGATGTACTCTCCTGGGGCTTAGGTGACAGGTCATCGAGAGTCAAGGGTCGTAGAGAAGTCTAGAGCCGGGTATAGTGTGGGAACATTTGTACTTTGCTATTTTAGCTATTCATCATTCATTCTATTTCACCCTTTCTTATTCTTCAGTCATTCTTATTTGTTTTCTTTTGTTTTGTCTTACTTTTTCTTGCAAGGAGCCTAAATGGAGATTGATCCAGTCATCGAGCTATATTTTCAAGTTGAAACTTTAAGTAAAAAGTTTGATAGAATTTTTGCTTCACAACAACAAAGCAACCCATGCTACATCACATATCATCCAAATGAGAGGAGCTACCAAAATGTTTTATGGAATAATGATGGACAACAATGGGAAGCACCTCAAGAGCAATTTCAAAAGGATGAGATATTCGAAGAAGAGGCACCTCAGTGGGAAAAAGTGCTAGATAACTTTATTGAACCATCCGATGCCTCTTGACAAAATATGAAAGCCACACGAAAATGTCATGAAGCCTCCATAACAACCTTGAGCATCAATTAAGATGGATACTTGACACACTCTCCAAGGAAAATGAAGTACTTGAGAAAACAACGCAAAGTCCTTGTAGAGATGATGTGGTAGTGAACAATAATGAAGAAATGGGGCACACCAACTACGTTGCTGTAGAAATTGAAGAGAAAGAATAAGAACATCATGTTGAGAATTTGGATTTCTTAAGAGAACAGTGTGCTTGTGAGCAAGAAAATATTCAAGGAGATATGCTAGTGTCATGTTCCTTTTAAGCTGAAAATACACAAGAAGAAGCAAATCCTAAGGTAATGGAACAAGCACCGTTCTTTGGGATTGATCAACTCATAAAAAGCAAGAAAGAGATTTTGGGAAGGGAAAAAGATGTGGGGCGGATACTTAAACCATCCAATGACCCACCTATGCTAAGTCTGGATAATTCCCAACCCAAATTGTTTCCTTGGAGGCCAAAAGTAAGATGGTTGGATCCTCCAACAAATACTCCACTCCGGCAAGTCGATTTTTGTTTTAAAGGAAGTAGCTATGCAAGTTCTTGTCGAGAGGAATACACTCTTTTGAAGCCGCCTTAAGGTAAGAAAGAATTACGTCAAGCTTAGTGACGTTAAACAAGCGATTCTTGGGAGCCAACCAAAGTTTTTATTGTTTTTCTAGGCTTTAGTTTAGTTTTTAGCATGAATAATTGCCTAGTTTCGGTGTTTTGATTTTATTATGTGTGTGTTGTGATTTTGTATGGATTATTGGTTTTGTAGTGTGCCTAATTGTAATTGTCGAAGTTTTGGGTCGTTTGAGTGTGTTTTCATGGATCTCTGGTCGAATTTTTATCGTATATGTAGGCTCTGAATATTGTATTTAAGTTTCTAAAATTTTCTGCAAAGCCTGTTCTTTTATCTAAGTCATCCAGAGAAGACACACGGCCATGTGGAATTTTCACATGGGCGTGTGTCACAGTTCAGAACTCATCCAGAGAAGACACAGGGGCGCGTGGCTGCCCCTATGAACGACCTTGTGAAGGCACACGGGCGTGTGGAATTTCCACATGGCCATGTGCATCTCTGCAGATGCGACAACTCTCCATCATGATAGTCACAGGGGCCATGTGATTACCACTGTGAGTACCCATGTGTATAGCACACGGCCGTGTGAAATTTTCACATGGCCATGTGGATGTTTCGTAGAACAAGAACTTCATCCAGAGGCTCACAGGGGACGTGTGAGTGCCCCCTGTGGGTGAGCGTCTGCATGGCACACGGCCGTGTGGAATTTTCACATAGTTGTGTGAAATGCATAGATGATTTTCTTGAGATCCAGAGAGGCCACAGGGGCGTGTGAGTGCCCCTGCAGCCGGCCTTATGTTGGCCAGGTTGGGCACACGGCCGTGTGGAATTTCCACCTGCCGTGTGGATGTTCTAGAAAGCAAACATAGGAAACACAGGGCGTGTCATTGCCCCTGTGGCTGATACCAGTGGAGGCACACCGCCATCTGGAATTTCGACACGGTTGTGTGGATGCGCAGAACACAAAAGGCTATGACTTCTTTTAAAATCTATTTGTGCCTTTTTGATTCTAAATGCCTCCACACTCAAGGAATGTTTCCTTCCATCTTCCCAACCCTCTCTTTGTCTTTTTTAAGGAGTTTTTAAGTTGTATTCTGGCCATATTTGAAGTTTTTGATTTCCATTTCGTCGGTGAGCATCTTTTCCCCTTTTCTTCGTCAATCTTTTCTTTTCTTTTTCAGCACCAGGATCACCATAAAAAACAGCAGCAGCATCAGCACCAATAGCAGACGACACTGACGCTTAAGGCCTTTTTATTTTTATGTTTCTTTTGTTTTATTTTACTTTTCTTGAGCTTCACTAAACCCCCTTGTATGTACGTGCAGATGGTCTTGGATGTAAAGAATTTGAGTACGAGTCATAGGCACGGTCATGGGATCGTGTGTCCTCCACAAACCGTTGAGGCTCAACTCTCAATGAATATAGGTCCATCAAACGCAACACTTGGAGTTCAGGGGAGTATTGTTTCAATTGCCCCTTCCCACATATTTTGTTTGATTACTATATTTTTATTGTGCTTATATGCGTACATTGGGGACAATGTACATCTTAAGTGTTTGGGCGAGTTCACTTTGCACACAACTCTACTTGTGCGTTCAATTGCTTATGCTCATGTAGCCTATGGCGGTTCACCTTAGTTGCAACGGTTGTATTCTTAGGGTTTAGGAGAATTTTTAACATTGTATCTCATCATGCTCTATTTTTCACTTGAATTTTAGGGAATTTTTGCTCGATTATCTCATATTGCACAACTTACTCTTGGAATCTTTTGGAAACTCAAGCTTAAAGTTTTTAAGGATAAGTTAATATTTGTTTTAGTGAGTTCTTAGTTTTGTTTTGGGAAATATATGAGAAAAATGATAAGAAAAAAAAATGAAAAAATATGGAAAAAGGAAAAAGAAAAAAAAATGATGAGTTTGTGAATATTTGCTTTGTTTTAGTTGTGCATTTGGGGTGGAAAGAGCTACCACCTATGAAGTATGTATCTACTCTCATAAGTCGGATACAAGTTATGCCCTAATGAGAGAAAGAGCTATCTCATGGGATGCATGAAAGCTACTACCCCAGTAGAAAGAGCTACCTCCTCGAAAGCGTGAAAGCCACCTTTGGTGGCCGCCTAGCTACATTAGAGGTTGTGTGAAGATATTACTTCCTTTCTTTTTGTTTATAAGTAAGTCCTTTTTAACAAGAGTTTGAGGAGTACTTTTTTGGTTGTCTTGAGTGAGTCCACACACACTTACACATTTTTGAGTTTTCTTTCTTTTTTATTCGAGTTTTTAGCTAGAGCATTGATATCTTTATGCAATGTTTTGATTTCCCCTTACTTGTAGAATGCTTCTCTTGCACACTTTTGGTGAACCTAAGGCTGAGCACTTTCAATTGTTCTTCCCAAGTATTTTCACAGGTTATTTTTGCTTGAGGACAAGCAAAAACTTAAGTGTGGGGAAGTTTGATAAGTGCTCGTGTTATCATAATACGAAGTATTATTATCTTACATTAAGCATTACTTTAATTAGATTTTATTGTTAATGTGTGTGCATTTGTATGCTTTTGTGCATTGTAGTGTTGTGGAACCAATTTCGAGAAAAAGAAGCAAGAATAGGTTATGTTCGCCATTGTTGAGGAGTTCTCGGACCAAGCAACGAACAATGCACGAGTCTAGACTTGTGGGTGTGTGCCAACCTCCATTGGAGGGGCACAAGGGCAATCACATGCACAAAAGTCTAACTCGTGTGGTATTGGAGAACTTTGCCAATGAAGAAAAATGAAGTAATCGACATAATCTAACAGTGATTGTGTGCCCAATTCAATGGCCTCGATGAAGAACAATGAATTTGGGAGCATTTCGGCGAAGTGTTGTAGCAGTTACTGTAACTAATTACTGTAGCAAGTTACTGTTCACAGTCTGCCGAAAATCAGCAAAACAGAATTTCCACATGGGCGTGTGGAAATTCCATACGGCCATGTGGAAATTCTGCAGGCCCGAGTGAAAAATCCACAGGGGCGTGTGGAACTCCGATTTCAGCCTGATTTCAGCCTATAAATAGCCCGTTTTAAGATCTATTTGAGGACCCCCCTTCTATCTCTTGCCTATCCTTTGGGGGGCTTTCGGCTAGTGTTTCGAGAGGTTCTTTGAGGTCTTTGGAGGTGATTATATGGCATTGACATCGACATCCTTTGGAAGAAAGCTATTGGGGGAGCTTTTGTCGGCATCGATTCAGCGAGGTGTGCCCTAGGCTTGACAAGGGATTCGTTGGAGAAGACACGCGGCTGCACAAGACCATCGATACGATCTACAAGGTGGTTTTCTTTATGGTTTTTATGCATATGTTCTTAATCTCTTTATTGATTTTGTATTGCTCCATGGAGAGCTAAACCCTAGTGGGTATTTGGAGCCACCTCCAGGGCAGGCAGAGGCCGAGGCACCACCCACAGCATCGGAGCCACCTCCAGTGCGGATATTTTCTCCGTCTCGGGGCCAGGACAGGTTCGAACGCCTTGAGAGTGCTGTGGGTATCGTACAGGTAGAGCTGGGCGAGATGAGGGCCGCACAGGTGATAGAGTTCGCAGAGATGAGTGCCACACAGGCAGCACAGTTTGCTCAGATATCGACATAGCCTGCCGCAGTTATTCAGTTCTTTGAGGGATCCCATCACCACCTCCATCTCCATCTTCTCCAGCTCCATCAGCAGCAGATCCACCTACAGAGCCAGCAGCAGCAACAGTAGTGATAAGTGCTTGTGTTATAGTACCAAGAAGCGTTATTATCTTACATTGAGCATATCTTTTATCAGATTTTATCACTAAATGGTGTGCATTTGTGTACTCTTATGCATTGTAGGTTTGTGGAGCTAATTTGGAGAAGAAGAACGAAGTTGGATCGTGTTCACCGTTGTTGGGAAGTTTTCGGACCAAGCAAGGAACAAGGCATGAGCCTGGACTTGTGAGTGTGCGCCAACCTCCTTTGGAGTGGCACATAGGCAGTCACATTCACAATAAGTCTAACTCGATTAGCTTAGGAGAACTTCAACAAAAAGGATGCTTGAAGCAATTGGCATGATCTACCATTGATTGTGTGCCCAAATCAATGGCCTCGATGAAGAACAATGGATTCGGAAACGTTTCAGCGAGTACTGTAGCAGCGCTGTAGTTTTGTTGATGCAGTAAACACTGTAGCATGCTACAGTTCAATTTCTGCCAAGAATCTGGATTCCAGAGACTTCACACGGGCGTGTGAAAATTCCACACGGCCGTGTGAATTAATTTTTTCAGCCAAACAGAAACTTCACACGGGCGTGTGGAAATTCCACACGGCCGTGTAAAGTCCTAAAGCCACAACTCAACATTATAAAAGCCTGATTTGGAGACTTTTTGGAATATCTTTTGACCTATCTTTCTCCCCAACTTATGGAATGTTCGGCTAGGGTTTCAGAGAGGATTTCGTGGAGGTTTCGAGCAAGTCATCGGCATCGTCATCGACGTCCGACGGCCGCACAAGACCATATGCAAGGGGGTTTTCAACGACGCTTTTAATTTATACTTTCTTTCATATTTTGATGAACATGTATAGCTCCATGAGGAGCTAAACCCCTTGTGGGTATTCGAACTTGTAAACCTTAGGATTATTATGTTTCTTTGACATTGTTATTATGCTTTTCCGTTATTGATGAATAAAATTGAGTTTCAATCTTGATTAATTTTGTTATTATTTTCCCTTAGCAGTGACACTAGGGTTGAGAACAATTTAGGTAATCCTTTGGAGGTGTGACAACTCCTATATGGTTAGACTACTTAGGATTGAAGAGGGTTGAAAGGGTGAGTCATGAGGTAGCGAAACGCCCCCTTTCCCCTCCGATGTGATTTTCCCAACCTTCGTGTTCAATGATTCATTAGCGGTCGAGATGGAGTGAAGTGCTAGGAGATAAACTCCCCTGGGGCTTAGTTGCACGAGCATCAGAGTGAAGGATTGTGGTGAATCTTAGTGTTGGGGCTTAATCTAGACTAGGGTTCTCTCACCTGGACCAAAGGGTTTGAACTACATATAGGAACCGGGTTTATCACTAGGAATCCCTAGAACTTAAAGCAATTCCACATAGTGTGAGGCTTAGGAAGACGAACTCCCCTAGGGCTTAGTTGACAGGTCAACGAGAGTCAAGGGTCGTAGTGAAACCTATTGCCGGGGCATAGTGTTGGAATTAGTCACGGTTGACCTTAGATTTGGGACCGTGTGCTTAAGGATATCCTCGACTCAATAATCATTAATAGGAGAGTATAATAGCATTGTCTTGCACTTGAAGCATAAGTCCTAGGCGTAGCTTGTCCGTGTACTGACAGGGGCCCGAAAGTACACGGGTTACTGAAGTAATAAATACCATAGTGAGTGGTAGTCGAATCCACAGGGAATAGGTTTAGACACAAGCTTTCAATATTTAACTAAATGATGTGCGAGGGTGAAAATTAGTTCAGTGTGTGTATGTGCAATAGTAATTGAAAATAAAAATAAAGTAAAAGAAGTATGGAAGATGGAAAAATGCAAACAAAGGTAATAAGAGGAAGACAATCAGTGAATAAAGATGGGTACCCGGACAAGCTACCCCTAGGACTTATGCTTCAAGTGCAAGACAATGCTATTATACTCTCCTATTGATGATTATTAACTCGAGGATATCCTTAAGCACACGGTCCCAAATCTAAGGTCAACCGTGACTAATCCCAATACTATGCCCCAATAAAATTTTTCACTACGACCCTTGACTCTCATTGACCTGTCAACTAAGCCCTAGGTGAGTTTGTCTTCCTAAGCCTCATACTATGTGGAATTGCTTTAAGTTCTAGGGATTCCTAGTGATAAACCTGGTTCCTACATGTAGTTCAAACCCTTTGGTCCAGGTGAGAGAACCCTAGTCTAGATTAAGCTCCAATATTAACAATCACTACAACCCTTCACTCTGTTGAAATTGAATAGCAGCTTGCTATAATGTTTTGCTGTAGTAACAAGCTACATTGCTGCTATAGTACTCGACGAAACGCTCCCGAATCCGTTGTTCTTCATCAAGGCCATTGATTTGGGCACACAATCAATGGTAGATCGTGCCGATTGCTTCAAGTCTCCTTCTTGGTGAAGTTCTCCTAAGCTACACGAGTTATACTTGTTATGAATGTGACTGCCTTTGTGCCTGAAAATCAGTTTTCCAGAATTTTCACACGGGCTTGTGGAAATTCCACACGGCCGTGTGAAATCCCGATTTCAGCAAATTTAAAGCCGCGACTCCGCATTATAAAAGCCCGATTTGGAGACTTTTTGAGAGATCTTTTGACCTAATTTTCTCCTCAACTTTGGAGAGGGGCAGCTAGGGTTTTGGAGAGGACTTCGTGGAGGTTTGGAGCGCGTCATCGGCATCGTCATCGACGTCCGGCGGCCGCACAAGACCACGGCCACACCATACGCAAGGGGGTTTTCATCTATGTCTTTACTTCTTGTTTTATTATATACATTGATGAACATGTATAGCTCCATGAGGAGCTAAACCCCTTGTGGGAATTCGGACTTGTAAAACTCTAGGGTTATTATGTTTCTTTGACATTGTTATTATGCTTTTCCATTATTGATGAATAAGAATTGAGTTTCGATCTTAATTTTATCTTGCTATTGTTTTTCCTTAGATGTGACACTAGGGTTAAGAGCAATCTAGGTTTTCCATTGGAGGTGTGACAACTCCTATAGGATTAGATTCTTTAAGATTGAAGAGGGTTGAGAGGGAGAGTTGTGAGATAGCGATGTACCCCTTTCCCCTCCGGTGTGATTTCTCCCTACCTCCGTTTCCTTGATTTAATAGCGGTCAAGATAGAGTGAAGTGCTAGGTAGATAAACTCCCCTGGGGCTTAGTTACCCGAGTAACGGAGTGAAGGGTTGAAGTGAATCCTACGCACTGGGGCTTAATCTAGACTAGGGTTCTTCCTCCTGGACCAAAGGGTTAGAACTACACATAGGAACAGGTTTAATCACTAGGAGTCCCTAAAACGTAATGCAATCCCACGTAGTGTGAGGTTTAGGTAGATGTACTCCCCTGGGACTTAATCGTGTGAGTGATAGAGTGAAGGGTTGTTGTGAATCCTAATACCGGGGCATAGTGTTGGGGTTAGTCACGGTTGACCTTAGGTTTGGGACCGTGAGTCTAAGGATTTCCTCGACTTAATTAGCATCAATAGGAAGGTATAATAGCATAGTCTTGCACTAGAAGCATAGATCCTAGAGATAACTTGTTCGGATACCCCACTTCATTAATTGTTAAATCCTCTTTAATCTCTTTTCTTGCGATTTCTAATCTTTCACCTTTCTGTATTTAATTTCCTGTCTTTAGTATAATTGTTCTCACAATTCACACACAAATCGATTACTACTTTTCCGTACTTCGCATAGTTTTAATAGTGAAATCTCGTATTCTAATTCCCTATTCCCTGTGGATTCGACTACCCTCTCACCGGGGTAACTTTTATTACTTTGACAAACCCGTGCACTTTCGGGGATCCTGTCAGTGCCCCCCAAAGGAGGTTGGCACACACTCACAAGTCCAGGCTCGTGCCTTGTTCCTTGCTTGGTCCGAAAACTTCCCAACAACAGCGAACACGATCCAACTTCGTTCTTCTTCTCCAAATTAGCTCCACAAACCTACAATGCATAAGAATACACAAATGCACACCATTTAGTGATAAAATATGATAAAAGATATGCTCAATGTAAGATAATAATACTTCGCGGTACTATAACACAAGCACTTATCAGGTAGCCATCTTTATTCACTGATTGTTGATAAGTGCTTGTGTTATAGTAATACGAAGTGTTATTTTCTTACATTGAGCATTACTTTTCTCATATTTAATCACTAATTAGTGTGTATTTGTGTTCTTTTGTGCATTGTAGGGTTGTGGAGAAGATTTAAAGAAGAATAAGCAAGAATAGTTCATGAATGTGATTGTTGAAGGAGTTCTTGGACCGGTCAAGGAACAGGGCATAAGTTGGAGTCAAAAGACCTATGAGTGTGTGCCAAACTCCAATTGGGGTCTAGTGAATACGTGATTTGGAGGATACAAAGGCAGTCACACTCACATGTTCCGACTTGTGCAACATTATCAAAAACTTCGTCAATGTGTTTCAAGTAAAGATGCGACGTGATCTACCATTGATTGTGTATCCAATTCAACGGCCTCAATGAATAACGATGAATTCGGGAGCATTTTCGGTGAAGTACTGCAGCAATTACTGTAGAAAGTACTGTAGCAAGTTGCTGTTCACAGTCTGCCGATAATAAGCAAAACAGAATTTCCACACGGGCGTGCGGAATTAACACACGGGCGTGTGGAAATTTTGGTTTTTCACAGGGCCGTGTGGAAAATCCACAGGGGTGTGCGGAACTCCGATTTCAGCCTATAAATAGCCCGTTTTCAGATCTATTTGGGGACCCCCCTTTCTATCTCTTGCGTATCTTTGGGGGCTTTCGGTTAGGGTTTGGAGAGGTTCTTGGAGGTCTTTGGAGGCGAATATACGGCATCGACATAGACATCCATTGGAAGAAAGCTATTGGGGGAGCTTTCGTCGGCATCGATTCGGCGAGGTGTGCCCTAGGCTTGACAAGGGATTCGTTGGAGAAGACACGCGGCTCCACAAGACCATCGATACGATCTACAAGGTGGTTTTCTTTATGGTTTTTATGCATATGTTCTTAATCTCTTTATTGATTTTGTATTGCTCCATGGAGAGCTAAACCCTAGTGGGTATTTGGACTTGTAAACCCTAGGATTATTATGTTTCTATGACATTGCTATTATGCTTTTCCATTATTGATGAATAAATTCGAGTTTCAATTTTAATTATCTTTTGCTATTGTTTCCCCTTAGCCGTGACACTAGGGTTGAGAGCAATCTAGGTTACCCTTTGGAGGTGTGACAACTCCTATGGGGTTAGACTACTTAAGATTGAAAAGGGTTGGGAGGGTGAATCGTGAGGTAGCCAAGCGTCCCCTTTCCCCTCCGGTGTGATTTCTCCCTACCTCCGTTTTCCTTGATTTATTAGCGGTCGAGATGAAGCGTCGTAGTTCGGGGCTTAATCTAGACTAGGGTTCTTCCACCTGGACCAAAGGGTTAGAACTATACATAGGAACAGGTTTTATCACTAGGAATCCCTAGAGCTTAAAGCAATCCCATGTAGTATCAGGCTTAGGAAGATAGACTCCCCTAGGGTTTAGTTGGCAGGTCAACGAGAGTCAAGGATCGTAGTGAATCCTAATGCCGGGGCATAGTATTGGGGTTAGTCACGGTTGACCTTAGGTTTGGGACCGTGTGTTTAAAGATGTCCTCGACTCAATTAACATCAATAGGAAAGTATAATAGCATAGTCTTGCACTAGAAGCAATAGTCCTAGGGGTAGCTTGTCCGGGTACCCCATCTTTATATCGATTACCTCTCCTACCTTTATTGCCCTTTTTTGCACTCTTTTACTTTATTTTGCATTTATATATATATATATATATACTTCTCTCATCATCGACTACTTTCATAGCTAAATAGCGATAACACTTGTTTCTGAACACTATTCCCTATGGATACGACTACCCACTCAACAGGGTATTTTATTACTTCGACAACCCATGCACTTGCGGGGTACACATGCAAGGGGTGTGTCAATTATCTTCCTCTTATTAACTTTGTTTGCATTCTTCCATCTTCCATACTTCTTTTACTTTATTCTTATTTTCAATTACTCTTGCACCACTGAACCAATTTTTACTCTCGTACATCACTTAGTTAAATAACCTATTCCTTATCGATTCGACTACTCCTCACCGGGGTATTTATTACTTTGACAACCCTTGCACTTTCGTGCCCCTATCAAAGTTTTTGGCGCCGTTGCCGGGGAATAGGCGTATTTTAGATATTTGTTTTCGCTATTTTAGCTATTTCACTTCGTTTTCTATTTCACACTTCTTATATCTATCATCGTTCTTATTTGTTTTCTTTCTCTTGTTTTCGGCTACAGGTTATGACTTGAGGGAACCCTTTGATTCTTATTGAAGGAGACCCTGACATTGGAAGAAGAACACATCGTAAAGGGAAGGAACCTGGGCAAGAAGCTTCAAATCAAGCCGATATTGAGACAGAAGGATCAGAAACAATGGCAGAACAGAATGAAAAACAACGGACATTGTCTTATTTTGCTAGACCCGCAGTCATGGGGACCCAATCGAGCATTGTGAGGCCCCCAATTATGGCAATGAATTTTGAGTTGAAGCCGTCATTCGTTCAGATGTTGCAACAGTCCGTACAATTTAATGGGTTGGTCGATGAAGATCCCAACAGTCATATAGAGAATTTCCTCGAAGTGTGTGACATGTTGAAGATTAATGGAGTAACGGACGACGCAATTTGTTTGAGAGCCTTCCCATTTTCATTGAAAGGAAAAGCAAGACATTGGCTTCATTCATTACTGAGAGCATCCATCACTACATGGGAGGAGATGGCCGAGGCATTCTTGGCTAGATACTTTCCACTGGGAAAATCCGCAAGGCTCCAGAATGAGATATCATCCATTGTGCAAATGGAATTGGAGTCTTTATTCGAGACATGGGATAGGTTCAACGAGCTCCTTCGCAAGTTCCCACAACATGGATTTTCTGAGTGGATGATCATTCACACCTTCTAGAACGGGTTAAATCCGAGTGCCAAGCAACTCTTAGATGCAGCGGCCGGAGGAACTTTAGGAAACAAGACTCCCGGTGAAGCCCAGCACCTTCTAGAGGAGATGGCTATGAATAGCTATCAATGGAATTCAAGGGACAGAAAGAAGGTTGCCGGAATTCATGAAGTTGACGCGGTTACATCTTTGGCGGCACAAGTGGAATCGTTGAGTAAGAAACTAGATGCACTAGCTTCCCCAAGAGTTGCGGCCATCACTACTTGTAATGGTTGTGGGGGAGGTCGCGCTTCAAGTGATTGTCCTATTGTTATTGGAGGCACTAGTGTGGTGGAGCAGGCTGATTTTGTGGGAAATTCTTATAGAGGACAAGGCCAAGGCAACCCGTACAGTGGAACTTACAATCAGGGGTGGAAGAACCACCCAAATTTCTCTTGGAGCAATCAAGGGCAGTCGCAACAAAAGAACAATACACCAACGGGATTTCAAATTCAACAAGCTCCGAATCTAGAAAGTCGAGTGACCGGGCTAGAGGGAAAGATGACCGATCTTGAGAGAGCCCTCACGAGATTTGTTTCTTCATCGGATGCTAGATTTCAGTCGGTGGAGGCTACTCTTCGCAATCACACCGTCTCCCTACACAATTTGGAAGATCAAGTAGGGCAAATTGCGAAAACATTGGCGGAAAGACCTCAAGGTAGTTTGCCAACTAATACGGAGACCAATCCGAGAGAGCAAGTGAAGGCAATTACCTTGAGAAGTAGAAAAGAGATCGAGAGAAATCTCCCTCTTGAGAAGTCAAAAGAAGCACCCAAAGTTGAAGAGGTAGGTGAAGAAACAATGAAGGAGAAGGAGGTGGTACCACCACCCTACAAGCCTAGGATTCCCTACCCTTCGAGGTTGAAAAATGACCAAGACAATGAACAATACAAGAAATTTCTGGGCATCTTCAAACAGTTGCACATCAACATACCGTTCGTGGAAGCATTGGCACAAATGCGTAAGTATGTGAAGTTCTTGAAAGACCTCTTGACCAACAAGAGGGAGTTGGAAGAGAGTGCAGCTGTAGTCTTTGATGCTAATTGCTTGGCCGTCTTACAAAAGAACATGCCGAGTAAGAGAAAAGATCGCGGGAGTTTCATCATACCTTACAACATTGGCAATTTGGGTGAAGAGATGGCATTGGCTGATTCCGGGGCAAGTATCAACGTTATGCCCTACACATTCTTCCAAAAGCTACGCTTGGGTGACCCTAGACCAACTCGGATGACACTTTAAATTGCGGATCGATCGGTGAGTCATCCGAGGAGGATTGTGGAAGATGTGTTGGTGAAGGTAGACAAGTAAATCTTTCCCGTCGACTTTATTGTGCTTGATGTGGATGAGGATGTCGAAGTACCGCTGATTTTTGGGAGGCCATTCTTGCGCACTTCCAAGGCTTTGATAGACATGGACGGTGGAGAGCTCACATTCAGAGTTGGAGATGACAAGCTCACCTATCACCTCGCCGAAGCCATGAGACATTCTCTTGATTTTGATGACACTCTATATTATCTTGATGCTACTAATGAGTGTATTAATGAATATGTACAGGAAATGATGAACCCGGATCCATATTAAGGGTGAGCGGACCAAGATGAGGGGATTGAAGAAGAAGCGCTAACCACTTGGTCTAGTCGAGAAGAAGGTCGAGCCAAAACTGGGGCTCATAAAGAAGATGAGAAGAAAAATCAAGAGAGTGAAAAGATGCCACACCAAAGGCCCCAAGGTCAATGGGGATAATCAAGTAAGGAGTGAGGGTGTTTCGCCCTGGTGTGGTAACAAAATCACTAACTCTACCCCTACTCTACAAGGACTACGTTCTACATGCTTTCAGGTTGTAGAGAAGAGCACAACTTCTATTCATGAGCCACCGTAAGGTAAGACCAGGTACGTCAAGCTAAGTGACGTTAAACAAGCCCTTCTTGGGAGGCAACCCAAGCTTTTACAATTTCACATGGCCGTGTGAAACTCTGCAGAGACCCCCCTTCTATCCCGAGAAAGCACAGGGGCGTGTGGGTTCCCCTATGGAAGAGCCTGTGAACAGCACATGGCCGTGTGGAGTCTTCACACGGCCGTGTGGAATACTTAGGGTTTCTCGGGCAAGTCAGAGAGGCCACAGGGGCGTGTGACATGCCCCTGTGACCGGCCTCGTGTTCCTTTTTAGGTTGGGCACACAACCGTGTGGAATTTTGACACGGCCATGTGAATATTTTCAGAGACCTTATGTGTTTTCCAGTGAATCCACAGGGGCGTATACCAGCCCCTGTGGAGTCCCC
This sequence comes from Dioscorea alata, assembly GCA_020875875.1. Lineage (NCBI taxonomy): Eukaryota > Viridiplantae > Streptophyta > Magnoliopsida > Dioscoreales > Dioscoreaceae > Dioscorea > Dioscorea alata. Next base: position 11,177,295 of record CM037015.1, read on the forward strand.
TGTGAAGACACATGGCCGTGTGGGGTAGTCCAGAGAGTGACCAGACTGCACAGAGGGGCGTGTGTTGGCCCCAATGAACCTTAATTTCAGAGGCACACGGGCGTGTGGAAGTTCCACACGGCCGTGTGAATTCCCAGAACTTCAAAATCCGCACATTTTCTTTTGGATTTCACTTGTGCCTCTTTTGTTTTCCACTCCAAAACACTCTCCAACCTTCTCTTTCACTTCCCCAACTGTTTCCGACGTTCTTTGAGGTTTCTTTCCGAGTTTTCCAGCCGATTTCGAGGTTTTCTTCATTCACTCCGATGGTAACGACTTCAAGCCTCTTTTCTTCGTCAATTCTTCATTTGATTCATTCTTTTAGATGATTTCACTTGGATCGAATGATATAAATATATGCGAACGTGTTTACAATGAAATTAGAACGAATTTGAGTGTAAATTTTGGTTTTTAACCCCACGGCCATGAGGCTTTGTCCGCCAGAAGCTCCACACGGGCGTGTGGAATTTATACATGGCTGTGTGGATTACTGCAGATTAAGTTTTCTTACCTGTTTTTGATCATTTCACTTTTCAATCTTGCATATATGGCTTCTAGATCAAAGAAGCAAGCCGGCAAGCGTCCTCGAGAGCCATCACCCCCTCCAGAGTAGACTGAGTTCAGCATACCCGAGTATCAAGCTCGTTTTGAGCGATTATCACGACTCCAATTTGGACAGGCACGATACATCAACCTGAGTGTAGTGAGATGTATTCCGGGGGGAGACAATATAGCACATGAGATGGTGAGCTGCTTGCAGTCGGTATCTGGGACAGGTTATTGTCTGTCAGAGATCCAGCGATCCGATCAGTCACTCTGGAGGTACTATCATCGTTCGAGTTCGACCGAGGATACGAGAGTTTTACTGACGATGCCACCATCCAGTTTCGTGCCCTCGATCAACATTTTACCTTGAGCATGACCCAGTTCTCAGTGCGGATGGGATTATATGATGAGGCATACACTGAGACGGAGGAGTACGCACTGCTCCCCACAGATTACCCCAGTACATTAACTCCATAGCGCGCGTATAGCAAATTATCTAGACAGGGTCAGTATGAACCGGGGGTGTCCAAGGCTATCTTTTTATCCAGGATTTCTCACAGATACATTCACGCCATATTTAGCCGATCTGTGAGTGGACGAGGAGACAGCACAGGGGTTCCAAGCCGTCAGGAGCTCCTGTACCTGTACTCGATGGTGGAGAGCGAGCCACTCCATATGAGGCACATCGTGGCCGAGTACATCTGCCACCAGGGCCAGTACCCCAGGATCGGAGTCATTTTCACAGGCCCGTACATTACTTGCTTTATCATTGTGCTGGGACTCAGGGATGGGATACGCGGGGCCGAGAAGACGACGGTACCAGCTCCTTTAGGTACAGAGACACTGAGACTTATGGGTATGATCCGTAGAGCTGGATCAAGGACTTACGCATGGATCATACTCCAGCCAGACCAGACTGAGGAAGAGCAGGCAGCGATAGAGCCACCTCCAACAAATACAGAGGCACACGCACCACCCACAGCATCGGTGCCACCTCCAGTGCGCATGTTCTCGCCCTCTCAAGGCCAGGATAGACTGGAGCGCCTCGAGAGCGCCGTGGGTGTCCTTCAGACCGACGTGACCGAGGGCAAGGCCACTCAGACCACACAGCATCAGGAGATGATGGCCCAGCTCCAGAGATTGCAACAGATATTTGAGCAGGCCATTACCTCCCCTTTTGTAGTCCGACCTCGAGTCTTTACTCCACCACCTCTGTCTCCTCCAGCAGCAGCAGATCCACCAACACTAGCTCCAGCAGCACCAGAGGCCCCAGCACAGGACACCGACACTGAGGCGTCATAGTTTTATTTTTATTTTACTTTATTTTGTACTCGTTATTATATTTTGGACTTGTAGCACTCAGAAAGGATCTTCCTTCTGAGTTTATCTTTTCTGTTGCTTTTCTTTTATCTCGAGTTGTATTCATTGCTTTATCTTTATATACTCGAGTTTTATTTTATCTTTGTTGAGCTATACTGAACCCTTGTGTATGTGTGTGCAGATAGTCTTGGATGTAAGAATTTTGAGGAATTGTCATTGGCACGGTCACGGGACCGTGTGTGCTCCACAAACCATTGAGACTCAACTCTCATTGACCTAGCTCTATCAAACGCAACACTTGGAGTTCAAGGAAGTAATGTTTCAATTGCCCACTTCCACACTAATTATTTTTTATTGTTTTACTTTTTATTGTGCTTGCATACGTACATTGGGGACAATGTACATCTTAAGTGTGGGGGGGAATTCACATTGCACACACCTTTACTTGTGTGTTCAATTGCATATGCTCATGTAGCACAATCAAATCTATGAAAACAACCAAACAAGGAATAAATAAAACTCTGTCAAAGGTTGGAGGCCGAATGACTCTTGAATCCCGTCGAGATGGGCTCTCGAAGAAGGCACTCAAGGGGTGGCTTCCCTCATCGTCAACCTCCTCAAAGTGTAGATCAAGGTTTGAATCCCGCCGTATCTCACTCTCCCCATCATTTTTTCCTCAGAACATGCCCTCTAAAGTTCCTTTTCAATTCCTCTTCTAGCTCGAATCCATAGATGGCGAGGTGAGCTCCAAGAAGACTAGGGTTCTCTCTTTCAAAGTGCCCTAAGTTTCCTTTAATACCCCATCTCGGGGTGCCATGTGACCTGGCATGCTGTCAGTATACTGGTTGTGAAGATTTCCGAAATTTGCGTAAGTTGCTACAGTGACCTGCTATAGACTTAGCGTTTTCATTGAGTCTTCGTGCTATAGTGCTGCTATAGTTCATATGTAGTTCATCACAAAAATACACAATTTATATGCACAAATACATATAAAATACATACATTTAGGTGTTTATCATAATAAAAAACCGTAACCTATGTTTTCTGTTAGAAATATCTCATATTTTTCATTCAAAATCCTAATCGTATATTTTTTGTTGTGAATGTGTGCTATTTTTCAATCAAAACCCTAATCCTAAGTTTTCTTATAGTAATGCCTCCTATTTTTAAATTAAAACCGAAATCTATGTTTTTGTTTTGCTGAATGTCCAATAATTTTTTATCAAACCCTAATCTTATGTTTTTTAGGAATGTCTACTATTTTTTAATTTTGAATGAAAACCCTAATCCTTAGGTGTCTTTTCTCAATGTCTCCTTTTTGTTAATCTAAACCCTAATCCTATGTTTTATTTTTTGATATGTCTAACATTTTTCAACCAAAACCCCAATCCTACGTTTTCTTTTAAGAATGTCACCTAAATTTCGGTTTTCTATCAAAAACATAATCCTATTATTTCTTCTTGGATTGTCATCTACTTTTGAATTAAAACACTAATCTTATATTTTCTTTTTGTAATGTCTCTCATATTTTGGTTTTGAATCAAAATGTTAATCCTATGTTTTATTTTCGGAATGTTTACTTTTTTCAGTTTTTAATCAAAATTCTAATACTATGTTTTTTTTCAGAATGTCTGCTTCTTTTTTAAACATAACCCAAATTTTATTTTTACTTTTTAGAATGTCTCCAATTTTTTTGTTTTAAATCAAAACCCAAATCCTATATCTTACTTTCGGAATGTCTTCTATTGTTTGATTTTTCAAGTAAAACCCTAATTTCATGTTTTCTTTTTAAATGTCTCCTATTTTTTAATCAAAAACCTAATCCAATGTTTTTTATTCATAATGTCTCCTATTTTTGAATCAAAGCTCTAATATTATATTTTCTTTACTTAATGTTTCTTATTTTTTGGATTTGAATCAAAACCCTTATCGTATGTGTTCCTTCAAGAATGTCTCATATTGTTCAATCAAAACTCTAATCCTATGTTTTTTTTATAATATCTCATATCCTAATCCTATGTACTATTTTAGAAATGTCTCATATTTTTTTGTTTTCAATCAAAACCCTAATCTTTTGTTTTCTTTTCGAAATGTCTCCAATTTTGCTAACAAAAGCCGAATCTTATGTTTTCTTTACTGAATGTCTTCTATTTATCAGTTTTGAATCACAGCCCATTTTTAAGTTTTCTTTTGTGAATGTATGCTATTTTTGAATCAAAACCCAAATCTATGTTTTCTTTTGGGAATGTTTGCTATTTTTTAATCAAAACAATAATCGTATTTTTTTAGTAATGTCTTATATTTTTTTAATCAAAAAAATAATTCTAAGTTTTTTTTTTCGAATGCGTCCTTTTTTTCAATCAAAACCCCATTCTTATGTTATCTTTTCGGATTGCCTGCTATTTTTAAATCAAAACAATAATTCTATGTTTTCTTTTCGAAATGTTTAATATTTTTCAATAAAAAACGTAATACTATGTTTTATTTTTGGAATGTCTAATATTTTTGAATAAAAACCCTAATCCTATGTTTTCTTTTACTAATGCCTTCTATTTTTCATTCAACACTAATCCTATGTTTTCTTATAGTAATGTCTCTTATTTTTTAATTGTAACTCTGATTCTATGTTTTTTTATAATGTCTACTATATTTTAATAAAAACTTAATCTTATGTTTTCTTTTCGTAATGCATCATAATTTTGAATAAAATTCCTAATACTATGCTTTCTTTTCATAATTCCACATATTTTTTAATCAAAATATTAATCTTATATTTTTTTTTGGGAATGATTGCTATTTCTGAATGTCTCCTTTTTTTAAAATCAAAATCATAATCATATGTTTTCTTTTCTTAATGCCTACTATATTTTAATCAAAACCCCATTCTTAAGTTTTCTTTTCGTAATATCTCCTATCTTTCAATCAATATCCAAATCCTATGTTTTCTTTTCATAATACCTCCTATTTTTGAATAAAAATCCTAATCCTGTAATGCCTCCTTTTTTTAATCAAAACACAAATCCTCTATTTTTTTTTTCGAAATGTGTCCTATTTTTCAATTTTGAATCAAAACCCTAATCCTTTGTTTACTTTTTGAAATGTCTCATTTTTTTTAATCAAAACAATAATCCTATCTTTTGTTTTGGTAATGTATGCTAATTTTTAATTAAAACCCATGTATGATGTTTTTTTTTTACGAAATGTCCCATTTTTTTTATTGAAAACCCTAATCCTACGTTTACTTTTCGGACTGCCTCCTATTTTTCAATAAAAAATCTAATCCTATGTTTTTTTAATGCCTCTTATCTTTCAATCAAAATCCTAATCCTATGTTTTCTTTTCGCAATGTGCCCTACTTTTCAGTTTTGACTCAAAACCCTAATCATTTGTTTTCTTTTCCGAATATCTCTTATCATTCAATCAAAACCCTAATCATTTTCTTTGTTTTCAGAATGTCTCCTGTTTTTAAATCAAAACATTAATAATTTCCTTTTTTTTTACGATTGTCGACTAATTTGATTCAAAACCCTAATCCTATGTACTCGTTTCGAAATGTTCACTATTTTTGAATTAAAACTCTTATCCTATATTTTCTATTGCAATATCTCATATTTTTAAATCAAAGCCATAATCTTATGTTTTCTTTTGGCAATGTCTGCTATTTTTAAATCAAACAAAAATCATTTGTTTCTTTTCGTAATGTCTCATATTTTTTTAATCAAAACCCTATTCCTAACTTATTTTTAATGCTTCCTATTTTTTAATCAAAAAACTATTGCTATGTTTTCTTGTCGGAATGAATCTTATTTTGAAAAACCCTAATCATATGTTTTCTTTCGGCAATATCTGTAATTTTTGTATCAAAACAATAATAGTATGTTTTCTTTTTATAATGTCTCATATTTTTTAATCAAAACTGTAATCCTAATTTTTTTTAAATGCCTAATATATTTTAATAAAAAAATCTAATCTTATATTTTCTTTATATAATGTCTGCTATTTTTAATCAAAACAATGCTCCTATGTTTATTTTCGGAATGTCTACTATTTTTTGAAATAAACCCTTATCTTATGTTTTCTTATAATAATATCTCATATTCTTAGTTCAAAACCATAATAATTTGTTTTCTTATAGTAATGTCTTCTATTTTTCAATCCAAATCATAATCCTATGTTTTCTTTTTGGAATTCACACTATATTTGAATCAAAACCCTAATCCTATGTTTTATTTCCAGATTGTCTCCCATCTTTCAATCAAATCCCTAATACTATGTTTTTCTATTCAAAATGTCTCCTATCTTTCAATTAAAATCCGAATCCTATACTTTCTTTCCTTAATGTCTCCTATTTATCAGTTTTTACTCAAAACCCTAACCTATGTTCTCTTGTCAAAATGTTTCCATTTTTCAATCAAAAACCTATTCCTTTCTTTTCCTTTTGTATTGTCTACTATTTTTTAATCGAAACCCTAATCCTATATCTTCTTTTCTGAATGAGTCCTATTTTTCAATTTTGAATCAAAACCATTATCCATTGTTTTCTTTTTGGAATGCCTCATGTTTTTCAACAGAACTCTAATCCTTTGTTTTCTTTTTGGAACAGCGACTATACTTAAATCAAAATCCTAAGACTATGTTTGCTTTTCAGAATGTTTCCTATCTTTCAATGAAAACCCTAATTCTTGTTTTTCTTTTCGGAATGCCTACTATATATGAATCAAAATCCTATTTTTCAGTTTTGAATAAAAAAACTAACCATATGTTTTCTTTTTATAGTGTCATATTTTTCAATAAAGAATATAATCCTATGTTTTCTTATAATAATGTCTCCAATTTTTTAATCAAAACAGTAATCTTATGTTTTTCTTTTTGTAATGTGTCATAATTTTCTACTTTTGAATCAAAACCCTAATCCTTTGTAATCAAAACCGGAATCCTTTGTTTTCTTTTCTTAATGTCTCCTACTTATCAGTTTTGAATCAAAACCATAACCTATATTTTGTTTTTGGAATGTCTCCTATTTTTCAATGACAAACCTAATCCTTTCTTTTCTTTTCAGAATGACTGTTGTTTTTTAATCAAAACACTAATCATATGTTTTGTTTTCTAAATGTGTCTTTGTTTTCCGTTTTGAATCAAAACCCTAATCCTTTGTTTTTTTTTTTTCTAATGTGTCATTTTCTCTAATGAAAACCCTATTCCTATGTTTTCTTTTTGGAATGTCTACTATTTTTGAATCAAAACCATAATCCAATGTTTTTAATCAAAACCCTAATCTTATGTTTTCTTTTCAGAATGTCACATTTTTTTTAATCAAAACCCTAATCCTACCTTTTAAAACTCTAATACTTTATTTTCATTTTGTAATGTCTCCTATTTTTCAATTAAATAAAAATCCTTTGTATTCTTCTCTTATTGTCTCCTATTTATTAATTTTGAGTCAAAAATCTTATGTTTTCTTCTAGTAATGTCACATATTTTTTTAGTTTTGAACCAAAACCTTGTTTGTTTTTTTTTTTTTTTTTTTTTTTTTTTTGAGTGCATCCTATTTTTAAATCAAAACCCTAACCCTTTCTTTTTTTTTTTGGAATATCTACTATTTTTGACTCAAAACCTTAATTCTATGTTTTCTTATAATAATGTCTCCTAGTTTCAATCAAAAAATTAATCCTATGCTTTCTTTTCGAAATGGCTACTATATTTGAATCAAAACCCTCGTACAATGTTTTCTTGTCAGAATGCATGTTATTTTTTAATTAAAACCCTAATCCTATGTTTTCTTTTGAAAATGTAATCTACTATTTGGGTTTTAATTAAAACCCTAACAGTATGTTTTCTCATAGTAACGTCTCCTATTTTTCAATCAAACCCCTAATCCAATGTTTTATTTTTTTGAAATATCTCATATTTTTTAATCGAAACCCTAATTCAATGTGTTTTTTTTTTCAGATTGGCTACTATATTTGAATCAAAACCCAAATCCTATGTTTTTTTTACGTAATGTGTCCTATCTTTCAATCAAAACCCTAAACCTATGTTTTCTTTATGTAATGTCTCCTATCTTTCAATGAAAACCCTAATCCTATGTTTTTTTTTACGTAATGTCTCCTATCTTTAAATAAAAATCATAATCCTATGTTTTTTTCGGAATGTGTCCTATTTTTCAATTATGAATCAAAACCCTTGTCCTTCATTTTCTTTTCAAAATGTCTCAAATTCTTGAATCATATCCCTAATCCTTCCTTTTCTTATTGGAATGTATACAAATTTTGAATGAAAACCCTAATCCAATATTTCCTTATAGTAATGTCAACTATTATATTAAAATAGGAGATATTGCAGCAATAAAACATTGGATTCGGGTTTTGTTTGAAGAAGAAAACATAGGATTTACTAATGTCTCATACTTTTCTATCAAAACACTTATCCCACGCTTTCTTTCCAGAATGCCTGCTATTTTAATAAAAACCCTAATCTTATGTTTGTTTTATAAAAGTCTGGTATTTTTGAATCAAAACCTTAATCCTATATTTTGTTATAGTAATCTCTCCTATTTTTCATTCAACCCCTAATCCTGTATTTTTTATAGTAATATCTCCACTTTTTTAATGAAAACCTAATCATATATTTTGTTTTTGAAATGTCTTATATTTTTCAATGAAAAGCCTAATCCTATGTTTTCTTAGAGTTATGTCTCCTATTTTTCAATCAAAACACTAATCCTATGTTTTCTTTTCATGATACCTACTATATTTTAATCAAAACCATGTTTTCTTTTCGTAATGTCTCTTATTTTTCATTCAAACCCTAATCATATGTTTCCTTTTGGGAATGTCTCATATGTTTTCTTTTGGAATGTCTACTATTTTTTAATCAAAACTTTAAGCTTATGTTTTCTTTTTGGAATGACTATTACTAATTTCTTATAATTTTCTTATAGTAATGCCTCCTATTTTCCAATCAAAACTTAATCCTATGGAGTCATTCATAAAAGAAAAACATAAGATTATGGTTTTAATTCAAAAAAAGGACTCATTCTGAAAAAAAAACATAAGATTAGAGTATTTATGAAAAACAAAAAAAAGGGTACATCTCCTATTTTTTTATTAGGGTTTTAATCTTAATGTTTTCTTAATGTTTCCTATTTATGAGCAATGTTATGTTTCTTTTCCGGAATGTCTACTATTTTTTAATCAAAACCCTAATCCTAATAGGAGCCATTCCTATTTCTGTATTATAACCCTAATTTTCTAATTTTTTTTTGGTAATGTCTGCTATTTTTTTAATGAAAACCATAATCCTATATTTTCATTTTGAAATGTCCCCTATTTTTCAGACTTTAATCAATACCCTAATCCTATGTTTTCCTATAGTAATATCCCCTATTTTTCAATCAAAACCCCAATCCTATGTTTTTTTTTAGATTGTTTCATTTTTTCAATCAAAACCCTAATGCTATGTTTTCTTTTCATAATGCCTCTCTCATTCTTGAATAAAAATCCTAATCCTACGTTTTCTTTTCAGAATATTTGCTATCTTTTAATCAAATTCTGAATCCTATATTTTCTTTTCTTAATATCTCCTATATATCAGTTTAGATTCAAAAACCTAATCCTTTCTTTACTTTTCAGAATGTTTGCTATCTTTGAACCGAAACAACAATCCTATCTTCTCTTTTCATAATGTCTAATATTTTTCAATGAAAACCCTAATATTATGTTTTCATTTTGGAATGACTCTTATTTTTTGGATCAAATCCTAATTCTTTGTTTTCTTTTACGAATGTTTGCTATTTTTGAATCAAAACTCTAATCCTATATTTTCTTTTAGGAATATCTACTATTTTTTAATCAAAACACTAAGGACATGGATGCATAGTAAATATTTTTGTAGGAATTTTATTGCATAGGATTCAAAAATGATTCCTATGGAATTTACAACAGGAAAAATTCATTTGAAATAGTGTTTGGATGTGCACATGAATTTTTCTATAGAAATTTTCAATTTTGAAAATGAAAGTAGCCATTAGAGTTTAAAAAAAAAACTAGCCGTTTGAGTTTTTTAAATTCTAGCCGTTGACAATTTCTCTCTATTTAAAGCTAATATAGGAGACATTACTATAAGAAAACATAGGATTAGGTTTTTGATTGAAAAATAGGAGACATTACTATAAGAAAACATAGGATTAGGTTTTTGATTACAAAATATAAGACATTACTATAAGAAAACATAGGATTACGGTTTTCTTTCGTAAATAGATTAGGGTTTTATATTTCAATTAAAACCCTAATCTTATATTTTCTTTCGGAATGCCTCATATTTTTCAATCAACCCTAACCTATGTTTCCTTTTAGGAATGTCTGCTATTTTTCAATCAAAACCCTAATCCTCTTTTTTCTTTTCAAAATGTCTCCTATCTTTCAATAAAAACCATAATATTGTATGTTTTTTAAGAAAAGGAGACATTTCAAAAAAAAAAAAAAAAAAAACATTACTAATCCTATCTTTGAAACAAAAACTTAATTCTATATTTTCTTTTTGAAATGTCCCATATTTTTCAATCAAAAACCTTATCCTTTGTTTCATTTATGGAATGTCTACCATTTTTGAAACAAAACAATAATATTATGTTTTCTTATCTTAATGCTTCATATTTTTCAATCAAAACACTAATCCTTTGTCTTTTTTTTTTTTTTTTTTTTTTGTGAATGTCTGCAATTTTTTAATCAAAACAATAATTTTTATTTTTCTTTTCGTAATGTCTCATATTTTCAATCAAAACCCTAATCCTATATTTTCTTTTTGGAATGGCTCTAGTTTTTCAATCAAAACCCTTATCCATTGTTTTCTTTTGGAAATGTCCTCTATTTTTTAGATTTTAATCCAATCCCTAATCCTATGTTTTCTTATACTAATGTCTACTATTTTTCAATCGAAACTCTAATCTTATGTTTTTTTGTAATGTCTCATATGTTTTCTTTTTCTTAAAGTCTACTTTTTTTAAATTAAAACAGTAATCTTATGTTTTGTTTTCGTAATGCCTCATATTTTTGAATCAAAACCCTAATCCTATGTTTTTTTTTTAAATTTGTCTATTTTTTACTTTTTAATCAAACCTAATCCTTTGTTTTCTTTTCATAATGTCTCATTTTTTTAAGTCGAAATGATGAGTGCATTTCATATCATGTTTTCATACCTTTGATTTACTTTTTTGCTTGACTGATAGCACTTTTTGTTTGTATATGATGCTATTTTAGGTATGTTGTACGTATTGTGCAGAATTGTGTTGTTCATTTCATGTTTGAGTGAAATAGGAAGAAACCTTACTAATGAACACAAATTCTCTAAGTGTTCAAGTCGAGCGTGGGTGGAGCATGGGTTTGCCATCTCCCCGTGATATTTTCTAGAATGAAGCTACTTTACCTTTAGCACAAGCACGGCCGAAGCACGAGCGTGCTTTCTCCCAGTGATTATCTCTAGATGGGAGCCTCTTGTGATTTCGTGAGAAGCACAGTTAGCGTGCTCATTTCATTAGCTTGCTCATGCTGAGCACTGGCAGAGCACGACCGTGCTCTCCCCATGATTTTCACTGGATGACACTTAGCCGATTCTCCTCAAAGTCCCAAGTTCTTCTATTTTGTAGATTTAGGTTTTCATAGTAGAGCTTAGTCGAGGGTTTCTTCTCTCCACTATGGCCAATGCTAGATTGATGATCAGGATTGACCACACTGTCTAAGGGGATAAAGGTCAAGTTTGAGGAATGAGAGAAGTGGAGTTAGCTCATAACTGAAGAGATTTCGTGAAAGGGGATTCATGATTTCTCTCCTTAGTGAATTCTTTTCTTCTTCTTAGTTGTATGGATTAATGAGCGGCTAACCGTTCCACGATGCTCTGGGATGGTGAACTATTTTTCTTGATGTACTTTGAATACTTGCTTCTATTTTTCTATGGAGTTTTCATGCATTCTTCTATTATTCATGTGTCTCATAACTTGATGTGCTTGATCTGCGTAGGTGCCTTGTAAAAATTGGTGTGTGTTGGTTATCATAGTTATGATTATCTCGTGTAGTTGTAAAACTTGGCACATATCAGACCTGTAGTTACATCGGCAAAACTTGGTGTATTTTAGAGCCATAGATGAGACATTGTATTCGAGCACCCACAATAATCTTACAATGTACCTAGTAGGTTTTAGAAGCAAGTCAGTACATCAAAGCACATGGGGATTATCCCGGGGCATTGCTCTCTTATTGTTGAAAAGTCAACTCTAGTCTGCCTGTTACTTCCATCCACTTTTACTCTTTCTTTGTGTAATTAAGTCTTCTTCCAATACATCTTTTAATTGATTAGGTATTAGAAGATCAACTAGTACTAGAAATCCAGTTCTCGTGGTTCGATAACACTACTCCTTACAAGGTATGACTTTATTACTTGTTACGATCCATACACATGTGGAGTGTGCAATAAAGTTTTTGGCACAGATGCCAATGACTGAAAACTTTTAGGAAAGTTTGGATTCTAGTAATATAATCTTTATTTATTTTGTTGATATCTTGTGAACACTTTTATTCTTTTATTTTACCATTCGTTCTTATCATTCTATTCCACATTTCTTATTTTTTATTCTCATTATTGATCTTGTTCTAATTCTATCTTATGAAGGAGCTTTTGTATGACCCATGGATGCTCTTCCTCTCTATTAGGAATTCATGATCTAGAAATTAAGCAAAATTTTCAAAGAAGATTGAGGCAAGCCAACCTAATAGATACAGGGTCAGTGGATATCAGTATAGAAGTCAATCAAGAGGAAGAAATGGCCGGAAATCAACAACAAAGAATTTCAAATTATGCCTGACCAAACTTGGCAGGAGTTGTGTCTAGCATCGTTTACCCTCCCTTGGTGGCAAACAACTTTGAATTGAAGCCCAATTTTGTCGAGATGGTGCGGTATATGTGCCTATTTTATGGGTTTCAAGTTATAGACCCTTATGAGAACTTGAAATTTCTTTTGGAAATCTATGATACTTTCAAGGCGAATAATGTGTCTGAGGATGCCATTCTTCTTGCACTCTTTCTATTATGCATGTGAGAAAGGGCCAAATAGTGGCTAAGTTTCTTACCTCAAAGGTCTATCACAACATGGATGCAGATGGCTGAGACATTTCTTGCAAGATATTCCCCTAGTGAAGATCACCATGTTAAGAAGCGATATCTCCTATTTCTTACAGTTGGAATCTAAATAGTTATATGATAGTTGGGAAAGATACAAGGAAATGCTGAAAAAATGCCCACAACATGGAATAGTAGAGTGAATGCAAATCCAAATTTTCTACAATGGGCTGAACAGTGCTACCAAGCAAATTCTTGATACTGCTTCTGGGGATCCTTATGCAGTAAGCAACCAAGTACAGCATATTGTCTGATAGATGAAATGGCAAATAATGGTTATCAATGAAGTGCTGAGAGGAACAAACTGGTCAAGGCAGTCAAAATTTATCAACTGGATGCCAGTAAGACTATAGCAACACAAGTTGAAGCAATCACAAAGTGGCTTGAAACCATGTTGTCGATCTCTTAATCTTTAGGACCTCATTGTGAGTGTTGGGAGTCTCAAACTGAGCCTAGTTGTTCCTCCTCTGTTATGGGTATTATACAGATTGAACACATTGATTTGATTGGACAGAACCATCATTACCAAAATAAACCATACAGCAACACATACAAGGTAGGATGGAGAAATTACCGAAACTTTTCTTGGAGCCAATAAGGACAAGGACATGTGGCACCACAATAACTTAGACCTCCACAGGAGACTATTCAACATCCTATTGCTGAGTCAAGACCTTCTATGAACTTACATCTCTTTTGACTTGATACATAAAAGACAATGAAACTCTTCTTTTAGGGCATGAGGAAATGATGAGAAATACTACTGTGACTATGACAAACTTGGAGCATCATATGGCTCAAATATCAAAACTTATAGAAGAATGAACTCCTAGGTTCCCTCCCTAGTAACATTGAGGTCAATACTAAGGAGTCCTTGAAGGCCATTACTTTGAGACGTGGCAAGGAAATCTCAAGTCATATATAGACAAAACTAGAGATAGAATTGTTTGAACAATAGACAGAAGCAAGGTAATTAGTGGATGATAACTTTGACGTTCAAGTTGACATTCAAAATAACAAAGGGAACAAAAATGACTGAATTGCGTAAGTATCCTCCCAAGCTTCCTTACCCAAAGAAATTGGAGAAAGATCAACAGGAAGAATAGTACAATAAATTATTGGATGTGTTCAAAACCTTGCACGTAAATGTTCCATTTGTTGAGGCACTTGCACAAATGCCAAGGTATGCTAAATTCCTAAAGACTCACGAGCAAGAGGATGCTGGGAGAGGTGTCCTTAGTGACACTTAGTGAAGAATATTAGGTAGTAATCACTAACAAGCTCCCAAATAAAAAGAAAGACCATTGGGGAATCATCATCCCAAACACTATTGATCTGCTTGTAGATGAAAAAGCTCTAGCCGACCTTGAGCAATCATTAACCTAATGCCCTACAAAATCTTGCAGAAACCCAGGTTTAGGGACCGAAGCACACCATAATTACTATCTAATTAACAGACAGGTCCATCTGGAAGCTAAGAGGTATTATTAAAGACGTGTTGTTGAAGATAGACAAGTTCATCTTTCTAATGGACTTTGTGTTCCTTGATGTGGATGACAAGATGAAGGTACACCTCATCTTAGGATGACCATTCTTAACAACTTATAAAGCCCTAATTGATGTCAAGGATTGTCGAATGGTATTGGGAGTGGGAGAGGAAGAAATCATTTTCAAACTTTGAGACTCCATGAGACACTCCTTGGACTTCCATGACACATCTGGGTTATGAGGTTGGATGGTCCATTCCTATTGCTCATCAAGGAACTGACACTCGGATTGGTTCTCTTTTAGTCGATCGCTACATCACCAGATTAGTCAGGGTAATGGGTGTTCTTAAGGGGACTGATCATAGGAGGATTGTGGGAGGAGTCGCTCCTATGTCTCTCTAGATATTGAGATCGATGGCTATACTGCAGAGCACTCACACAAGTTGAGGGATCGAGTACTGAATTCTATGTCAGCCAGCAACCACTACAACTTCTAACACCCCTGCTGATGCATCAAACTCACCCCCTGTGACTGCAAACCGATAGAGATCACCCTTGACACCATGTGCCTCCTTTAGCCAAGCTAAACATGTCACTTGTTCCTCATCATCATTCTGATGGCTACAAAGTAGCTTGACCAGGACTGTTGAGCACTTGGGTATCCGTCTATCTCCTGAGACAGCCTCCCTTGTCAGAACTTCATTCTTTAGGGGTGTGGATGGTGTTTACCTTGGAGCAGATGATGCAAGTCCGTTTTCCTCAGGCCCTGCCACATTTTCTGACAGTGTTCCATTCTGACCATGTCGCAGCTACCTTTCATTTTATTTTTCAGTTTTTTGACTTGTAGTTCTTTTATTGCACTTTGTAATTATTTTTGTTAAATTAGTAAGGGATGCACCCTTCTAAACTGACATTTTGGTTTGTTTACATTATATATTTACTGATGCATTTCTGCTTTTTTGTTTTATATATTTTAAATTTTGAGCTTCACTTTTGTGCCTCTTGTCTCATCTCAGGGATTGTGTGGTTGAATGGATAATGGAGCGCATGTTGAGAGCGCCAACATCACTCTCCGTGTTAGGGATGCTCAATGAACCCCCTTTAATTTTTGTCCTCATTTATATTTGTTTGTTGCATTTTTGTACGTTGGGGACAATGTACCATTCAAGTGTGGGGGATGGTTTTTCTTCTATTCTTAGTTATGATTGCATGACTTAGGGCGATCTATGATTGCCTTGGATAGAGTTTCTTAAGCCAAGAAGGAATTGTGCTTGTTAAGGTCATTATTACCAGCCAAATTATTAACTCACTCTTATTTTGAAAATAACCTAGATCAATTCACATTATTCTAGTTGTGGAGCAACTTATTTTGGGTTGTTTTCTTTTTTTAGAGACTTGTGTTCTTAGTGCACAAAAAAAAAAAAAAAAAAAATTCTTGAAAGTTGAATTCTTTTAAGATGCCCTGCTAGTTGCTTGTAATTTCTGGGTGAAAAGATTGTAGAAAAGTGACCACCATAAAAGAGTTAAGGCTACTCTTGAGTTGTCAAATTTTTGGCATTACAAGTGTACATTTGATGTCCTACTAGGAGAGAAGGCTACTTTTAGGGTGTATGAAGCTACTACCCATTCAATTTAGTCAGAACTAAAGTCTCTGTTGGCTTTGTTGACCTAGTGCCACATAGGGCAATCAACTTACTGTTTGCACACACTCGCAAGGTTTTTATCCCAAGAGTTAAAATTTTATTCTAGTAATCTTGATATTTTTCCCTTAACTGCCATTGATTACTTTAGACTTTGGAACTTTTTATATTTTAGAGATAGAAGTCATGAACTGATCTTTTTCTTTGTATTGAGCTTATTGAGATTGCTTGAGGACAAGAAATGATTCAAGTACATATTTCATACCTCCGATTTACTCTATTGCGTGTCTTTTAGCACTTTTTATTTATATATGATGGTATTCTGGGTATGTTGTACTCATTGTGCAGAATTTTAGGGTTCAAAGCATGTTTGACTGAAATTGGAAGAAAAACAGATTAAAGAACACAAATTCTCTAAGTGTCCAAGCCGAGCATGGGTAGAGAATGGGCATACCATCTCTCTGTGATATTCTCTGGAATGGTGCTCCTCTATCTTTCAGCGCAAGCACATGCTTTTTAACTGTGATTATCTATATATGGGAGCCTTTTGTGCATTCACGAGAAGCACGGTCAGCGTGCTCCTTTCACTAGAATGCAAGCTAAGCACAGGCAAAGCATGATTGTCCTACCCCCATGATTTTCTCTGGATGACACTTAGCCGATTCTCCTCAAAGTCCCAAGAGAAAGCATGGCCTAAGCACGCCCATTCTTACCATGTTGATCCCGAAAAGTTCTTTTTATTGCCGAGATCTAGGTTTTCATGGGAGAGCTTGATCGAGGGTTTCTTCTCTCCACTATGGGCGATGGCTAGATTGATGATCAAGCATCACCACACATCTGAGTGGATAAAGGTCAAGTTGAAGGCATGAGAGAGTTAGAGTTAGCTCACAAGTGAAGAGATTTTGTAAGAGGAGAGAAGTGCATTCTTTCATTCTTCTCAGTTGTATGAATTCATGAGGAGCAAATTGTTCCACGGTGCTCCAGGATGCTAAACTATGTTGCTTGATGTACTTGAATACTTTATTTTATTTATCTATGAAGTTTTAGTTCATTCTTGTGTTATTCATGTGTCTCATAACTTGACATGCTTGATCAACATAGTTTCCTTGCAAAACTTGGTGTGTCTTGATTACCGTAGTTGTGATAACCTCGTATAGTTGCAAAACATGATGCGAATAAGACCCGTAGTTACATTGGTAAAATTGGCCTATTTGAGAACCATTGATGCGACATTACTTTTGAGCACCCACAAGAATCTTAAAATGTACCTGGTAAGCTTTAGAAGTAAGTCAATACATCAAAGAACATAGGGATGGTTCATTACATTGCTCTCTTTTTGTTGAAATCTCAACCATAGTATGCCTGTTACTTCCATCCTCTTTTACTCTTTCTTTTTATAATAAATTTTTCTTCCAATCCATCTTTTAATTGATTAGATATTAGAAGATCAACTAGTTCTAAAAGCTTAGTCCCTGTGGTTCGTCAACCCTACCCCTCAAGGACTGGCAGCTTTTAGGAAAGTTAGGATTCTAGCAATCTAATCTTTATTTATTTTGTTCATATCCTGTGAATACTTTTCTTCTTTCATTTTAGTATTTTTTGTTACCTTTCTATTCTATTTTTCTTCTTTTTTTTATTTTCATTATCAACCTTGTTCTGATTCTATATTGTAAAGGAACTTTTGTATGACCTGTGTAAGCTCTTCCTCTCCATTACCAAGCCTTGATCCAGAAATTTAGCAAACAATTTAAAGAAGATTGATGCAAGTCAAGCTAAGAGATATAGGGTCAATAGAGATCAGTATAGAAGTCAATTCATTTGTTTGAATCAAAACTCTCATCCAGTCTTTTGTTTTGGGAATCTCTCTTAATTTTTTTTCAAAAGCCTAATTCTATTTTTTATTTTTAGAATACCTCCTATTTTAGAATACCTCCTATTTTTGAATAAAAAATAGTAATGTCTCCTATTTTTTATTCAAACCCCTAATCCTATATTTTCTTATAGTAATATCTCCTGTTTTTCAATAAAAAAACCTAATTCTTAATTTTCTTTTGGGAATGCCCCCTAATTTTCAATTAAAACAGTAATTCTTTGATTTCTTTTTCGGAATACCTCCTATTTTCTTAGAAAATCCTAATTCCATGTTTTCTTTCTGAAAAGTCACCTATATTTTCAGTTTTAATCAAAATCCTAATCCAATATTTTATTATAATAATCTCTTCTATTTTTAATCAAAAGCCTAATCGTACGTTTTCTTATAGTAATGTCTCCTACTTTTGAATCAAAACCTTAATTCTGTGTTTTTTTTTTCGGAATGCCTACTATATTTGGATCAAAACCGCAATTCTATGTTTTCTTTTGGAAATGTAGGCTATTTTTCAATCAAAACCCTAATCTTATGTTTTTTTCCGAAATGTCTCATATTTTTCAATTAAAACCCTAATAGTATTTTTTTTTTTTTTGGAATTTCTACTATTTTTTAATCAAAACCGCAATCCTATGTTTTCTTATATTAATGTCTCCTATTTTTCAATAAAAAAGCTAATCCTATGTTTACTTTTGGGAATGTCTGCTATTTTTTAATCAAAACCCTAATCCTTTTTTTCCTTTGGAGATGACCCCTATTTTTTGGTTTTTAATCAAAACCTTAATCCTAAGTTTTCTTTTCGAAATATCTCATATTTATGAATTAAAACCCTAATAGTATATTTTCTTTTCAGAATGTCTACTATTTTTTAATCAAAACCATAATCTTATGTTTTGTTATAGTAATGTCTCCTAATCCTATGTTTTCTTATCGAAATGCCTGCTATATTTGAATCAAAAGTCTAATCCTATGTTTTCTTTTGGAATATCTATTATCATTCAATCAAAACCCAAATCCTTTGTTTTTTTTTGTAATATGTCCTCTTTTTTAGTTTTGATTCAAAAACCTAATTGTTTGTTTTTTTTTTGGAATGTCTCCTATTTTTTAATTAAAATATTGATAATATGTTTTCTTATAGTAATGTCTCTTATTTTTCAAAAAAAGGAGACATTACAATAAAAAAACATAGGAATCGGGTTTTTGTTTGCAAAAGAAAACATATTATTTTGTAATGTCTCATATTTTCCAATCAAGATCCTAATACTATTTTTTCTTTCCGGAATGCTTGCTATTTTTAAATCAAACACCAAATCTTTTGTTTTATTTTGGAAATGTCCCCTATTTTCTAATAAAAAACCTAAAACTTTCTTTTCCAACTCAAGTGAACTTCTATCAGGTGCGATTATACCAAAAATAAAGTAGCGGATACCATCAGAACTTTGAAGTGAAGCGAGCTTGAGTGAGAGTAGTAATAGGATAGGGTGACCTGCTCCGAAGTCCTTGTGTTGCACACCTCCCCTTTTTTTCTACATTGTTTATTTTTATGATTTTATTAATTAAAAAATAGCAAGAATAATAAAAAAATGAAAGACAAACCAATGTGTTCACTCAAAACCTTAATCCTATGTTTTCTTTTCTAATGCCTTCTATTTTTGAATAAAATTGCTAATCTTATGTCTTTTATTCCGGAATGCCGACTATTTTGAATGAAAACCCAAATTTTATGTTTTCTTTTGAGAATGTCTGTTATTTTTTAATCAAAACAATAATCGTATGTTTTCTTTTCATAATGTCTCATATTTTTAATCAAAACCCTAGTTTTAAGGTTTTTTGGAATGATTCCTATTTTTTAATCAAAACCCGAATCTTATGTTTTCTTTATAGAATGTCTGTTATTTTTTAGTCAAAACAATAATCCTATGTTTGCTTTTCATAATGTTTCATATTTTTCAATCAAAACCCTAATCCTATGTTTTCTTTTCGCAATGCTCCCCATTCTGAATCAAAACCTTAATCTTATATTTTCTCTTTAGAATGTCACCAATCTTTCAATCAAAACCCTAATTCTATGTTTTCTTTTCAAAATATCTCATATTTTTTAATCAACACTAGTCCTTTGTTTTTTTTCGTAATGTCTAATATTTTCGAATCAAAACACTAATCGTAAGTTTTCGTTTTGTAATACCTCCTATTTTTAAATAAAAATCCAAATCTTATGTTTTGTTTCAAATGTCAACAATTTTGGAATTAAAACCCTAATAGTATGTTTTCTTATAGTATTGTCTTCTATTTTTCATTCAAAACACTAATCATATGTTTTCTTATGGTAATGTTTCCTATTTTTTAATTAAAACCTTAATCCTATGTTTTTCTTACACTAATGTCTCCTATTTTTCAATGAAAACCCTAATCCTCTGTTTTTCTTTCGAATAAAACCTATTTCGAAATCAAAACCCTAATCTTATTATTATTTCTTTTTGTAATGTCTCAAATCTTTCAATCAAAACACTAATCCTATGTTTTTACTTGTGTTTTTACTTTTTTGAAATATCTCATATTTTTAAATCAAAACCCTAATCATATGTTTTATTGTCGGAATATGTACTGTTTTTTTAATCAAAACCATAATCCTAGGTCTTTTTTTCTTAATGCTTGAAATTTTTGAATAAAAACCCTAATCCTCTCTTTTCTTTTTTGAATGTCTCCTATCTTTGAATTAAAACCCTAATCCCATGTTTTCTTATAGTAATGTCTCATATGTTACATTTAAAACCTAATCCTAAGTTTTCTTATAGTAATGTGTCCTATTTTTCATTCAAAATCTTATTACTATGTTTTCTTATAATAATGTCTTCTATTTTTCAATGAAAACTTTAATCTTATGTTTTCTTATAGTAATGTCTCATACGTTTCAATCGCAACGCTAATCCTTTGTTTCATTTTCTTAATGTCTACTATATTTAAATCAAAATCCTTATCCTATATTTCCCTTCTTAATCACTAATATTCATTTGTTTTGAATCAAAACCATAATCTATGTTTTCTTTTCTTAATATCTCCTATTTTTCAATCAAAATCCAGATCCTATGTTTTATTTTTGGAAAGTCTCCTATTTTTCAGTCAAACCAAATCCTATGTTTTCTTTTTCAAAATGTCTCCAATTTTTTAATCAAAACCCAAATCCTATGTTTTTTCATGGAAGGCCTCCTATTTAACAATCAGAACTTTAATCTTAAGTTTTGGTTTGGGAACGTCTGCTATTTTTGAATCACAACAATAATCCTATTTTTTCTTCTTGTAATGTCTCATATTTTTTCCATCAAAACCATAATTCTATGTTTTTTCATGTGGCTCGTATTTTTTAATCAAAGCCCTAATTTTATCTTTTCTTTTGGGATTATCTGTGATTTTTGAATCAAAACCCTAATCCTATGTTTTCTTTTCAAATACTTAATCCTCTGTTTTCTTTCTTAATGTCTCTATTTATCAGTTTTAAATTAAAACCATAACCTATATTTTCCTTTTGAAATGTCTTGTATTTTTTAATCAAAAACCTAATCATAATTTTCTTTTAGGAATGTCAGTTATTTGTGAATCAGATGCCTATTCCTATAATTTCTTTTTATAATGTGTCCTATTTAGTAGGTTTTAATCCTAGGCGTAATCCTTTGTTTTCTCTTCGGAATGTCTCATTTTTTTTAATCAAAACACTTCTCCTATCTTTTGCTTTGGGAATGTTTGCTAATATTTAATCAACACAGAAATCCGATGTTTTCTTTTCAGAATGTCTCATATTTTCAATAGAAACCTTTATCCCACGTGTTCTTTTTAGAGTGTCAACTATTTTTGAATCAGAACCCTAATCTTATGTTTCTCATAGTAATGTCTCCTCTTTTTCAATCAAAATCTTAATCCTATGTTTTATTTTTGAAATATTTACTATATATAAATCAAAACCCTAATCATATTTTTTATTTTCGGAATGTCTACTATTTTTAAATTAAAACATTAATATTATTGTTTCTTATTGTAATGTCTCTTTTTTTTTTTTCGAAACTCGAATCCTAAGTTTACTTATTGTAATGTCTCCTATTTTTTAATTAAAGCCCCAATCCTACATTTTCTTTTCAGTCTGCCTAATATATTTGAATCAAAACCCTAATCCAATGTTTTATTTCTAGAATGACTCTTATTTTTCAGTCAAAACACTAATTCTATGTTTTTCTTAAATGTCTCCTATTTTTTAATAAAAACAATAAATTTATGATTTCCTTTTGAATTGTCCCTTATTTTTTAGTTTTAATCAAAATATTAATCCTATGTTTTATTATAGTAATGTCTCCTATTTCTCAATGAAAACCATAATCCTATGTTTCCTTTTCCAAATGTCTCATACTTTTTAATCGAAATTTGATCTTATGTTTTTTTTCTCTAAATGCCAAATATTTTTGAATCAAAACAATGATCCTATGTTTTCTTAAAGTATTGCCACCCATTTTTCATTCAAAACGATAATCGTATGTTTCTTATAGTAATGCCACCTATTTTTCAATCAAAACCCTACTATATTTCAATCAAAACAATGATACTATGTCTTTTAAAAGTAATGTCTCCTATTTTTCAATCAAAATGATAATCCTATGTTTTTCTCGGAACGCCTAATATATTTGAATGAAAACCCTAATCTTTATTTTTCTTTTCATAATGTCTCGTATTTTTCAATCAAAACACTAATTCTATGCTTTCTTTTTAGAATGTCTCCTATTTATTTTGTTTTTTCCCATCAAAACCCTAATCTTATGGTTTATTTACTTAATGTCTCTAATTTTTCAATCAAAACCCTACACTTATGTTTTCTTTTCCGAACGTCTCCTATTCTTTAATCGAACCCTAATCCTATTTTCTCATTTCGAAATGTCTTCTATTTTTAATCAAAACACTAATCCAATGTTTTTTTTTTTTTTTTTGGAATGTCCCCTATTTTTCGGTTTTTAATCAAAACCATAATTGTCACGCCCCGACCCGCAAGTCCACAGGACACGACAAACGCCGCAACAATCCCGAGGAGGGATACCCCGCTACTCAACATTCGAGACAGCGCAAGGCTGAACAATAAACCTGGAATCAACAAATTCTCGATAAAAATGTAGAGTCTCAAGAACAACAACGCGCAACAGAAGTAATAACAACAACAATGACACAACCAATAAGAATAGAAAAAAGAAGTTTACAAGCACACTGGGAGGCAATACTAACAATAATTGAAAAAGCTGATAGGGCACAGTTTAAGAATTGTTTAAATACAACACCATGCAACAGAGTTCTCGACGTACTAGTGGATCTAAGACTCAAGCAATGTGTGCATGATCCAAAATAACATATACGAACAGAATGAGATACAAGGAAGTTAAGAAGGCAACTAATAGTCATCACGCAGCCGTACCGCTTCACCCACTACCTGCAATTAAACTGGGAAGAAGAAATAGGGGATGAGTAACCGCAGTTACTCAGTGAGGGGAATAGCACAACTCTACCAGAAATATACCAAAAAATAACAAATACCAAAACCATAAATCCATGAAAGATACTTTGCTAGTAATATAATTGGTTTAGAACACACTTATACATAATAATAATCTACAGCAAAGTATAACAATAGTAGAAATAGTACAAATAAATCTTAATACCCCACCGGGGTTTAAAACAATGAAACTTCGAAATACCCAACACAGGTTCAAACTATAAAATATGTTGAACATTAAACCAACTTTGCCATACTACAAATAATTCAGAAAGCCCCAAATTAAATATATGTATGGCAACTATAAAATTCAAGGTTATCAATTCTAACATGATGGAATTCATCATAAGTTAACAACAATAAAGATAGCATAGATACTAATGGTGAAACACGAATTGGATTGCACAAATAATATACCAATAATAAACGCTTTAAAACAATTGGTGATTTGAAACAAGTTTTGAAATCCAAACCAAACTCATGTTTTATTTTCAATAACTCAAATAAACCAGAGTATAAAGAATAGGTAAATTGATAAACATCGGCACAGTATATGGCCTCCAAAACTCTCTTTCGCTAACCAGGGCCTCGGTTAGGTCTGGAGCTACAAAGATGTGCATATGTTGGCATTGGCCGTTAGGAAGTTCGTGTGGTGACTCTGAACAACCCAACAATATCCAAGTCAGGGCTCTACGCTCCCACCTGAAATGGTATAACCGGGTTCACGGTTTTCTGCGCCACATCTATATCGGTTAGCCCGTGGAAACCATCCACTTCTTACTGAAGTAAATACTGGAGCTCGGCTCCCATGTCACCATCAAAACAATTACATAATAATCCAGCCCATAAGCTTAGTATACATCAATATGATTGCATAAACCTCATCAAGAGGTCACAACTTCTCATATATGCAACTTTCACTCCAAGAGTGAATAACTTGATTAAAACATCATTAATGAAACCATTTTTACAAAATCAACTTTCCCCTACACGAATGAGTAAGTTGTTAAAAACACACATATGAATATCTTTCAACAAATAAACGTCGTATAAAACAAAACAATAATCCTTGAGCACTCTTTTCAATCATAGCATCAGCAATAACACAAAATGTTTTGCATAACTAAGTTACATAAATTCATTTAATATCAAAACAAGAGTCCAAAAAAATATAATTTGCAAACTATGATTCAATAATAAAGCTTTCTAAACATAAATACATCATTTTTAAAATATACTTCAAATATAGCATCATCAAAATGAAAATTTAATTTGGTTGCATAAGCCTTTAATGACATTATAACAAGAATATCAAATCCCATGAAAAAACCAAAACTAGAAAACATATATATATATATATATATATATATATATATATATATATATATATATATCAAAACATAAGGCTTTTCAACCCACAAGTAGTGTATAAAATCTTTACCAATAATCATGAAATAAGCCAAATCATAATTCAATTATGGCTCCAAACTACCCAAAAGACATTTTAAAAACTATTGACAATGCAAGTTGTCATTAAGATGAAATTAAACCAAATAGGATAATGGTATGCATGATATTATAATCTAGAACCCATAGAATCTATAAATCTCACTTATGGATTTTTGAATCAATAACAACTCGAATAACCTTTTTTACATTCCTTTCTACTCTTTATCATCTTTACAAATTTTCACAATTGATAAGAGGATTTCTGAGAGAACGTCAACAACACAAGAGTCATTATCAAGTTTCAATTTCTAAATACAAGTTTAATTCACCCATATTTAAATGATTTTCAAGAAAAACAAATTTACATACTAAAGTCACACTGATCATGGAGAAAGTATTCAAGCTATCACATACACCTATGTGTGCCAAGACATCTACCAAGTCTTTCATTAAAGATCTTCATTATGCTTGCAAGATTTACACATCATCGACTGGTCACATACACAGGCCTATAACTCTTCGTATTATTCCTGTATTTTAGATCAAATGCAAATTCCTCGACAAAGTGACTTTACTCTCAAAAACACTAGCATTAACTTCACTAGTAACAATTTCATTATAAAAGCTATCGAGATTTGACTTCCATTTCTTATTAGCCTTATTCGAAACAATTTATGGACATTCACAAAAACCTCCAAGTTTACATTCAAAATTCATTACACCTTTTATCATATACAATACATGCTGTCCATCATTATTCTTCCAAGAAATTTTCACTTCTATCAAAATAAGAATATCAAACTCATGAATTTCAGTACAACCATAATCATAGTCATTAACTTACATCCCATCGATATACTTATCAAATCAAACTATTTTCATATTACATATATCTCTAACATCAATCACATAAAGATTACCCAAAAAATATGCATCATTTAAATCCATTGTTATTCCCTTATTAACTTAATGACATGATCAATATACCCCAGATCACAACATAGATAATCAATTCTATGTATGTCAATTAAACTCAAAGCAATTGTGGAGATACTTGACTATTTTCCGTCATTCAAGAAACTATAAATACCCTCAGGCAGGCACAAATTCAATCACACTAATCAAAACATAATAAACTTTCCAAAGAGAACAAGATGATAAGTCCATAGCCTTTCTCACGCATCAAAATGCATAAATATGCATATATATAAATATATATACATATAGGTTTATGTATTCTTCCAATAGAACTATGCTTATTAATCCCACTCACAAAACATAGTCGAGTAAAGCCCGAGAGAATACTACTCCTCCACCGGTACCTTTCCTCGAGCCGAACCCTCACCACCTAACCAACCAGGACCACACATACACACACAAACAAGAAAAGAGTAAGCCAGGGGAAACCCTATGATTAAGCATACAAAACAACCTCAACGAGGTCAAGGGTTAGCTCAAAACTAAGACCAAAGATTTACAAAGGATTCCAAAGGTTCTAGTCTTCCCTCTATGCCAAAGAAACAAAGAAAACAAGGAGAACTCACAGGTGCTATAGTAACCATGAAAATCCAAGCACAAAGTTCACTCAAGATTCCAATAAAGTTTGAAAAAGAAATAAGGGAATCATACTCCCACATCCTTTCTAGCTTCAAGAGAGAAGAATGAAGATGGAGCTTCAATCTATTATGGGAAGGATTTCATTCAACTTCTCCTTTTTCTCCAAGTAAAGAACAAGAGGAAATGAAATGAAAATGGTATAAAATCTTGGCTTTTAAAAAGACATGGCTTGAAATGACATGGTATGGATGAAAATGACAAGGCATGGCCTTAAGTTGGCATGGTATGGCTTTGAATTTAAAGCGTATGGTTGGGGTATAGCAAAAAGAAGGGGCATCAAAAAAGACCAAATTGACCTTCTAATTGCCAAGAACGCAAAAAATATTTTAAAAAAAGATTAGGATTAAAAATAGGGCAGGGTACAACATTCTACCCTCCTAACAAAAAATTTCGCCCTCGAAATTTCCTTCTAAGAACAAGAGAAAGAAAAGACAAGACCAACAAACAAAACCCATGAAGCCAACGAAACCTCAACTTTCCAAAGGAAGCAACTCTGCCGCAAACACAACTCCTCTACTAAATCAAGGTAACTCAAAAATACTGAACTGTCGAATAAGACAACCCACACAAGAGGAATAAGACAATCCTCTTGGCGGTGTAGGAGTGGGTTCAACAGTAGGGGTAACTGCTCCAATGCATGAATGCAGGCGCCGTGCTGGCATTCTCAATGAAAAACACACCAAAACAACCTTTAGAATCAAATCCTACATGCAACAGTGCTACATGCTCAACTATAACTAGATCCATTAGCTATGACCGAAGACAATCAGAGGCAAGAATGGAGGATAACTATTAATCTAAACCAACAACTCTATAACTAATAAAATTGTCAAGCCCCGACCCGTAGGTCCATAGGACGCGACAAACGTCGTGACAATCATGAGGAGGGATACCCCGTCACTCAACAGTCGAGGCAGCGCAAGGCTGAACAAAAAATGATAAGTGCTCGTGTGATAGTAATACGAAGTATTATTATCTTATATTGAGCATTACTTTTCTCAGATTTTATCATTAATTTGTGTGCATTTGTGTGCATTTGTGTGCTTTTGTCCATTGTAGGGTTGTGGAACCAATTTAGAAAACAAAGAAGCAAGAATAGGTTATGTTCGCCATTGTTGAGGAGTTCTCAGACCAAGCAAGAAGCAAGGCACGAGTCTAGACTTGTGGGTGTGTGCCTACCACCATTGGAGGGGCACAAAGGCAGTCACATTCACAAAAAGTCTAACTCGTGAAGCATTGGAGAACGGCATAATCTAACGTTGATTGTGTGCCCAATTCAATAGCCTCGATGAAGAACGATGAATCCGGGAGTATTTTGGCAAAGCACTGTAGCAGTCGGTGTAGCTAATTACTGTAGCAAAACACTGTAACAAGTTACTGCTCACTGTCGGCCGAAAATCAGAAAAACAGAGAATCCACACACCCGTGTGAAAATTCCACATGGCTGTTTGAAAATTCTGCAGGCCCGTGTGGAAAATCCAATGGGGCATGTGGAACTCCGATTTCAGCCCGATTTCAGATCTATTTGGGGACTTCCCCCTTCTATCTCTTGCCTATATTTTGGGGGGCTTTCGGCTAGGGTTTGGAGAGGTTCTTGGAGGTCTTTGGAGGCGATTATACGGCATTGGCATCGATATCCTTAGGAAGAAAGCTATTGGGGGAGCTTTCATCGGCATCGATTCGCCGAGGTATGCCCTATTCTTGACAAGGGATTTGTAAAGAGGATTAGGCGGCTCCACAAGACCATCAATATGATCTACAAGGGGGTTTTCTTTATGGTTTTTATGCATATGTTCTTAAACTCGTTATTGATTTTGTATTGCTTCATGTAGAGCTAAACCCCTAGTGGGTATTCAGACTTGTGAACCCTAGGATGCTTGTGTTTCTATAACTTTTATTATGCTTTATTAATTTCATGTTTTCTTATTGAGTTCCAATCTTGCATGTCGATTATATGAGATTTTCCCTTAGCCGTGACACTAGGGTTGAGAATCTATTAGGTTATCCTTTGAGGGTGTGACAACCTCTATAGGACTAGACTACACAAGGTTGGAGAGGGTTGAGAGGGTGAGTCGAGAGATAGCGAAACATCCTCTTTCCCATCCGGTGTGAACTTCCCTACCTCCGTATCCCAAGAGTTAATCGCGATCGAAGTAGAGTGAAGTACTAGGAGATGAACTCCCTTGCAAAGGGTTGAGTGAATCCTAGGATTGGGGCTTAACTTAAATTAGGGTTCTTCCTCCTGGACCAAAGGGTTAGAACTATAATTAGGGATAGGGTCTTTCACTTTGAATCCCTAGAAAACCAAGCAGTTCCACGTAGTATGAGGCTTAGAAAGACGGACTCCTGTGGAGCTTAGTTGACAGGTCAACGAGAGTTAAGGGTCGTAGTGAAACCTAATGCCGGGGCATAATGTTGGAACTAGTTACGGTTGACCTTAGGTTTGGGACCGTGTGCTTAATGATTTCCACGACTCATTAGACATTAATTAGAAGGTATAATACTATTCTTGCACTAGAAGCATTAGTCCTAGGAGGAACTTTGTCTGGGTACCCCATCTTTATATCGATTACCTCTTCTACCTCTATTGCTCTTCTTGTATTATTTTACTTCCTTTTCTATCTATACATATCTATTTCTCTCACCATCGATTCTCTTCATAGCTAAATACCGATAACACTTGTTTTTAAACACTATTCCATGTGGATACGACTACCCACTCACTAGGGTATTTTATTACTTCGACAACCCATGCACTTGAGGGGTACACACGCAAGGGGTGTGTCAATAAACCTGGAATCAACAAATTCTCGACACAAAGGCAGAGTCTCAACAACAACGACGCACAATAGAAGTAATAACAACAACAATGACACCAACAATAAGAATAGAAAACGGAAGTTCACAAGCACACAGGGAGGCAATACTAACAATATTAGAAAAAGCTGATACGCCACAATTTCAGAGTTGTTTAAATACAACACCATGTAACAGAGTTCTCAACGTACTAGTGGATCCATGACTCAAGCAATGTGCGCATGATCCAAAATAACATACATGAATAGAATGAGATATAAGTTAAGAAGGAAACTAATAGTCAGCACACAGCCGCACCGCCTCACCCACTACCGTCAAATAAACTAGGAAGAAGAAATAGGGAATGAGTAACCACATTTACTCAGTGAGGGGAGTAGCACAACTCCACCAGAAATATATGAAAAGATAACAAATACCAAAAACATAAATCCGTGAAAGATACTTTGCTTGTAATATAATTGGTTTAGAACACACTTATACATAATAATAATCTGCAACACAGTATAACAATAGTAGAAATAGTACAGATAAATCTTAATACCCAACTAGGGTTTAAAATAATGAAACTTCGAAATACCCAACACAGGTTCAAACTATAAAATAAGTTGAACACTAACCCAACACAGGTTCAAACTACAAATAATTCAGAAAAGCGCAAAATTAAATATATGTATAGCAACTATAAAATACTAGGTTATCAATTCTAACATGATGGAATTCCTCATAAGTTAACAATAAGAAAGATAGCATAGATACTAATGGTGAAACAAAAATTGGATTGCACAAATAATATACCAATAATAAACGCTTTAAAACAATCTATGATTTGAAACCATTTTTTAAATCCAAACCAAACTCATGTTTTCTTTTCAACAACTCAAATAAACTAGAGTTTAAAGAATAGGTAAATTGATAAACATCGGCACAGTATATGGCCTTCAAAACTCTCTTTCACTAACCGGGGTCTCGGTTAAGTCTGGAGCTACCAAGATGTGTGTATCTTGGCATTGGCCATTGGGAAATTCGTGTGGTGACTGTTGTAACAGTTGTGAGGGAGGTCATGCTTCAAGTGATTGTCCTATTGCTATCGGAGGCATTAGTGCGGTGGAGCAGGTCAATTTTGTTGGCAATGCATATAGAGGACAAGGCCAAGGCAACCCGTATAGTGGAACTTACAATCCAGGGTGGAGGAACCACCTGAACTTGTCATGGAGCAATCAAGGGTAGTCGCAACAAAAGAGTAATGCACCACCGGGATTTCAAAGTCAACAAGCAGCGAACCAAGAAAGTCGAGTGACCGGGCTCGAAGGGAAGATGACCGATCTAGAGAAAGCTCTCACGAGGTTCATTTTTTCATCGGATGCTAGATTTCAGTCGGTGGAAGCTACACTTCGTAATCACACCGCCTCCCTACATAATTTGGAGAATCAAGTGGGGCAAATTGAAAAGACTTTGGCAGAAAGACCTCAAAGAAGCTTGCCTAGTAATACGGAGACCAATCCAAGGGAGCAATTGAAGGCAATCATCTTGAGAAGTGGAAAAGAGGTCGAGAGAAATCTCCCTCTCAAGAAAACAAAGGAAGCAACCAAAGTTGAAGAGGTAGGGGGAGAAGCACCAAAGGAGAAAAAGGTGGCACCACCACCCTACAAGCCAAGGACCCCCTATCCTTCGAGGTTGAAGAATGACCACGACAATGTGCAATACAAGAAATTTCTGGGTATTTTCAAATAGTTGCACATCAACATACCATTAGCGGAGACATTAGCCTAAATGCTTAAGTATGCGAAGTTCTTGAAGGACCTCTTGACCAACAAGAGGAAGTTGGAGGAGAGTGCAATTGTAGTTCTTAATGCCAATTGCTCGGCCGTTTTGCAAAAGAACATGCCGAGTAAGAGAAATGATAAGGGATTTCATCATACCTTGCAACATCTGCAACTTGGGTGAAGAGATGGCATTGGCCGATTCAGGGGCAAGCATCAATGTCATGCCCTACACTTTCTTCCTAAACCTAGGCTTGGGCGAGCCTAGACCGACTCGGATGATACTTCAACTTGCAGATCGATAAGTGAGGCATCCAAGGGGGATTGTGGAAGACGTGTTGGTGAAAGTAGACAAATACATCTTTCTTGTGGACTTTGTAGTGCTTCATGTCGAAGAGGATGTCGAAGTGCCGCTGATTCTTAAGAGGCCGTTCTTGTGCACTTCCAAGGCTTTGATAGACATGGATGGCTGGGAGCTCACGTTGCGAGTTGGAGAGGACAAGCTTACATACCGCCTCGCCGAAGCCATGAGACACTCTCTTGATTTTGATGACACTTTGTACTTTCTTGATGGTACTAATGAATGTGTTGATGAATACGTGCAGGAATTGATGAACCCAGATCCATATGAAGGGTGGCCGGACCAAGATGTGGAAATCGAAAAAGAAGTGCTATCACTTGGTCTAGTCGAGAAGTAATACCCCTCACGCACGCGAGAGGGGGTCGTATTCCCAAGGGCCCGAGAATCTACCCTTACTTCCTCTTCGTAAGATTGTTTGGCCGATTAATTCAAGTGTTGTGCAAAGAAAAGTAAAAAGATAATTAACTTGCAAATGAGATGTTCTAAGGCGGAGGCGATAATCGGAGGATAAGAACAATATAAAGAGAGGGTCACGGATGAGGATTCCCAAGGGGGTTACTAAAGTGCGGAAGTTGCCTTACTAGCATGCAAATGGGTAGTTTGGACCGAGAAACCCATAAGTAGACCAACCCGATGGTCACAAAAATAGGTCCCTGACACGATACCTTGCTTGTATCCCGCAAGTGCACGGGCTTGTCGAAGTAATAAAATTACCCTGCTGAGTGGGTAGTCGAATCCAAAGGGAATAGTGATTTAAAACACAAGATTTCGCTATTTAGTTGTGCCGTTTATGAAAAGTGATAATAAAATTGATGAGTGAATTATGGAAGCAATTAGAATAAAAGGAAAGAATTTAAATAGAGAGATGGAAGACAAGAAAGTGCAAGTAGAAGTGAAAGAAGAAAGACTAGTAATGGATGAAATAGGGTATCCGGACAAGCTACCTCTAGGACTTATACTTCTATTACAAGACTATGCTATTATACTTTCCTATTGATGTTAATTGACTCAAGGATATCCTTAAACTCACGGTCCCAAATCTAAGGTCAACCGTGACTAACCCCAACACTATGTCCCGGCATTAGGATTCACGTCAACCCTTCACTCTGTCGCTCACACAACTAAGCCCCAGGGGAGTATATCTACCTAAGCCTAACACTACGTGGGATTGCTTAAAGCTCTAGGGGTTCTTAGTGATAAAACCTGTTCCTATGTGTAGTTCTAACCCTTTGGTCCAGGTAGAACAACCCTCGTCTAGATTAAGCCCCAGTGCTTAGGATTCACGTCAACCCTTCACTCTGTTGCTTGCGCAACTAAGCCCAAGGGAGTTTATCTACCTAGCACTTCACTCTATCTTGACCGCTAAGAAATCAAGGAAAACGGAGGTAGGGAGAAATCACACCGGAGGGGAATGGGGACGCTTCGCTACCTCATGACTCACCCTCTCAACTCTCTTCAATCTTAAGTAGTCTAATCCTATAGGAGTTGTCACACACGCAAAGGATAACCTAGATTGTTCTCAACCCTAGTGTCATGGCTAGGAGAAACCAATTGCAAAAGATAATTAAAATTGAAACTTGAATTTATTCATCAATAATGGAAAAAACATAATAGCAATGTCATAGAAACATAATAATCCTATGGTTTACAAGTCCGAATACCCACGAGGGGTTTAGCTCGTCATGGAGCTATACATGTTCATCAAAATATGAAATAAAGCACAAATTAAAGACATTGATGAAAACCTCCTTGCGTATGGTGTGGCCATGGTCTTGTGCGGCCGCCAAACGTCGATGACGATGTCGATGATGTGCTTCAATTCTCCACGAAGTCCTCTCTGAAACCCTAGCCGCACTCTCCCAAAGTTGGTGAGAAAGTTAGGTCAAAAGATATCTGAAAAGTCTCCAAAATCGGGCTTTTATAATCTTGAGTCGGCTTTTAAAATGGGACTTATCGGGACTTAACACGGCTGTGTGGAATTAACACACGCCCGTGTGAAGTTTCTTGCTTGCTAGAAAATTAATTCACACGGCCGTGTGGAATTTCCACACCCCCGTGTGAACTCTCTGAAATCCTGATTTTCGGCAGAAAGTGAACAGTAGCTTGCTACAGTAATAAAATACAGTGGTGCTACAGTCACTCGCCGAAACGCTCCCGAATCCCTTGTTTTTCATTGAGGCCATTGATTTGGGCACACAATCAATGGTTGATCGTGCCGATTGCTTCAAGTCTCCTTTTTGGTGAAGTTCTCCTAAGTAACACGAGTTAGATTTGTTGTGAATGTGACTGCCTTTGTGCCCCTCCAAAGGAGATTGGCACACACTCATAAGTCTAGGCTCGTTGCCTTGTTCCTTGCTTGGTCCAAAAACTTCCCAACAATGGCGAACACAATCTAACTTTGTTCTTTTTCTCCAAATTAGCTCCGCAAACCTACAATGCATAAGAATACACAAACGCACACAATTTAGTGATAAAATATGATAAAAGATATGTTCATTGTAAGATAATAACGCTTCGTGTTACTATAACACGAGTACTTATCAGTCCCTAATCCGGTACAAGTATCGAGTACGGAATTCCTTCCGCTCGAATCCTCACACGATTGTAAAGGGAACAAGAGGTTTCTCAAGTTAGGATCAAGACACAATCTAGGTCAACCGTAACAATTGGAGGGGTACAAATACCCGATGGTCACGGCGTATCCGTACATGTGCCCCTACCAAGCTTGGTGAGCCTAATACTAGGGCAATGGTCATGCTTTCTAGCATTTTCTAAACATTGATACACAGAGTTCTCATGCATACCAAGCAATTAAATACACCAAACAAGGTTCACAAACAAGTCCCAAATGCATAAAACTAATCAAGCAAACATCCTACACAACTTCACCCCCAAGGTTCACTTACATCCGGTGACCTTGAAGTTTAGTTGCTCATGAATACAAAATACTCAGTAAAATACATGGAAACAACCAACAATACAAAGAAAACACTCCCTCAAAAGATATTGGCTGAATGACGCTTCTAAAGACGCCACCAAAGAGGTGGCTTCCCATGTCATTCTTCACCTCAAATGCGGATCAAGGAGGTGGATTTCGTCGTATGTCGCTCTCCTCGACGTTCTCTCCTCGAAAATGGCCTCCAACGGCTGCTCCTAGCCCAGAATTGATGGTGGTGACAAGTAGAACAAGAGCTAGGGCTTTTTTTTCTTAGAAAATGAACTCCAAGCCCTTAAATGGTCATCATCAAGATGTCATGCGGCCTGCCATGCGGTCCGCATACAGGTATTGTAGCACACCGAATTTTATGTAAGTTGTTGCAGTGAGTGCTACAATATCCCTACTATAGTAACTCTCCTACAGTAAAACTACTACAATGCTACTGCTACAGGGCCTGTATACGGTTAGTTATGCGCCCGTATGGATGCCCGCATGAACCTCCAGACTTAGCCATTTCGCTAAAGTTCTCGTGCTACAACGCTGTTACAGTGCTGCTACAGTACTGTGCTCGAAAATGGTCTTTTCTTGTCGATTTCTTCTAAAAATCTCGTTTACGAGCTCCCCACGATATCTTCTGTGCCTGTAACATGAAATAAACAAATTTGACCAAAAACAGGCATCCATACATATAAAAATACTCGATAAATATGTAAACATACATAAATAATACGTCTAGCTAGGCATTTATCAGAGTCGGTTGAGCATGTTTTCAATGGTATCTGGCTGTGTTCTGATCGTTTTCACAGGCTCTAAATATCGTAGTTTTGTTTCTGAATTTTTCTGCAGAGTTTGTGATTTTTCTTAGTACACCAGAGAAAACACAAGGCCGTGTGGAATTTCCACACGGGCGTGTGTTACCAAATAGGGCTCAACCAGAGAGGGCACAGGGGCATGACTTTGCCCCTATGAAAAACCTCACAAGGGGCACACGGCCATGCGAAATCTTGCAGAAATTAAGTTCTCGTTCCAGAGAGTTCACAGGAGCGTGTGGGTGTCCCTGTGAGTGCCCATGTGTTAAGGCACACGGTCGTGTGAAATTCTGCAGAGAGTCCCCTTCCTTCCCGAGAAACCACAGGGGCATGTGGCTACTCCTGTGGGAGAGCTTGTGAAACGCACACGGCCGTGTAGAACACTTAGAGTTTCTCGGGTTGATCCAGAGAAGTTACAGGGCCCTGTGGGTGCCCCTATGGCAGGCCTTGTGTTCTTGGCCAGGTTGAGCACACGGCCGTGTGGAATTTCCACACGTCTGTGTGGAATTTCTCAGAGACCTTCTGTGTTTCCTCCAAATCCACAGGGGCATGTACCAGCCCCTTTGGAGCTCCCCTGTGAAGGCACACGACCATGTGGGAGTTTCACATGGCCATGTGGGGAAGTCCAGAGAGTGACCAGAGTACACACAGGGGCATGTGTGAGGCCCTGTGAACCCTAATTTTAGAGGCACACGGCCGTGTGAATCCCCAGAACTTCAAAGGCCTCGCGTTTTCTTTTGGATTTCACTTGTGCCTCTTTACCTTTCCACTCTAAACACTCTCCGACTTTCTCTATCGCTTCCCCGATCTTCTCTGATTTTTCTAGAGGCTTTATTGGGAGTTTTCCGGCCGATTTCAAAGTTTTCTTCATCCACACCGTCGGTAAGAACTTCAAACCCTTTTTCTTCATCAATTCTTGATTTAATTCGTTCTTCTTAGTTATTTCACTTGTATTGAATGATTAAACTATAGGAGAGCATGTTTAGAAAGAATCTAGAACGAATTAGTGTGTAAAAATGAGATTTTAGCTCCAGAGCCGTGGAGCTTTTGTCCACCCGACAATCCACACGGGCGTGTGGAATTTTCACACGGCCGTGTGGATTTCTGCAGATTGATTTCCTCAACTGTTTTTGATGATTTTTCTTCTCAATTTTGCAGATATATCTTCTATGGCTAAGAAGCAAGTAGGGAAATGCCCCCGTGAGCCTACCCCATCCCCCGAGGAGATGGATTTTGGGTTACCAAAGCACCGGGAAAGATTCAAAAGACTATTGGTACTTCGATTTGGATAGTCATGCTACTCGGACCTGAGTACATTGAGGGACATAGAGGGGGGCAACGCCATAGCTTCCAAGGTTGAGGAGCTACTCGCAGTCGGTAGTTGGGACCGTTTATTATCCATTCGAGAGCCCGCCATTCGATCATTTACACTCGAGGTGCTCTCGACGTTCGAGTTTGACCGAGGGTATGACAGTTTCACCAGTACGGACATTATTCAGTATCGTGCACTCGGTCGGCACTTCTGTTTGAGTATTGCCTAGTTCGGGGTCAGGATGGGCCTTTATGATGAGGCGTTTATCGAGACGGAGTAGTATGCATTACTGACCACAGACAACCCGGGGACCTTGACTGCTCAGAGGACCTACAGGGCGTTGTGCGGAGATGGGCAGTATGAGCCAGGGGTTTCGATGGCGACATGCCTTTCCCGGCAAGCATACAGGTACATCCATGCCATACTGAGCAGGTCAGTGAGTGGCAGAGGAGATAGCACAGTAGTGCTGAGTAGACAGGAGTTGCTGGATTTGTATAACTCCATGAGGAGCTAAACCCCTTGTGGGTATTCTGACTTGTAAACCCTAGGATGATTTTGTTTCTATGACATGTTATTATGTTTTTTTAATTGATGAATTTAATTGAGTTCCAATCTTGATTGATTCTTATATTGATTTTTCTCTTAGATATGACACTAGGGTTGAGAGTCATCTAGGTTGTCCTTTGGAGGTGTGACAACTCCTATAGGATTAGACTACTCGAGATTGGAGAGTATTGAGAGAGTGAGTCGTGAGGTAGTGAAACATCTCCTTTCCTCTCCGGTATGATTTTCCCTACCTTCATGTTCCAAGAATTCTTAGCAGTCATAATAGAGCGAAGTACTAGGAGATGAACTTCCCTCGGGCTTTGTTGCTTGAGCAACAGAGTGAAGGGTTGTAGTGAATCCTAGTGCTGGGGCTTAACTGAGACTAGGGTTCTTTCACCTGGACCAAAGGTTTAGGACTACACTTAGGAATAGGGCTAATCACTTGGAATCCCTAGAACATTAAGCAATCCTACATAGTACGAGGCTTAGGAAGATGGACTCCTTTGGGACTTAGTTGACAAGTCAACGAGAGTTAAGGGTCGTAGTGAAACCTAATGCCGGGGCAAAATAATTGGAATTAGTAACGGTTGACCATAGGTTTGGGACAGTGTATTTTAGGATGTCGACAACTCATTAAACAACAATAGGAGAGTATAATACATGGTCCTGCACTAGAACATTAATCATAGGGGTAGCTTGTCCGGGTACCCTATTTCACCCTTGATTGTTACTCTCTGTACTCTTAGTTGGCACTCTCTTATCTTCCATATTTCTCTTTATTTTTTTATTGTTTTCGATTACTCTTACACACACACAATTGATCTTACCCTCACTTTCCGTACTTCACACTAGCTAGATAGCAATCTCTTGTATCTATAATCCCTACTCCCTGTGGATTCTCCTAGCCTCTCACTGGGGTACTATTATTACTGCGACAACCCATGCACTTTCGGGCCCCTGTCAATGTGTTAGTCAAGGTCAACAAGTTCATCTTCCCGGTGGACTTTGTTATACTAGACATCGATGACCGGATGACACTTCGTGTTGGAGATGAAGAAGTCATCTTCAAGCTCAAGGATTCAATAAGGCACACTATGGATTTCGAAGACACATCCTATTTTCTTGATGTCATTGATGATTTTGTATCTGACTTTGTGTAGGAGACATTTGTGAAGGATAAGTTATCGGATCTTTTGGGGGAGGATCCCCTTTGTGATAAAGCCATGGCGGAAGAGTTACACTGTGCGAGTTTGGTAGCGGTTGAGAGTGTATCACCTCCGGCATATCCTTCAAAGAAGCTCTCCCCTGCGTCTATAAGGTGGTGTAAGGCCTTTGTAAAAGAGAAAAAGGTAGCAACATCACCCAGGGGTCATAACATACCAGGGACAAGTTGGCCTCCGATTTTTGGGGAGAATGATTTTATTAATTCTCTGCATCTATATGATCAGGATGTGTATTTTGGTGACATGGAGAGGCCTCGATGTTTTTGTTATGTGTGTTCATTTTTCTTTCTTTTCTTGGTGTTAGATTTGTCATTTTTGGACTTGTGTGTTTGATGTTCCAGGGAAAGTTGTTATCATGGCCTTTTGGATGTTATTAATGGCATGGATTTGATTAGGGTATGTTGAGATATACTTTCAGGAAAGGAGTTGTTTAAACTGATACATTCTGGTGTGAGACGGGCATAACACAACCATGCTCAAGCTACTGATCTTTACATATTGTCCGTTCTTTTGTTTTCCAGGACGGACATGGGTCAGACACGGGCGTGTGATGAAAATGACATAATCAAAGTGCTAAGTACACAGTCGTGTTCAAACCGTAGTAAGTGGGAAATTTTTTTCTGTGATCTTTAGTAGTTGGGACACATGGTTGACACAGGCGTGTTGCATCAGAACCGTTGCGCATCTTG
Source organism: Dioscorea alata (assembly GCA_020875875.1). NCBI lineage: Eukaryota > Viridiplantae > Streptophyta > Magnoliopsida > Dioscoreales > Dioscoreaceae > Dioscorea > Dioscorea alata. The sequence continues at coordinate 11,216,405 of CM037015.1, forward strand.
AGACACAGCGTGTAAAACCGTACCCCTTTGCGGTGCGGCCATTACGTTAACCAGCCATAAAGAAAACCCTAGCCGCGCCCCTTCGACTCTGAGCGCCCCTTCACCGCCGATCGTTCCACCCCCTTTCCCTCCTATAAATCCTCGCGGATGAAGGTGCATTTTTCACCAATCTCTGGTTTTGGGCATCCTCTTCCTTTTGATTTCTTCTAAACGAGGTATGATTTTGTTTCGATACCCATTCTGTAGATCTAATGCATATATGATGTCTCATGCTGGTACTTCACGATTCTAATACTTCTTCTCACATGAACCTTCAATTACTTGCAAATGGGAGAAATTTGTTGTTTATGGTCGCTACAACCTCGGTGGGGATGATGACTATTAACGACACAGCCATGTCATAATGACATGACCGTGTCTGTTCCTTATTTGCTTTCTTGTATTGTTATTGACATGGTCTGGTCATTCCTGACACGACCGTGTCAATCCCCTATTTCATGGCTATGAACTGAGCTGTATTGTTTGTTGTTCTTGCAGGTCATGCTTAGGAAATCCGTTGCATCTAGGGCCTCCAAGCGACTGAGGAGTGACTCCCCCTCAGGCGATAATGATATGAGACCTCGATTCCATATTCTGGCGGACCAGGCACGTTATGATCAACTTTCTCACCATCGTTTCGGCGAGTCACGAGAAATTGAGTGGGATGTGCTACGAGAGGTGGGTTTAGAGGGGGATGTCTAGCAGTTGTTGAGCAAAAGGGCTTGGAGGCAGTTGTTCATGATTACTGACACCACGTATGAGCAGTTGGTCGTTGAGATTGTATCAACATTTGAGTTATTCCGGGGTACCATTCCTTTCCATTAGGCCAATTTGATTCAGTTTCAGGCCCTCGGTACCCTTCATCGTATGAGCCTTACCGAGTTCTTAGTTCACCTGGGACTGTATGACATTGACTTCACGTAGACACTGGAGTACGATGCCCTATTGACATCGTGACCAACTGGTGAATCTATGGAGAATGCTTGGCGACATGTGGGCACTGTACCGCACTACGACCCCCGCCAAACAAAGGCTACCACACTTCGTTCTCCCGCGCTATGGTACGTTCACTTCTTACTCAGTCGCACTATAGCCGGACGCGAGGATAGCATGGGGGTCGTTAGTTTGCGGGAGCTAGATTTTTGCTGACTATAGTGGACGGGTTCCACCTGCATTACGGGTCTGAGGTCACCGTTTCTATCTTTAGCTAGGGGACGAACCGCCGTATTGCCGCGATCTTTGTTGGCCCATAAATCACATGGTTGGCTCGACACATGGGTATCCTTTTGACCACCATCACTAGCCGGATGCGCGTGGTTGGCAGGGTAGCTCCCATTTCCCTTGAGACATTATGATCCATGGGGATGCTACGCCGGATTCAGACAGCTCGGGGAATTGAGTTCCAGGTTCGTCGCAGCTCTAACGCACCAGCCCCTGTGTTTGCTGCCCCGTCTTCATCTCAGTCAGGCCCCTCCGCTCGTTAGCCAGGTCTAATCACTAGTTCATCAGCGGCATTCCGCTGGCTGTAGAGGACTGTGACGCACATTGCTGATCAATTGGGGGTCGATTTATCTCCTGAGCCAGCATCACCCAATCGCTCACCCCCGCGTCCTAGCACGCATTCAGCTGGTCCTTCGCCCGCGCCTACAGTAACTCCTCATACCCCTACTTCTACTGGTTCTAATTCGGGCAGTGACTCGGAGTCGGGCGGTGATTCCTAGCGCTGGGAGAGTGATCATTCCCAGGCCGGTAGTGACGGCCAGGACGCCAGTGCCACCCCTTGAATAGTGACCACTACATCTACTGATCTCATTTCTGTTTTTATTTTCAGTTATTTGTTATTTTACTTGTGTGAACATTGAACTCTTTGAGTCCAGGAGCATGGGGACCCCCCTTCTCAACTATCATTTTGGTTGGTTTATTTTCAGCATTTTCATTCTACCCTATTTTGTATGCACTTTTCACCTGTGTGCCTCTCTAAATCTAAGGTGTGTGTTAGTTGCTAGGAGTTGATTGGGCAAGACGTTGAGAGCAGCGACATCACTCTCTGTGTTTGTAGAATTTGGTAAATAGCACGCATGAGAGAGCGGGCACATCACTCTCCTTGTTTGTAGAATTTGGGTGAATAGCAAGCATGCAAGAGCAGCCACATCACTCTCCATATTCAGGGAAGGTTCTTGCACCATCGTCTTTTTTTTATGTTCACAATGATCATTTTGTATTGATAAGTGCTTGTGTTATAATAATGCGAAGTGTTATTGTCTTACATTGAGCATTACTTTTTTCAGATTTTATCATTTAAGTGTGTGCATTTGTGTACTTTTGTGCATTGTAGGTTTGTGGAGCTAGTTTGGAGGAAAAGAGCAAAGCTAAATCGTGTTCACCATTGTTGAGGAATTCTCGGATCAAGAAAGGAACAAGGCACAAGTCTAGACTTGTGGATATGTTCCAACCCCCTTTGGAGGGGCACAAAGACAGTCACACTCATAATAACTCTAACTTGTGTAGCATAGGAGAACTTCTCCAATGAGGAGAATTGAAGCAATCAACATGATCTACGATGAATTAGGGAGCGTTTCGGCAAAAGTACTGTAGTAAAAATAATGTAGCAAGTCACCGTTCACTGTTTGCCGAAGTTCAGCAAAACAGAGACTTCACACGGGCATGTGGAAATTCTGCACGGCCGTGTGAAATCCTGATTCAGCCAAATTGAAGCTGCGACTCAACTATATTTAAAGGCCTTTTGGAGACTATTTTTGGATCTTTTGGCATACCTTTTCTCCTATCTTCTGGGGGATTGTGGCTAGGGTTTGGAGAGGACCTTGTGGAGGATCGAAGCGCGCCATCGGCATCGACATCGATGTCCAACGGCCGCACAAGACCATGGCCACACTCTACACAAGGGGGTTTTCATCTATGCTTTTGATTTGTGCTTATTCTCATAGTTTGATGGATTTGTATAGCTCCATATGGAGCTAAACCCCTTGTGGGTATTCGGACTTGTAAACCCTAGGATGATTATGTTTCTATGACTTATTGTTATGCTTTTCTTTACTGATAAATAAAATTGAGTTTCAATATTAATTGCATCTTGTATAGATTTTCCCTTAGCCGTGACACTAGGGTTGAGAATCGTCTAGGTTATCCTTTGGAGGTGTGACAACTCCTATAGTGTTAGACTACTTGAGATTGGAGAGGGTTGAGAGGGTGAGTCGTGAGGTAGCGAAATGTCCCATTTTCACTCCAGTGTGATTTTCCCTACCTCCATGTTCCACAAGTTCTTAGCAGTCAAAATAGAGCTAAGTGCTAGGAGATGAACTCCCCTAGGGCTTAGTTGCGCGAGCAAAAGAGTAAAGGGTTGTAATGAATCCTAGTGCTGGGGCTTAACTGAGACTAGGGTTCTTTCACCTGGACCAAAGGGTTAGAGCTATTCATAAGAATATGGCTAATCACTAGGAATCCCTAAAACTTAAAGAAATCCAGCATAGTGTGAGGTTTAGGGAGATGGACTCCCCTGGGACTTAGTTGACAGGTCAAAAAGAGTTAAGGGTCGTAGTGAAACCTAATGCTGGGGCATAATGATTTGGATTAGTTACGGTTGACCTTAGGTTTGGGACCGTGTATTTAAGGATATCCTTGACTCATTAAAAATCAATAGGAGAGTATAATATCATTGTCTTGCCCCAGAAGCATAAATCCTAGGGGTAGCTTGTCCGGGTTCCCTATTTCACTCATTGATTGTCTTTCACTTATCACTCTTGCTTGCACTCTCTTACCTTCCATATTTCTCTTTATTTTCTTTTTATTTTTGATTACCTTTGAACACACACAATTGATCTTGCTCTCGTTTTCCGTATTTCGAATTAGTTAAATAGCAATTGCTTGTATCTTTGATCTCTACTCCATGTGGATTTGACTACCATCTCACCATGGTGCTATTATTACTTCGACAAGCCTGTGCACTTGCGTTACACACATGCAAGGGGTATGTCATGTATGCCATTCTTTTCTACATTGCAGACAATGTAGATTTCAAGTGTGGTGGAGGGTTGCATGCTTGCATGATTGTATAATTGTTATAGATGAGTGCTTTGCTAGTGATGATCCATGAATTGTTTGTTTGACTCGGTCTAAACTTAAAAGGACATGAGTGTGTTAGGAGCCACTTGAGCTTAAGTGTAGACTCTTCTCTACTTTTGAGACAACATCAGTTCACCTTACTCGGAGTGTGGTGCCACTCATCTTGTTTAATGCTTTCTTTCCATTTTTAAAAAAAAAACTGGAAAGTCAGATTCTCATCCTGGGATGCCCTGCCAGTCTTGTTTTGGGTCAATTTTTGTCAAAAGATGGTGGAAAGAGCTATTGCCTTAAGTTGAGTGAAAGCCACTCTTGAGCATTACAAGTGTACATTTGATGACCTACCAAGAGAAAAGGCTACCACTAGGACGTATGAAGCTACTACCCACTTTGTTGCGTGTAAATAGAGTGTTTTAGTTAGGAGTATTATTAAGATTGTGGAGCTCATACTCTTTGAAGTAGATGGGAGTCTTGTACGAATTGACGGGATTTTCTAACCCTCACCGTTCCTCAATCATGTGAGATCGGAAGTGTTGCACTCATCTATATTTTCATTGTGCCTTGATAAGTGCTTGTGTTATAGTATCGCGAAGCGCTATTATCTTACATTAAGCATACCTTTTATCAGGTTTTATCACTAAATGTGTGCATTTGTGTTCTCTTGTGCATTGAAGGTATTGTGGAGCCTAATTGGAGAAGAAGAATGAAATTAGGTCGCGTTCGCCAATGTTGGGATGTTCTCGGACCAAGCAAGGAACGAAGCACGTATTTGGACTTGTGGATGTGTGCCAACCTCCTTTGGAGGGGCACAAAGGCAGTCACATTCACAACAAGTCCAATCCGTGTTACTTAGGAGAATTTCGCGAAAGAAGAAGACTTGAAGCAATCGGCGCGACCTACCGTTGCTTGTGTGCCCAAGTAATGGCCTCGATGAAGAACAATGAACCCGGGAGGTGTTTCGGCAAGTTACAATCCTGTTCAGCTGAAGATTAGAGTTCCAAAGAAGTCACACGGGCGTGTGGAAATTCCACACGGCCGTGTGAACCAGTTTCCAGCCAGACAGAAAAGTCACACGGGCGTGTGGAAATTCCACACGGCCGTGTGTTTGTGCAATTTCAGCCATCCAGTGAAGACACACGGGCGTGTGGAAATTCCACACGGCCGTGTGAAATTAATTTTTCAGCCGAAACAGAAGCTTCACACGGGCGTGTGGAAATCCCACACGACCGTGTGAAGCCCCCGATAAGTCTAATTTTAAAGCCGCGATTCAACAATATAAAAGGGGATTTTTGCAACCTTTTGAGGCATCTTTCGACCTATCTTTTCCCCAACTTTCTGGAGTGCGGCTAGGGTTTCGGAGAGGATTTCGTGGAGGTTCTAGCGCATCGTCGGCATCGATTTCGAGGTTCGACGTTTGCACAAGACCACGGCCACACCAATTCGAGGGGGTTTTTCATTGATGTCTATGTTTTATGCTTTATTTCTCACATTGATGAACATGTATAGCTCTATGAGGAGCTAAACCCCTCGTGGGGTATTCGGACTTGTAAACTTTAGGGTTTCTTATGTTTCTTTGACATTGATTATTATGCTTTCCATCGTTGATGAATAAAATTGAGTTTTTAATCTTGATTATCCTTTCATATTGTTTTCCCTTAAACGTGACATTAGGGTTGAGAGCAATCTAGGCTTTCTTTTGGAGGTGTGACAACTCCTATAGGATTAGACTACTCAAGATTAAAGAGGGTTGAGAGGGAGAGTTGTGAGGTAGCAATGTACCCCTTTCCCCTTCGATGTGATTTCTCCCTACCTCCGATTCCTTGATTTAATAGCGGTCAAAATAGAGTGAAGCAATAGGTAGATAAACTCCCCTAGGGCTTAGTTACGCAAGTAATAGAGTGGAGGGTTGTAGTGAATCCTATTTGCTGGGGCTCAATCTAGACTAGGGTTCTTCCACCTGGACTAAAGGGTTAGAATTACGTATAGGAACAGGTTTAATCACTAGGAATCCCTAGAGCATAATGCAACTCCACATAGTGTGAGGTTTAGGCAGATGGACTCCCCTGGGGCTTAGTCATCTAGGTGACAGAGTGAAGGGTGTTGTGAATCCTAATACCGGGGCATAGTGTTGGAGTTAGTCACGGTTGTCCTTAGGTTTGGGACCGTGAGTCTTAGGATATCCTCGACTCAATTGACATCAATAGGAGAGTATAATATCATAGTCTTGCACTTGAAACATAGACCCTAGAGGTAGCTTGTCCGGATACCCCCCTTTTATTCATTGTTAGTCCTTCTCGATTTTCCTACTTGCACTTCTTTCTTCCATCTCTCTATTTAGTTTATTGCTCTGCATTATTTTCACTCATCAATCTTATTATCGATCTCCGTATTTTGCATAGCTTAATTAGTGAAACCTTATATTCTATCTCCCTATTCCCTGTGGATTCGACTACCTTCTCACCAAGGTAAATTTATTACTTCGACAAACCCGTGCACTTGCGGGATACACGCAAGGGGTCGTGTCAAGTTTTTGGCGCCGTTGCCGGGGAATAGGCGTTTTAGATATTTGTTTTTCACTATTTTAGCTATTCACTTCGCATTCTATTTCATATTTTCTTTACCTATCATTGTTCTTATTTTTCTTTTCTTTGTTTTCGGCTCCAGGTTATGACCCGTGGGAACCCTTCAATACTTGTTGAAGGAGACCCAGACATTGGAAGAAGAACACATCGTAAAGGGAAAGAACCTGCACAAGAAGCATCAAATCAAGCCGATATTGAGACAGAAGGGTCAGAGACAATGGCAGAACAGAACGAGCAGCAGCGAACGTTGTCCGATTTTGCTAGACCCGCAGTTATGGGGACCCAATCAAGCATCGTGAGGCCCCCAATTACAGCAATGAATTTTGAATTGAAGCCGTCGTTCATTCAGATGTTGCAACAGTCCGCACAGTTTAATGGGTTGGCCGATGAAGACCCTAATAGTCACATAGAAAATTTCTTGGAAGTGTGTGACATGTTGAAGATAAATGGAGTGACGGACGATGCAATTCGATTGAGAGCCTTCGCATTTTCATTGAAGGGAAAAGCAAGGCATTGGTTGCACTCATTACCGAGAGCCTCCATTACTACGTGGGAGGAAATGGCCGAGGCATTCTTGGCTAGATACTTTCCACTGGGAAAATCTGCAAGACTCCGGAATGAGATATCATCCTTTGTTCAGATGGAATTGGAGTCTCTATTCAAGACATGGGACAGGTTCAAAGAGCTCCTTCGCAAATGTCCGCAACATGGATTTCCCGAGTGGATGATTATTCACACATTTTACAACGGGTTGAATCCGAGTACAAAGCAACTCTTAGATGCGGCGGCCGGAGGGACTCTTGGAAGCAAGACTCCCGGTGAAGCTAGGCACCTTGTAGAAGAGATGGCTATGAATAGCTATCAATGGAACTCAAGGGATAGAAAGAAGGTTGCCGGGCTTCATGAAATTGATGCGGTTACATCCTTGGCGGCACAAGTCGAGTCATTGAGTAAGAAGTTAGACTCCCTAACTTCACCAAGAGTTGCGGCCATAACTACATGTAACGGTTGTGGAGGAGGACATGCTTCAAGTGATTGTCCTATTGCCATAGGAGGTACTAGTGCGGTGGAGCAAGCCGACTTTGTTGGAAACACGTATAGAGGACAAGGCCAAGGCAACCCGTATAGTGGTACATACAATCCGGGATGGAAGAACCATCCGAACTTCTCTTGGAGCAATCAAGGACAGTCACAACAGAACAAAAATTGTGCACCACCGGGATTTCAAAGTCAACAAGCTCCGAATTTAGAAAGCCGAGTGACCGGGTTGGAGGGAAAGATGACTGACCTAGAGAGAGCCCTCACACGGTTCGATTCCTCTTCGGATGCAAGGTTCCAATCGGTGGAAGCTACTCTTCGCAATCACACCGCCTCCCTACACAACTTGGAGAACCAAGTAGGGCAAATTGCGAAGACTTTGGCGGAGAGACCTCAAGGTAGTTTGCCTAGCAATACGGAGACCAACCCAAGAGAACAACTAAAGGCAATTACCTTGAGAAGTGGTAAGAAGGTTGAGGGGCATCTCCCTCTTGAGAAGACTAAAGACTCACCCGAAGTTGTGGGAGTAGAGGATGGAGCACCAAAGGAGAAAGAGGTGGCACCCCCACCTTACAAGCCGAGAATTCCCTATCCTTCACGATTGAAGAATGACCAAGACAATGAGCAATACAAGAAATTTCTGGGTGTCTTCAAGCAATTGCACATCAACATCCCATTCGCGGAAGCATTAGCCCAAATGCCCAAGTACGCGAAGTTCTTAAAAGACCTCTTGACCAATAAGAGGAAGTTAGAGGAAAGTGCATCCGTCATCCTCGATGCAAACTATTCGGCAGTGCTACAGAAGAATATGCCAAGCAAGAGGAAGGACCCCGGAAGTTTTATCATACCGTGCAATATTGGTGATATGGGTGAGGAGATGGCACTAGCCGACTCGGGGGAAAGCATCAATGTCATGCCCTACACGTTCTTCCAAAAGCTAGGCTTGGGCGAGCCTAGACCTACCCGGATGACACTTCAGCTTGCGGATAGATCGGTGAGGCATCCGAGGGGTATTGTTGAAGATGTGTTGGTGAAAGTGGATAAGTACATTTTCCCGGTCGACTTTGTAGTGCTCGATGTAGACGAGGATGTCGAGGTGCCGCTGATCCTTGGGAGGCCGTTCTTGCGCACTTCCAAGGCTTTGATAGACATGGACGGTGGAGAGCTCACACTTAGGGTTGGAGATGACAAGGTCACTTACCGCCTCGCCGAAGCCATGCGACATTCTCTTGATTTTGATGATGCTCTATATTATCTTGATGTCACTGATGATTGCATTGATGAATATATGCAGGATATGTTTAACCCGGATCCATATGAAGGGTGGCCGGACCAAGACATGGAGACTGAAGAGGAAGAAGTGCTCGCGCTTGGTTCAGTTGAAACAGACATCAAGAAGGAGAAGGAATTTAGGAAGAAAATCCTTCAGACATTGAAGAGGTCGAGACGTCACCACAAAAAGAACCCTAACAAGAAAGGGGATGAGCATTCATGGAGTAAGGGTGTTTCACCCGTGTGTGGTAACAAACTCGATAACTCTCCCTCTACCTTGCAACGATTATGCAATGCTTGTTTTCAAATTGTAGGGAAGAGGGCAAACTCCATTCATGAACCTCCGTAAGGTAAGACAGGTACGTCAAGCTAAGTGACGTTAAACAAGCGCTTCTTGGGAGGCAACCCAAGCATTTTATAGTTTTCTAGTACTTAGTTTAGGTTCGGATTGAATAAAAGTCTTAGCAATGGTGTCCCAATTTTCATGTGCATATGCTGAGTTTTCATGTGGACTTTCGATTATTTACGTGTGCCTTAACGTTAATTGACGAAATTTGAGTCGGTTGAGTGTGTTTTCTGTAGTTTCTGGTCGTATTTTTTTATGTTGTACACAGGTTCTAAGTGTTCTAAAATCGTTTCTGAAATTTTTGCAGAGCCTGTAAATTTTTCTAAGTAAACCAGAGAAAACACACGGCCGTGTGGAATTTCCACACGGCCGTGTGTCACCATTCAGAACTCAACCAGAGAGGGCACAAGGGCGTGAACCTGCCCCTGTGAACACCCTCAGAAGGGGCACACGGCCGTGTGTTATTTCCACACGGCCGTGTGGAACCCTGCAGAACTCCAACTCTTTTTCCCGAGAGTCCACAGGGGCGTGTGTGTGCCCCTGTGAGTGCTACTGTGTCAAGGCACACGGCCGTGTGGAATTTTCACACGGCTGTGTGACAACTCTGCAGGAATTCCCTTTCATCCCGAGAAACCACAGGGGCGTGTGTGAGCCCCTGTGGGAGAGCTTGTCAAGGCACACGGCCGTGTGGATTATTCACACGGCCGTGTGAAACACTTAGGTTTTTCTCGGGCGAGTCAGAGAGGCCACAGGGGCGTGTGGGTACCCCTGTGGCCGGCCTTGTGTTCTTGGCCAGGTTGGGCACACGGCCGTGTGGCTTGGTCACACGGCCGTGTGAATATTTTCAGAGACCGTCTGAACTTTCCCGTGAGCCCACAGGGGCGTGTACCAGCCCCTGTGGATATCCCTGTGACGGCACACGGCCGTGTGGAATTGTCACACGGCCGTGTGGGGTAGTTCAGAGAGTGACCAGAGTGCACACAGGGGCGTGTGTTAGCCCCTGTGAACCCTAATTTCATAGGCACACGGCCGTGTAGATGGTTCACACAGCCGTGTGAATTCCCAGAATTTCAAAAGCCGCGCGTTCCTCATTTAGTTTTCAGTTGTGCCTTTGAATGCTTTCACTCTAAACTCTCTTGGACCTTCTCCGTTGCTCTCCTGACTTTCTCTGAGGATTTTTGGAGATCGTATTCGAGTTTTCCGGCCGTATTACTTTGTTTTTCATCTTCACCGCCGGTGAGACCTTCAGTTCCTTTTTCTTCGTCAATTCTTGATTCAATTCGTTCTTTTATACAATTTTGCTTGGTTTGAATGTTTACATTCCATACGAGCATGCTTAGAATGAAATTAGAACGAATTTAGATGTAAATTGTGGATTTTTAGCCCCACGGCCGTGATGCTTTACCCGTCAGAAACTCCACACGGGCGTGTGGAATTAACACACGGCCGTGTGGATTTCTGCAGATTGGTTATTTTGAACTGTTTTTGATTGTTTTCTTTTCCAATCTTACAGGAATGTCTTCTAGACCCAGGAAATCGACAGGGAAGCGTCCCCGTGAGTCCACACCTCCTCCGGCAGAGACAGAGTTTAGTATAACCGAGCATCAGGTTCGGTTCAAGCGTTTATCAGGACTCCATTTTGGACAGACGAGATATTTGGATTTGAGTATAGTGAGGAATATTCAGGGGGGAGACAGCGTCGCAGATGAGATTGGCGAGCTGCTCTCAGTCGGTAGCTGGGAGAGATTGATGGTTATCAGGGACTCGGTGATCCGATCGCTCACGCTGGAGGTACTATCTTCATTTGAGTTTGACCGAGGGTACGACAGTTTCACCGAGGATACGACTATTCAGTTCAGAGCCCTCGGTCGACATTTCACGCTGAGTATGACCCAGTTCTCGGTGCGGATGGGTCTATATGATGAGGCATACACTGAGACAGATGAGTACTCATTGCTCCCCACAGACTACCCGGGTACCTTGACACCGCAGCAGGCGTATAGCAGACTTTGTGGTCATTGTCAGTACGAGCCGGGTGTCTCCAAGGCTTCATGCCTTTCTCGACCTGCCTATAGATGTCTACACGCAGTTATGAGCAGATCTATTAGTGGCAGGGGAGACAGTACTGGTGTTTTGAGTCGCCAGGAGCTTCTCTACTTGTATTCGATGGTGGAGAGTGAGCCACTCCACCTGGGGCACATTGTTGCCGACTACATTCGCCATCAGGGCCAGTACCCCAGGGTAGGAGTTATCTTTGCAGGCCCCTACATCACCAGACTTATCATTGGCCTGGGGCTCAGAGATGGAGTCAGGGGAGCAGAGAAGACGAGTGTACCAGTTCCCCTGGGCACAGATACCTTGAGGATGATGGGTATGATCCGCAGAGGAGGATCAGGGACGTATAGCTGGACCATACCCCAGACGGAGCAGACTCAGGGTACACAGGCAGCTTTAGAGCCACCCCCGATGGATACACAGACCGAGGTACCCCCCACCGCGCCGGAGCCACCTCCGGTGCGGATGTTTTCACCGTCTCGAGGCCAGGACAGACTGGAGCGCCTCGAGAGCGCAGTGGGGATCCTACAGACTGAGGTGGCCGAGGTTAGGGCCACACAGATTACACAGCACCAGGAGGTGATGGCGCAGTTCCAGAGCTTGCGACAGATCTTCGAGCAGATTGTCGCCTCCTCCTCCTTCGTGGTCTGACCTCGGGTTTCTCCTCCACCACCTTCTCCCCTGACATCAGCCGATCCACTAGCAGATCCAGAGCCTCCAGCAGCACCAGAGGCCACCACTCAGGACACCGACGCTGAGCCGTCTTAGATTTTAGATTCTTTTCTTTGTCATTTCTGTATATCTTTACTTTATTTTGGACTTGCAGTACTCAGAAAGGATTCTCCTTCTGAGTATAAGCTTTTATTTTGCTTTTTATTTTTGTCTCGAGTTGTATTCATTGCTTTACATTTTATATACTCGAGTTTTATTGAGCTTTACTGAACCCTCGTTTATGTGTGCGCAGATGGTCTTGGATGTAAGGATTTTGAGGAATAGTCATTCACACGGTCATGGGATCGTGTGTGCTCCATAAACCATTGAGACTTAACTCTCAATGACCTAGCTCCATCAAACGCAACACTTGGAGTTCAGGGGAGTAATGTTTCAATTGCCATTTCCACACTAATTGCTTTTATCTTTTTCACTTATTATTGTGCTTATATGCGTACATTGAGGACAATGTACATCTTAAGTGTTGGGGGGAGTTCACATTGCACACACCTTTACTTGTGCGTTCAATTGTTTATGCTAATGTAGCCTATGGCGGTTCACCTTAGTTGTAACGGTTGTATTCTCATAGTTTAGGAGAATTTTCAACATTGTATCCTATCATGCTCTAGTTTTCACTTGAATTTTAGGGAATTTTTGCTCGAATCATCTTAGTACACAACTTACTCTTAGAATCTTTTGGAAACTCAATCTTGAAGTTTTTAAGGACAAGTTTATCATCGTTCTTAGTTTTACTTTGGAAAATGCATTTAGTCTAAAAAAAAAAAAAGGTATATGAGTTTGTAAATATTAGCTTTGTTTTGATTATGCATTTGGGGTGGAAAGAGCTACCTCCTATGATGTATGAAGCTACTCTCATAAGTCGGATACATGTTATGCCCTAATGAGAGAAAGAGCTATCTCATGGGAAGCGTGAAAGCTACTACCCCGGTAGAAAGATCTACCTCCTCGAAAGAGTGAAAGCCACCTTTGGCGGCCGCCTAGGAAAGGGCTACCTTCAAGGATGTGTGAAGCTACTACTTCTTCACTTATTTTTGATCTTTGTATATAAATAAGTCCTTTTTAATCAAAGTTTGAGGAGTACTCATTGGTTCTCTTGAGTAAGATCGCACACACCAACACGTTTTCGAGTTTTCATCCTTTTTGATTCAAGTTTTTAGCTAGAGCATTGATAACCTTATGCAATGTTTTAATTTCCCCTTACTTGTAGAATGCTTCTTTTGCATACTTTTGGTGAACCTAAGGCCAAGCACTTTCAATTGTTCTTCCCAAGTACTTCCACGTTCTATTTTGCTTGAGGACAAGCAAAAGCTTAAGTGTGGGGGGGTTTTGATAAGTGCTTGTGTTATAGTATCGCGAAGCGCTATTATCTTACATTAAGCATACCTTTTATTAGGTTTTATCACTAAATGTGTGCATTTGTGTTCTCTTGTGCATTGAAGGTATTGTGGAGCCTAATTGGAGAAGAAGAATGAAATTAGGTCGCGTTCGCCAATGTTGGGATGTTCTCGGACCAAGCAAGGAACGAAGCACGTATTTGGACTTGTGGATGTGTGCCAACCTCCTTTGGAGGGGCACAAAGGCAGTCACATTCACAACAAGTCCATTCCGTGTTACTTAGGAGAATTTCGTGAAAGAAGAAGACTTGAAGCAATCGGCGCGACCTACCGTTGCTTGTGTGCCCAAGTAATGGCCTCGATGAAGAACAATGAACCCGGGAGGTGTTTCGGCAAGTTACAATCCTGTTCAGCTGAAGATTAGAGTTCCAAAGAAGTCACACGGGCGTGTGGAAATTCCACACGGCCGTGTGAACCAGTTTCCAGCCAGACAGAAAAGTCACACGGGCGTGTGGAAATTCCACACGGCCGTGTGTTTGTGCAATTTCAGCCATCCAGTGAAGACACACGGGCGTGTGGAAATTCCACACGGCCGTGTGAAATTAATTTTTCAGCCGAAACAGAAGCTTCACACGGGCGTGTGGAAATCCCACACGACCGTGTGAAGCCCCCGATAAGTCTAATTTTAAAGCCGCGATTCAACAATATAAAAGGGGATTTTTGCAACCTTTTGAGGCATCTTTCGACCTATCTTTTCCCCAACTTTCTGGAGTGCGGCTAGGGTTTCGGAGAGGATTTCGTGGAGGTTCTAGCGCGTCGTCGGCATCGATTTCGAGGTTTGACGTTTGCACAAGACCACGGCCACACCAATTCGAGGGGGTTTTTCATTGATGTCTATGTTTTATGCTTTATTTCTCACATTGATGAACATGTATAGCTCTATGAGGAGCTAAACCCCTCGTGGGGTATTCGGACTTGTAAACTTTAGGGTTTCTTATGTTTCTTTGACATTGATTATTATGCTTTCCATCGTTGATGAATAAAATTGAGTTTTTAATCTTGATTATCCTTTCATATTGTTTTCCCTTAAACGTGACATTAGGGTTGAGAGCAATCTAGGCTTTCCTTTGGAGGTGTGACAACTCCTATAGTATTAGACTACTCAAGATTAAAGAGGGTTGAGAGGGAGAGTTGTGAGGTAGCAATGTACCCCTTTCCCCTTCGATGTGATTTCTCCCTACCTCCGATTCCTTGATTTAATAGCGGTCGAAATAGAGTGAAGCAATAGGTAGATAAACTCCCCTAGGGCTTAGTTACGCAAGTAATAGAATGGAGGGTTGAAGTGAATCCTATTTGCCGGGGCTCAATCTAGACTAGGGTTCTTCCACCTGGACCAAAGGGTTAGAATTACGTATAGGAACAGGTTTAATCACTAGGAATCTCTAGAGCATAATGCAACTCCACATAGTGTGAGGTTTAGGCAGATGGACTCCCCTGGGGCTTAGTCATCTAGGTGATAGAGTGAAGGGTGTTGTGAATCCTAATACCGGGGCATAGTGTTGGAGTTAGTCACGGTTGTCCTTAGGTTTGGGACCGTGAGTCTTAGGATATCCTCGACTCAATTGACATCAATAGGAGAGTATAATATCATAGTCTTGCACTTGAAACATAGACCCTAGAGGTAGCTTGTCCGGATACCCCCCTTTTATTCATTGTTAGTCCTTCTCTATTTTCCTACTTGCACTTCTTTCTTCCATCTCTCTATTTAGTTTATTGCTCTGCATTATTTTCACTCATCAATCTTATTATCGATCTCCGTATTTTGCATAGCTTAATTAGTGAAACCTTATATTCTATCTCCCTATTCCCTGTGGATTCGACTACCTTCTCACCAAGGTAAATTTATTACTTCGACAAACCCGTGCACTTGCGGGATACACGCAAGGGGTCTGACACACCCTTTTGCGTGTGTGTACCGCAAGTGCACGGGTTGTCGAAGTAATAATTACCCCGGTGAGTAGGGTAGTCGAATCCACAGGGAACAGGGCTACTAGTACTAACTTCTTCTCTACAATCTAGCCTAATGATTAATGTGATTTTGTGGTGATCTAGTGTGCATAGAAATTAATACCAGAGACAAATAGACGAAGGGTAAATAAAGGGAGATCTCAATCAATGAAGATGAGATACCCGGGCAATGCTTCCCCTAGGTTCTATCATGAAGTGCAAAACTAACTAAATGCTTCTAAACCGAGTTCTATGAGTCGAGGTAATCCAAGAACAATCGATCCCTGCTTCAAGGCCACCGATACTAGTCCCCTACAAGGTCCCGGCGGAGAATTCACTCAATCTCAACACCTCACACCCTATATGACCGCAATGAGTTTTAAGGATACCTAAAAGTGAAACCGATTCCTAAAATTAGATCTAACCCTACTTCTAGGCGAAAGATCCCTAACCCCCTACAAGGTCCCGGCGGAGAAATATCTAAATCTCACACCTCACACCAAATATGGTTGCATAGATCTTAGGGAATACGGAGATAGGAAACACTTAATCGGAAGGGAAAGGGGACGCTCCACTATCTCATGACTCACCCTCTCAACCCTCTTCAATCTCATATGTTCTAACCCTAATGGAGACCTCTCTCTCACCAAGGCAACAAATCAAGCATACCAAACAACCATACGAATCAATAAGGCATGCAAGCAATGATAAAACAAGATTGAAACTCAAATAAACTCGGATTTAAAAGAAAGCATAAAGAAAGTCAATACATGAATCGAAACCTAGGGTTCACATGCCCAAGTATCTACTAGGGTTTAGCCCTCCATGGGGCTCATTACAAAGCAAAACATAACACAATGAAAAGCAATGTAAACCATGGAAATAAACCCCCTTGAATTCGTGATGATGGCCTTGATGGGTCGCTCAACGTCTTGAAGGATCCTTCTCCGAAGCTAGGTCGCCAATGACTCCCTCGATGCTATGACGGAGGAAAGAACTATCAAAGTTGGTGAAGAACGGCCCTCCAATTCGGCAAAGACCTCCTCCTCAAACCCTAGCCGCTTCCTCTCTCAAAAGGCACACAAAAGATATCAAAAGAATCGACGAAACGGCCTATTTATAAGTCTGAATCGCGCCAGTCACGTGTCTTCACGCGACCGCGTGAGATCCCACGCGATCGCGTGGGCTGCAGAATTTCCACGCGGTCGCGTGAGATTTTGACGCGGTCGCGTGAACAGTAATTTTGCTACAGTACTGCTACAGTGAAATGAACAGCGCTTTTGCTACAGTACTCTTCATAAACATGATCCAAACTCTCTCATATTGAGGCCACATGGTCGGGCACACGTCCATATGGTGAGTTATAAGATTTCTTCTTCTTCGAATCATCATTTGAGAGCTTTAACTATCTTCACACAAGTTGGGACATGAAGGTGTGACTGCCTTTGTGCCCTTCCATCACACAAATCATCTTGAATTCTTAAGGAAGTTGGCACACACCCTCATGTGCATGATCCCCTCTTGTGCCTTGACACTTGTGTTGTACAAAAGCTCCCAACAATACGTCTTTATAACCCATCTTTGCTTCCTTTTCCTCCTTTAACACTTCCACAACCTAATTGCATAAAAGAACACCAAAATACACTTTATGAGACATAATCAATGGTAAAATGATGCTCAATGTATGTAAAACAAGTAGGTAAAACATGTATAATCAAGCACTTATCAGGGTCGTGTCAAGTTTTTGGCGCCGTTGCCGGGGAATAGGCGTTTTAGATATTTGTTTTTCACTATTTTAGCTATTCACTTCGCATTCTATTTCATATTTTCTTTACCTATCATTGTTCTTATTTTTCTTTTCTTTGTTTTCGGCTCCAGGTTATGACCCGTGGGAACCCTTCAATACTTGTTGAAGGAGATCCAGACATTGGAAGAAGAACACATCGTAAAGGGAAAGAACCTGCACAAGAAGCATCAAATCAAGCCGATATTGAGACAGAAGGGTCAGAGACAATGGCAGAACAGAACGAGCAGCAGCGGACGTTGTCCGATTTTGCTAGACCCGCAGTTATGGGGACCCAATCAAGCATCGTGAGGCCCCCAATTACAGCAATGAATTTCGAATTGAAGCCGTCGTTCATTTAGATGTTGCAACAGTCCGCACAGTTTAATGGGTTGGCCGATGAAGACCCTAATAGTCACATAGAAAATTTCTTGGAAGTGTGTGACATGTTGAAGATAAATGGAGTGACGGACGATGCAATTCGATTGACAGCCTTCCCATTTTCATTGAAGGGAAAAGCAAGGCATTGGTTGCACTCATTACCGAGAACCTCCATTACTACGTGGGAGGATATGGCCGAGGCATTCTTGGCTAGATACTTTCCACTGGGAAAATCTGCAAGACTCCGGAATGAGATATCATCCTTTGTTCAGATGGAATTGGAGTCTCTATTCGAGACATGAGACAGGTTCAAAGAGCTCCTTCGCAAATGTCCGCAACATGGATTTCCCGAGTGGATGATTATTCACACATTTTACAACGGGTTGAATCCGAGTACAAAGCAACTCTTAGATGCGGCGGCCGGAGGGACTCTTGGAAGCAAGACTCCCGGTGAAGCTAGGCACCTTGTAGAAGAGATGGCTATGAATAGCTATCAATGGAACTCAAGGGATAGAAAGAAGGTTGCCGGGCTTCATGAAATTGATGCGGTTACATCCTTGGCGGCACAAGTCGAGTCATTGAGTAAGAAGTTAGACTCCCTAACTTCACCAAGAGTTGCGGCCATAACTACATGTAACGGTTGTGGAGGAGGACATGCTTCAAGTGATTGTCCTATTGCCATAGGAGGTACTAGTGCGGTGGAGCAAGCCGACTTTGTTGGAAACACGTATAGAGGACAAGGCCATGGCAACCCGTATAGTGGTACATACAATCCGGGATGGAAGAACCATCCGAACTTCTCTTGGAGCAATCAAGGACAGTCACAACAGAACAAAAATAGTGCACCACCGGGATTTCAAAGTCAACAAGCTCCGAATTTAGAAAGCCGAGTGACCGGGTTGGAGGGATAGATGACTGACCTAGAGAGAGCCCTCACACGGTTCGTTTCCTCTTCGGATGCAAGGTTCCAATCGGTGGAAGCTACTCTTCGCAATCACACCGCCTCCCTACACAACTTGGAGAACAAAGTAGGGCAAATTGCGAAGACTTTGGCGGAGAGACCTCAAGGTAGTTTGCCTAGCAATACGGAGACCAACCCAAGAGAACAACTAAAGGCAATTACCTTGAGAAGTGGTAAGGAGGTTGAGGGGCATCTCCCTCTTGAGAAGACTAAAGACTCACCCGAAGTTGTGGGAGTAGAGGATGGAGCACCAAAGGAGAAAGAGGTGGCACCCCCACCTTACAAGCCGAGAATTCCCTATCCTTCACGATTGAAGAATGACCAAGACAATGAGCAATACAAGAAATTTCTGGGTGTCTTCAAGCAATTGCACATCAACATCCCATTCGCGGAAGCATTAGCCCAAATGCCCAAGTACGCGAAGTTCTTAAAAGACCTCTTGACCAATAAGAGGAAGTTAGAGGAAAGTGCATCCGTCATCCTCGATGCAAACTGTTCGGCAGTGCTACAGAAGAATATGCCAAGCAAGAGGAAGGACCCCGGAAGTTTTATCATACCGTGCAATATTGGTGATATGGGTGAGGAGATGGCACTAGCCGACTCGGGGGAAAGCATCAATGTCATGCCCTACACGTTCTTCCAAAAGCTAGGCTTGGGCGAGCCTAGACCTACCCGGATGACACTTCAGCTTGCGGATAGATCGGTGAGGCATCCGAGGGGTATTGTTGAAGATGTGTTGGTGAAAGTGGATAAGTACATTTTCCCGGTCGACTTTGTAGTGCTCGATGTAGACGAGGATGTCGAGGTGCCGCTGATCCTTGGGAGGCCATTCTTGCGCACTTCCAAGGCTTTGATAGACATGGACGGTGGAGAGCTCACACTTAGGGTTGGAGATGACAAGCTCACTTACCGCCTCGCCGAAGCCATGCGACATTCTCTTGATTTTGATGATGCTCTATATTATCTTGATGTCACTGATGATTGCATTGATGAATATATGCAGGATATGTTTAACCCGGATCCATATGAAGGGTGGCCGGACCAAGACATGGAGACTGAAAAGGAAGAAGTGCTCGCGCTTGGTTCAGTTGAAACAGACATCAAGAAGGAGAAGGAATTTAGGAAGAAAATCCTTCGGAGATTGAAGAGGTCGAGACGTCGCCACAAAAAGAACCCTAACAAGAAAGGGGATGAGCATTCACGGAGTAAGGGTGTTTCACCCGTGTGTGGTAACAAACTCGATAACTCTCCCTCTACCTTGCAACGATTATGCAATGCTTGTTTTCAAATTGTAGGGAAGAGGGCAAACTCCATTCATGAACCTCCGTAAGGTAAGACAGGTACGTCAAGCTAAGTGACGTTAAACAAGCGCTTCTTGGGAGGCAACCCAAGCATTTTATAGTTTTCTAGTACTCAGTTTAGGTTCGGATTGAATAAAAGTCTTAGCAATGGTGTCCCAATTTTCATGTGCATATGCTGAGTTTTCATGTGGACTTTCGATTATTTACGTGTGCCTTAACGTTAATTGACGAAATTTGAGTCGGTTGAGTGTGTTTTCTGTAGTTTCTGGTCGTATTTTTTTATGTTGTACACAGGTTCTAAGTGTTCTAAAATCGTTTCTGAAATTTTTGCAGAGCCTGTAAATTTTTCTAAGTAAACCAGAGAAAACACACGGCCGTGTGGAATTTCCACACGGCCGTGTGTCACCATTCAGAACTCAACCAGAGAGGGCACAAGGGCGTGAACCTGCCCCTGTGAACACCCTCAGAAGGGGCACACGGCCGTGTGTTATTTCCACACAGCCGTGTGGAACCCTGCAGAACTCCAACTCTTTTTCCCGAGAGTCCATAGGGGCGTGTGTGTGCCCCTGTGAGTGCTACTGTGTCAAGGCACACGGCAGTGTGGAATTTTCACACGGCCGTGTGACAACTCTGCAGGAATTCCCTTTCATCCCGAGAAACCACAGGGGCGTGTGTGAGCCCCTGTGGGAGAGCTTGTCAAGGCACACGCCCGTGTGGATTATTCACACGGCCGTGTGAAACACTTAGGTTTTTCTCGGGCGAGTCAGAGAGGCCACAGGGGCGTGTGGGTACCCCTGTGGCCGGCCTTGTGTTCTTCGCCAGGTTGGGCACACGGCCGTGTGGCTTGGTCACACGGCCGTGTGAATATTTTCAGAGACCGTCTGAACTTTCCCGTGAGCCCACAAGGGCGTGTACCAGCCCCTGTGGATATCCCTGTGACGGCACACGGCCGTGTGGAATTGTCACACGGCCGTGTGGGGTAGTTCAGAGAGTGACCAGAGTGCACACAGGGGCGTGTGTTAGCCCCTGTGAACCCTAATTTCATAGGCACACGGCCGTGTGGATGGTTCACACAGCCGTGTGAATTCCCAGAATTTCAAAAGCCGCGCGTTTCTCATTTAGGTTTCAGTTGTGCCTTTGAATGCTTTCACTCTAAACTCTCTTGGACCTTCTCCGTTGCTCTCCTGACTTTCTCTGAGGATTTTTGGAGATCGTATTCGAGTTTTCTGGCCGTATTACTTTGTTTTTCATCTTCACCGCCGGTGAGACCTTCAGTTCCTTTTTCTTCGTCAATTCTTGATTCAATTCGTTCTTTTATACAATTTTGCTTGGTTTGAATGTTTACATTCCATACGAGCATGCTTAGAATGAAATTAGAACGAATTTAGATGTAAATTGTGGATTTTTAGCCCCACGGCCGTGATGCTTTGCCCGTCAGAAACTCCACACGGGCGTGTGGAATTAACACACGGCCGTGTGGATTTCTGCAGATGGGTTATTTTGAACTGTTTTTGATTGTTTTCTTTTCCAATCTTACAGGAATGTCTTCTAGACCCAGGAAATCGACAGGGAAGCGTCCCCGTGAGTCCACACCTCCTCTGGCAGAGACAGAGTTCAGTATAACCGAGCATCAGGTTCGGTTCAAGCGTTTATCAGGACTCCGTTTTGGACAGACGAGATATTTGGATTTGAGTATAGTGAGGAATATTCAGGGGGGAGACAGCGTCGCAGATGAGATTGGCGAGCTGCTCTCAGTCAGTAGCTGGGAGAGATTGATGGTTATCAGGGACTCGGTGATCCGATCGCTCACGCTGGAGGTACTATCTTCATTTGAGTTTGACCGAGGGTACGACAGTTTCACCGAGGATACGACTATTCAGTTCAGTGCCCTCGGTCGACATTTCACGCTGAGTATGACCCAGTTCTTGGTGCGGATGGGTCTATATGATGAGGCATACACTGAGATAGAGGAGTACTCATTGCTCCCCACAGACTACCCGGGTACCTTGACACCGCAGCAGGCGTATAGCAGACTTTGTGGTCAGGGTCAGTACGAGCCGGGTGTCTCCAAGGCTTCATGCCTTTCTCGACCTGCCTATAGATGTCTACACGCAGTTATGAGCAGATCTATTAGTGGCAGGGGAGACAGTACTGGTGTTTTGAGTCGCCAGGAGCTTCTCTACTTGTATTCGATGGTGGAGAGTGAGCCACTCCACCTGGGGCACATTGTTGCCGACTACATTCGCCATCAGGGCCAGTACCCCAGGGTAGGAGTTATCTTTGCAGGCCCCTACATCACCAGACTTATCATTGGCCTGGGGCTCAGAGATGGAGTCAGGGGAGCAGAGAAGACGAGTGTACCAGTTCCCCTGGGCACAGATACCTTGAGGATGATGGGTATGATCCGCAGAGGAGGATCAGGGACGTATACCTGGACCATACCCCAGACGGAGCAGACTCACGGTACACAGGCAGCTTTAGAGCCACCCCCGACGGATACACAGACCGAGGTACCCCCCACCGCGCCGGAGCCACCTCCGGTGCGGATGTTTTCACCGTCTCGAGGCCAGGACAGACTGGAGCGCCTCGAGAGCGCAGTGGGGATCCTACAGACCGAGGTGGCCAAGGTTAGGGCCACACAAATTACACAGCACCAGGAGGTGATGGCGCAGTTCCAGAGCTTGCGACAGATCTTCGAGCAGATTGTCTCCTCCTCCTCCTTCGTGGTCCGACCTCGGGTTTCTCCTCCACCACATTCTCCCCCGACATCAGCCGATCCACCAGCAGATCCAGAGCCTCCAGCAGCACCAGAGGCCACCACTCAGGACACCGACGCTGAGGCGTCTTAGATTTTAGATTCTTTTCTTTTATTTGTCATTTCTGTATATCTTTACTTTATTTTGAAATTGTAGTACTCAGAAAGGATTCTCCTTCTGAGTATAAGCTTTTATTTTGTTTTTTATTTTTGTCTCGAGTTGTATTCATTGCTTTACATTTTATATACTCGAGTTTTTATTGAGCTTTACTGAACCCTCGTTTATGTGTGCGCAGATAGTCTTGGATGTAAGGATTTTGAGGAATAGTCATTCACACGGTCATGGGATCGTGTGTCCTCCATAAACCATTGAGACTCAACTCTCAATGACCTAGCTCCATCAAACGCAACACTTGGAGTTCAGGGGAGTAATGTTTCAATTGCCATTTCCACACTAATTGCTTTTATCTTTTTCACTTATTATTGTGCTTATATGCGTACATTGAGGACAATGTACATCTTAAGTGTGGGGGGGAGTTCACATTGCACACACCTTTACTTGTGCGTTCAATTGTTTATGCTAATGTAGCCTATGGCGGTTCACCTTAGTTGTAACGGTTGTATTCTCATAGTTTAGGAGAATTTTCAACATTGTATCCTATCATGCTCTAGTTTTCACTTGAATTTTAGGGAATTTTTGCTCGAATCATCTTAGTACACAACTTACTCTTAGAATCTTTTGGAAACTCAATCTTGAAGTTTTTAAGGACAAGTTTATCATCGTTCTTAGTTTTACTTTGGAAAATGCATTTAATCTAAAAAAAAAAAAAAAAAGGTATATGAGTTTGTAAATATTAGCTTTGTTTTGATTATGCATTTGGGGTGGAAAGAGCTACCTCCTATGATGTATGAAGCTACTCTCATAAGTCGGATACATGTTATGCCCTAATGAGAGAAAGAGCTATCTCATGGGAAGCGTGAAAGCTACTACCCCGGTAGAAAGAGCTACCTCCTCGAAAGAGTGAAAGCCACCTTTGGCGGCCGCCTAGGAAAGGGCTACCTTCAAGGATGTGTGAAGCTACTACTTCTTCACTTATTTTTGATCTTTGTATATAAATAAGTCCTTTTTAATCAAAGTTTGAGGAGTACTCGTTGGTTCTCTTGAGTAAGATCGCACACACCAACACGTTTTCGAGTTTTCATCCTTTTTGATTCAAGTTTTTAGCTAGAGCATTGATAACCTTATGCAATGTTTTAATTTCCCCTTACTTGTAGAATGCTTCTTTTGCATACTTTTGGTGAACCTAAGGCCAAGCACTTTCAATTGTTCTTCCCAAGTACTTCCACGTTCTATTTTGCTTGAGGACAAGCAAAAGCTTAAGTGTGGGGGGGTTTTGATAAGTGCTTGTGTTATAGTATCGCGAAGCGCTATTATCTTACATTAAGCATACCTTTTATCAGGTTTTATCACTAAATGTGTGCATTTGTGTTCTCTTGTGCATTGAAGGTATTGTGGAGCCTAATTGGAGAAGAAGAATGAAATTAGGTCGCGTTCGCCAATGTTGGGATGTTCTCAGACCAAGCAAGGAACGAAGCACGTATTTGGACTTGTGGATGTGTGCCAACCTCCTTTGGAGGGGCACAAAGGCAGTCACATTCACAACAAGTCCAATCCGTGTTACTTTGGAGAATTTCGTGAAAGAAGAAGACTTGAAGCAATCGGCGCGACCTACCGTTGCTTGTGTGCCCAAGTAATGGCCTCGATGAAGAACAATGAACCCGGGAGGTGTTTCGGCAAGTTACAATCCTGTTCAGCTGAAGATTAGAGTTCCAGAGAAGTCACACGGCCGTGTGGAAATTCCACACGGCCGTGTGTTTGTGCAATTTCAGCCATCCAGTGAAGACACACGGGCGTGTGGAAATTCCACACGGCCGTGTGAAATTAATTTTTCAGCCGAGACAGAAGCTTCACACGGGCGTGTGGAAATCCCACACGGCCGTGTGAAGCCCCCGATAAGTCTAATTTTAAAGCCGCGATTCAACAATATAAAAGGGGATTTTTGCAACCTTTTGAGGCATCTTTCGACCTATCTTTTCCCCAACTTTCTGGAGTGCTGCTAGGGTTTCGGAGAGGATTTCGTGGAGGTTCTAGCGCGTCGTCGGCATCGATTTCGAGGTTCGACGTTTGCACAAGAACACGGCCACACCAATTCGAGGGGGTTTTTCATTGATGTCTATGTTTTATGCTTTATTTCTCACATTGATGAACATGTATAGCTCTATGAGGAGCTAAACCCCTCGTGGGGTATTCGGACTTGTAAACTTTAGGGTTTCTTATGTTTCTTTGACATTGATTATTATGCTTTCCATCATTGATGAATAAAATTGAGTTTTTAATCTTGATTATCCTTTCATATTGTTTTCTCTTAAACGTGACATTAGGGTTGAGAGCAATCTAGGCTTTCCTTTGGAGGTGTGACAACTCCTATAGGATTAGACTACTCAAGATTAAAGAGGGTTGAGAGGGAGAGTTGTGAGGTAGCAATATACCCCTTTCCCCTTCGATGTGATTTCTCCCTACCTCCGATTCCTTGATTTAATAGCGGTCGAAATAGAGTGAAGCAATAGGTAGATAAACTCCCCTAGGGCTTAGTTACGCAAGTAATAGAGTGGAGGGTTGTAGTGAATCCTATTTGCTGGGGCTCAATCTAGACTAGGGTTCTTCCACCTGGACCAAAGGGTTAGAATTACGTATAGGAACATGTTTAATCACTAGGAATCCCTAGAGCATAATGCAACTCCACATAGTGTGAGGTTTAGGCAGATGGACTCCCCTGGGGCTTAGTCATCTAGGTGACAGAGTGAAGGGTGTTGTGAATCCTAATACCGGGGCATAGTGTTGGAGTTAGTCACGGTTGTCCTTAGGTTTGGGACCGTGAGTCTTAGGATATCCTCGACTCAATTGACATCAATAGGAGAGTATAATATCATAGTCTTGCACTTGAAACATAGACCCTAGAGGTAGCTTGTCCGGATACCCCCCTTTTATTCATTGTTAGTCCTTCTCGATTTTCCTACTTGCACTTCTTTCTTCCATCTCTCTATTTAGTTTATTGCTCTGCATTATTTTCACTCATCAATCTTATTATCGATCTCCGTATTTTGCATAGCTTAATTAGTGAAACCTTATATTCTATCTCCCTATTCCCTGTGATTTCGACTACCTTCTCACCAAGGTAAATTTATTACTTCGACAAAACCGTGCACTTGCGGGATACACGCAAGGGGTCGTGTCATGCCTATGTGTTTTTCTTGAGGACAAGAAAATGTTCAAGTGTGGGGCATTTGATGAGTGCATTTTATATCATGTATCCATGCCCTTTATTCTATCCTTTTCGCTGTTCTTTAGCATATTTATTGTGTAGAATTGGTGCTTTTCATGGTATTATGTTCAATGCATATGATTAGTGGACCCGAGTCAATTTGGAGTGAAACTTAGTGCGTTTCCTGCGTGTGCATCGACCGGGGGATCAGAGCTAGCTGACACAGGTAAGACATGGTCATGTCCAATCTACTGAAAATCCCAGCTTGAACAGTGTAATAGCCAAAACCTGAAACGAGAGTGTCCCAGGAAGGACATGGTCATCACACCGCCGTGCCAGAAATGCTACAAATCTCAGGCGAACCTCGTTCAAGGGCGACACCGGTATGATGCCTAGTACACGGTCGTGTGCTAGGTGACATGGGAATTACACGCCTATGCCTGAAGTGCTACAAATCTCAGGAGTTTTGCTCACGGATTTCCCAGAAAAGTACACATTCTGAACATGACCGTGTACAAACCGTGTCGGGCCACGAAACTGCCTTTTTAACTCCAGAATATAGGATTTCTATCTCGTCCTTGTTCGGCGATTCTTCTCTTCACTGGGAGGACGTTGATGAGAACAAAGATCAAGCTTCACCAAACCACCTAAGAAGACTAAGGACGAGTAGGAGGCACCACAAGAGGTGGGGTTAGCACAAGGTCACTACAAGGAAGGTCATCTAAAGTGTAGAAGGGAGTCATTTCTTCTTCCTCTTGTTCTTTTATTGTCCTTTTCTTGTGTACCTGCCCATGAGGGGCTAAATGGCCGTAGTGCCCAGGGTTGTGGACTATTGACAAACTGTAATGCTTATACACTTGTTCTAATTGATTTGTGTAGTTCTATTTGATATTCGTGTTTGATCTTGTATTGCATAACTCGATGTGTTGGATGTATACAGTTGTTAGGGTAAAACTCGGTGCGTAGCTTGTTTGTAAGCAACGTGCAATTATCTTAACAAAACTCAGTGTTTCTTAGAACACATAGATGCAACATTGCTAGTGAGCACACACCAATATCTGTGGAATGTACCTGGTAGATAATTAGGATGAGATAGCGTGCATAAGTCCTAGGGAACGCCCCGAGGGATGACTCTTGTATCGCCGAATACTTGGTTCTAATCTCCTTCATCTCCAATGATTCTATCCTTCATTTAGTGTTTTTATCATTCAATCTCTTTTCTACTTGTTTCACTAGATATCAGACGATAAACTAGTACTTTGAGTATAGTTCCCTATGGTTCGGCAACCCTACTCTTTACGGAGTACCACTTTATTACTTGTGTGTTACCCGTACACTTGCGGACAACGCATCAGGCATTGTACTCTGGGGTCAGGTGAACTCGGCGTCATACAGTCCCAGATAAATCGAGAACTCAGTGAGGCTCATCTGGTGTAGAGTGCCAAAAGCATGAAACTGTATGAAGTGAGCCTGATGAAAACTGATGAGACCACGGTACAGCTCAAAGGTTGATAAAATCTCTAGCACGAGCTGCTCAAACAAGTGCTGAACATCATACCCTGATGGGCAATAAGTGCTGAACATCTGCTTCCAAACCCACCTCATGAAGCACATCCCAATCGATCTATCTAGACTCGCCGAAAAAATCGAGGAAAAGTCGCTCATAACATCCCTAATGTACCGGAGTATGTAAGCGGGGTCTCAAATCAATGTTACTTAAGGGAGAATCAGCCCTAGGTTGCTTGGAGGGCCTTGATCCGCAAGGATTTAAAGGACAGAAGGGAAAAGGGAACAGCCGGCGGTGAAGAGGCGTTCGGGAATGAGGGGGTGCGGTGGTAGGGTTTTCTCCCAACTGTCCTTGTCACGCCCTTGCCACAACTACTGAAGATTCAAGAAAAATTTCCCCAATTGCAAAGGTTGTGAAACGATCGTGAAATGGGTGCCATGGTCATGTTATTATCCAAACACGCTCGTGTTTGACCCGTGTCATCCTGGAAAACAAAAAAAAACACAACCTACAAAAATCAGTAGCTTGAGCATTGTTGTGCCATGCTCGTGTCGTGCTTGAGAGTGCTTACCATGAACAACTCCTCTCCTGAAATGTGTCTAAGTGAATACTAGCAGTCCTAATGTCAGTAATACTCACCGAAAGGCCACGATAACGATTTCCCCTATAAGATTGACCACAAGAGTCTAAAACAAAGATTACGAAAACAACGGAGCAAGGAAAACCATCAAGTTACACAAAAAGGAAAATGGAAATAAAGACAATTGAACAAAAACACTTAGGTTGCCTCCCAAGAAGCGCTTTTTTTACGTCACTAGCTTGACGTACCTGTTTCTGGACTAAGGAGTCTTGCAAAATTGAGACTCCACCAAGTCACTTGAGCAAAGACAACAAATATATGGATGCAAAGAATCAATTAAATTGTTCTCGGCAAAGGTCCGAGGATGAATAAATTTTTGTATGTTGGGGTCCTTAGGTGGTGTTGCTGCCTTTTTCTCTTTAGTGAACGCCTTACCCCTCCTTCTTGCTGTGTGGGAGAGCTTCTTCAAAGAAGATGCGGGAGATAATACACTCTCGAACGCCACCAAATTAACATAATGCAGCTCTTCTTCAATAGCCTCATCGAATGGGGAATCATCTCCTAAGAGTTCTGATAATTCATCCTTCACAAATGTCTCCTACACAAAGTCAGACACAAAATCAATGACATCAACAAAATAACATGTGTCGTCAAAGTCCATTGTGTGCCTCATTGAGTCCTTGAGTTTGAAAATGACTTCTTCGTCCCCCACTAGCACACCCCTTGCATGTGTGTACCGCAAGTGCACGGGTTGTCGAAGTAATAAAGTACCTTGTGAATGGGTAGTTGTATCCATAGGAATAGTGTTTAGAAACAAGTGTTATGACTATTTAGCTATGAAGGAAATCGATGGTGAGAGAAATCAATATGTATAAATATAAAAGAAAGTAGAAGAATGCACGAAGGGCAATAAAGGTAAGAGATGTAATTGATATGAAGATGGGGTACTCGGACAATACTAAGCCCCATGGGAGTCCATCATCCTAAGCCTCACGCTATGTGCATTAGATCACGTCGCATCTTCAATTGAACCACATTGATAAAGCTCTTGATAATGTTACACAAGTCGGAACATGTGAGTGTGATTGCCTTTGTGCCCCTCAAATTCAAATATTCACTCGAGCCCGATTGGAGGTTGGCACACACTCATATGTCTTTGAGCACAATTTGTGCCTTGTTCCTTGCCCAGTCCAAGAACTCCCTCAACAATCACGTTCATGACCTATTCTTACTTTTTTTTCTCCACAATTCATCTCCACAACCCTAGATTCACAAAAGAACACAAATGCACACATATAAGTGATAAAATCTGAATAAAGTGACGCTCAGTGTAATAAAAGTATATGACAGGATGACCGAAAGTGCACGGGTTTGTCGAAGTAATAAAAGTTACCCCAGTGAGAGGGTAGTCGAATCCACAGGGAATAGGGAGTTAGAATACGAGATTTCACTATTAAAACTATGCAAAGTACGGAAAAGTAGTAATCAATTTGTGTGTGAATTGCGAGAACAATTATACTAAAGACAGGAAATTAAATAGAGAAAGGTGAAAGATTAGAAATCGCAAGAAAAGAGATTAAAGAGGATTTAACAATTAATGAAGTGGGGTATCCGGACAAGTTATCTCTAGGATCTATGCTTCTAGTGCAAGACTATGCTATTATATCTTCCTATTGATGCTAATTAAGTCGAGGAAATCCTTAGACTCACGGTCCCAAACCTAAGGTCAACCGTGACTAACCCCAACACTATGCCCCGGTATTAGGATTCACAACAACCCTTCACTCTATCGCTCGCACGATTAAGTCCCAGGGGAGTACATCTACCTAAACCTCACACTACGTGGAATTGCATTAAGTTTTAGGGACTCCTAGTGATTAAACCTGTTCCTATGTGTAGTTCTAACCCTTTGGTCCAGGAGGAAGAACCCTAGTCTAGATTAAGCCCCAGTGCGTAGGATTCACTTCAACCCTTCACTCCGTTACTCGCGTAACTAAGCCCCAGGGGAGTTTATCTACCTAGCACTTCACTCTATCTTGACCGCTATTAAATCAAGGAAACGGAGGTAGGGAGAAATCACACCGGAGGGGAAAGGGGTACATCGCTACCTCACAACTCTCCCTCTCAATCCTCTTCAATCTTAAAGAGTCTAATCCTATAGGAGTTGTCACACCTCCAAAGAAAAACCTAGATTGCTCTCAACCCTAGTGTCACATCTAAGGGAAAACAATAGCAAGATAAAATTAAGATCGAAACTCAATTCTTATTCATCAATAATGGAAAAGCATAATAACAATGTCAAAGAAACATAATAACCCTAGAGTTTTACAAGTCCGAATACTCACAAGGGGTTTCGCTCCTCATGGAGCTATACATGTTCATCAATGTATATAATAAAACAAGAAGTAAAGACATAGATGAAAATCCCCTTGCGTATGGTGTGGCCGTGGTCTTGTGCGGCCGCCGGACGTCGATGACGATGCCGATGACGCGCTCCAAACCTCCACGAAGTCCTCTCCAAAACCCTAGCCGCCCTCTCCAAAGTTGAGGAGAAAATTAGGTCAAAAGATGTCTCAAAAAGTCTCCAAATCCGGCTTTTATAATGTGGAGTCGCGGCTTTAAATTTGCTGAAATCGGGATTTCACACGGCCGTGTGAAAATTCTGGAAAACTGATTTTCGGCCGACTATGAACAGTAACTTGTTACAACGTTTGCTACAGTAATCTGCTACAGACTGCTACAGAATTGTGCCGAAACGCTCCCGAATTCGTCATTCTTCATCAAGGCCGTTGAATTGGGCACACAATCAACTGTAGATCGTGTCGATTGCTTCAAATCGCCTAATTGGTGAAGTTCTCCTTGTTGGCATGAGTTAGACTTATTGTGAATGTGACTGCCTTTGTGCCCCTCCAAAGGAGATTGGCACACAACCATAAGTCTATGCTCACGCCTTACTCCTTGCTTAGTCCAAAAATCTTCCCATCAACGCCAAACACGACCTAACTTCGTTCCTTTCCTTCATTTTATCTTCACAACCCTACAATGCGCAAAAGTAAACAATTGCACACTTTTTAGTGATAAAATCTGATTAAATTAATGCTCATTGCAAGATAATAACACTTCGCATTACTATAACACGAGAACTTATCAGTATACTTCGTATAGCTTATACACGAGCACTTATCAAACTCCTCCACAGTTAAGCTTTTGCTTGTCCTCAAGCAAAAATAAAACATGAAAGTAGTTGGGAAGAACAATTGAAAGTACTCGGCCTTAGGTTCACCAAAAGTATGCAAAAGAAGCATTCTACAAGTAAGGGGAAATCAGAACATTGCATAAAAAGTATCATTACTCTAGCTAAAAACTTGAATAAAAAAGGACAACAACTCAAAAATGTTCAAGTGTGTGTAAACTCACTCAAGTTAACCCAAAAAGTACTCCTCAAAGCTCTTATTAGAAGGACTTATTTATAAACAAAAGTCAGAAGGTAGTAGCTTCACATAACCTCTAAGGTAGCCCTTTCCTAGGCGGCCGCCAAAAGTGGCTTTCACACTTTCGATGAGGTAGTTCTTTCTACCGGGGTAGTAGCTTTCATGCATCCCATGAGATAGCTCTTTCTCTCATTAGGGCATAAGTTGTATCCCACTTATGAGAGTAGCTACATACTTCATAGGTGTTATCTTTTTCCACCCCAAATGCACAAATAAAACTAAACAAATATTCACAAGCTCACCCTTTTTTTATGTATTTCTCAAAACAAAACTAGGAACTCACTAAAACGATGATAAACTAGTCCTTAAAATATTGATCTTCGAGTTTCCAAAAGATTTCAAGAGTGAGTAGTGTAGAATAAATAATCAAGCAAAAATTTCCTAAAATTCAAGTAGAAACTAGAGCATGATAGAGTACAATGTTAAAAATTCTCCTAAACTCTAAAAATATAACTGTTGCAATTAAGGTGAACCGCCACGGACTACATGGGAATAAACAATTGAACGCACGAGTATAAGGTGTGTACAATGTGAACTCCAGCCCACATTTGAGATGTACATTGTCCCCAATGTACGCATGTAACCACAATAAAAAGTATAACAATTAAATCAAAAATATGTGGAAATGGGCAATTGAAACAATACTCCAATGAACTCCAAGTGTTAAGTTTGATGGAGCTATATTCATTGATAGTTGAGTCTCAATGGGTTGTGGAGCACACACGGTCCCAAGACCGTGTCTATTACTATTCCTTAATTTCCAAACATCCAAAATCATTTGCACGTATACACAAGGGGGTTTAGTGAAGCTCAACAAAAATCTAATAATATCTAAAGAAACATAAAGCTAAAAACTCCTCAAGCTGAAAACACTGACACTAAGCAATTATTAATGCTAAAAATAAACTAAATCCTATAAAAGCAATATAAACTTGGGTTGCTTCCCAAGAAGCGCTTGTTTAACGTCACTAAGCTTGTTGTAACTTGATAAGTGCTCGTGTTATAGTAATATGAAGTGTTATTATCTTACATTGTGCATTACTTTTCTTAGATTTTATCATTAATTGGTGTGCATTTGTGTTCTTTTGTGCATTGTAGGGTTATGGAGTAAACTTAGTGAACGAAGAGAAAAGTTAGGTCATGTTCGCTGTTGTTGAGGAGTTCTTGGACCAGGCAAGGAACAAGGTACGAGTCTAGACTTGTGGGTGTGTGCCAACCTCCTTTGGAGGGCACAAAGGCAGTCACATTCACAAAAGTCTAACCCGGGTAGCATTGGAGAACTTCGTCAATGAGGAGAAATGAAGCAATTGACATTATCTACCATTGATTGTGTGCCCAATTCAACGGGCTCGATAAAAAATGATGAAATCAGGAACATTTGATGAGCAAGTGATAAGTGCTCATGTTATAGTAAATCGAAGCATTATTATCTTACAATGAACATATCTTTTATCAGATTTTATCACTAAATTGTGTGCATTTGTGTATTCTTATGAATTTTAGGTTTGTGGAGCTAATTTGGAGAAGAAGAATGAAGTTAGATGGTGTTCGCCGTTGTTGGAAAGTTTTCGGACCAAGCAAGGAACAAGGCACGAGCCTAGACTTGTGAGTGTGTGCCAAGCTCCTTTGGAGGGGCACAAAGGCAGTCACATTCACAATAAGCCTAGCTCGTGTAGCTTAGGAGAACTTCACCAAGAAGGAGACTTGAAGCAATTGGCACGATCTACCCTTGATTGTGTGCCCAAATCAATGGCCTCGATGAAGAACAATGAATTCGGGGGCATTTCGGCGAGTTACTATAGCAGCACAAAATGCCCAAATCAATGGCCTTTAATTTGTGCTTTCTTTTATATTTTGATGAACATGTATAGCTCCATGAGGAGCTAAAGCCCTCGTGGGTATTCGGACTTGTAAACCCTAGGATTATTATGTTTCTATGACATTGCTATTATGCTTTTTCCATTATTGATGAATAAATTCGAGTTTCAATTTTAATTATCTTTTGCCATTATTTTCTCTTAGCCGTGACACTAGGGTTGAGAACAATCTAGGTTGTCCTTTGGAGGTGTGACAACTCCTATAAGATTAGACTACTTACGATTGAAGAGGGTTGAGAGGGTCAGTTGTGAGGTAACGAAGCTTCCCCTTTCTCCTCCGGTGTTATTTCTCCCTACCTTCGTTTTCCTTGATTTCTTAG
Organism: Dioscorea alata; assembly: GCA_020875875.1. Taxonomy (NCBI): domain Eukaryota; kingdom Viridiplantae; phylum Streptophyta; class Magnoliopsida; order Dioscoreales; family Dioscoreaceae; genus Dioscorea; species Dioscorea alata. Next base: position 11,250,166 of record CM037015.1, read on the forward strand.
CGGTCGAGATAGAGTGAAGTGCTAGGTAGATATATTCCCTTGGGGCTTTGTTTCCCAAGCAACAGAGTGAAGGGTTGATGTGAATCCTAAGCACGGGGCTTAATCTAGACTAGGGTTCTTCCACCTGGACCAAAGGGTTAAAACTACACATAGGATCAGGTTTTATCACTAGGAATCCCTAGAGCTTAAAGCAATCCCAAGTAGTGTGAGCCTTAGGAAGATAGACTCCCCTGGGGCTTAATTGACAGGTCAGCGAGAGTCAAGCATTGTAGTGAATCCTAATGCCGGGGCATAGTGTTGGGGTTAGTCACGGTTGACCTTAGGTTTGGGACCATGTGTTTAAGGATATCCTTGACTCAATTAACATCAATAGGAAAGTAGAATAGCATAGTCTTGCACTAGAAGCATAAGTCCTAGAGGTAGCTTGTCCGGATACCCTATTCATCCATTTTTAGTCCTTCTATATTTACTTCTACTTGCACTTTCTTACCTTCCATCTCTCCATTTAAATTCTCGTCTCTTTTTAATTGTTTTTATATTCACTCATCGATTCTATTCGCTCTTTTCATATACCGCATAGCTAAATAGTAAAATCTTGTGTCTTAAGTCCCTATTCCCTGTTGATTCGACTACCCACTCACCAGGGTAAATTTATTACTTAGACAAGGCCGTCCACTAGGAGGATACACGCAAGGGGTCGTGTCAGTGAGTACTGTAGCAATTATTGTAGCAATGCACTGTAACAGTTTACTGTTCAGTATGCGCTAGAAAACCAATTTCAGAAAATCCACAAGCGCGTGTGGAAATTTTACACCGCCGTGTGGATGCCTGATTTCAGCCGATTTACAACCACGACTTGATACTATTTAAAGGACGTTTCGGGACTTTTTTGGGATCTTTTCGACTATCTTCTGGTGGATCGCAGCTAGGGTTTGGAGAGGACTTTATGGAGGCTTGTTGCGAATCTACGGCATCGACATCGAAGTCCATTGGAAGATAGCTATTGGGGGATGACACGACCCCTTGCGTGTATCCCGCAAGTGTACGCGTTGTCGAAGTAATAAATTTTACCCAGGTGAGTCGGTAGTCGTATCCACAAGGAATAGGGATTTAAGACACGAGATTTCACTATTTAGCTAAGCGGTGTACGGTGAGTGTGAAGAGAATCAATGAGTAAGTGTGAAAGAAAATATAAAGAAACTAGAAACAAAATAGAAGGATGGAAGGTAAGACAGAGCAAGCAGGGTAAATAGAGAAGGACAAGCAATGAGTAAAGTTGGGTACTCGGACAAGCTACCCCTAGCACTTTCTAGTGCAAGACTGACACGACCTTTTGCGTGTGTACCGCAAGTGCACGGCCTTGTCAAAGTAATAAAAGTTACCCCGGTGAGTGGGTAGTCGAATCCACAGGGAATAGGGATTTAAAATACGAGAAGTTGCTATTGAGTCGTGTGATGTACGAAAAGAAACAATGGTCGGAGTGATGAGTGAATTTATGGAAACCAGAGTAGATGCAAAGCAAATAAATCGAAAGATGAAAGAGAGAAAAGTGCAAGCAACGAGTAAAAAGAGAGAGACTAGTAATAAGTGAAAATAGGGTATCCGGACAAGTTACCTCTAGGACTTATGCTTCTAGTGCAAGACTATGCTATTATACCTTCCTATTGATGTTAATTGAGTCGAGGAAAATCCTGAAACACACGGTCCCAAATCTAAGGTCAACCGTGGCTAACCCCAACACTATGTCCCGGCAATAGGATTCACGTCAACCCTTCACTCTGTTGATTGCTCAACTAAGCCCCAGGGGAGTATTTCTACCTAAGCCTAACACTACGTGGGATTGCTTTAAGCTCTAGGGACTCCTAGTGATAAAACCTGTTCCTATATGTGATAGTTCTAACCCTTTGGTCCAGGAGGAAGAACCATTGTCTAAATTAAGCCCCAGTGCGTAGGATTCACGTCACCCCAAAACCTTGGGGGAGTTTCTCTACCTAGCACTTCACTCTATTTCGACCTCTAATGACTCAAGGAATCGGAGGTAGGGAGAAATCACAACGGAAGGGAAAGGGGTACGGTGCTACCTCACAACTCTCCCTCTCAACCCTCTTCAATTTTAAGTAGTCTAATCCTATAGGAGTTGTCACACCTCCAAAGGATAACCTAGATTGTTCTCAATCCTTAGTGTCACGGCTAAGAGAAAACAATAGCACAAGAAATCTAAAATTGAAACTCGAATTTATTCATCAATTAATGGAAAAGCATAATAACAATGTTAAAGAAACATAATTATCCTAAAGTTTTACAAGTCCGAATACCCACGAGGGGTTTAGCTCCTCATGGAGCTATACATGTTCATCAATTTATGAAAGAAAGAACAAACTAAAGACATCAATGAAAACCCCCTCGCGTATGGTGTGGCCGTGGTCTTGTGCGGCCGTCGAACGTCGGTGACGATGCCGATGACGCGCTCCAATCCTCCACAAAGTCCTCTCCGAAACCCTAGCCGCACTCTCCAGAAGTTGGGGAGAAAGATAGGTCAAAAGATTCTTCAAAAAGTCTCCCAATCGGCTTTAAATAGGCTGAGTGTGGCTTTAAATTTGAAGTTATCGGGAATTCACACGGCCGTGTGGAATTTCCACACGCCCGTGTGAAGTTTCTGTCTTTCCTGAAAATTGCTTCACACGGCCGTGTGTTAATTCCACACGCCCGTGTGAAGTTTCTGGCTTGCTGGAAACTCAATCCACACGGCCGTGTGTTAATTCCACACGCCCGTGTGACGTCTCTGGTTTGCTGGAAAATTAGTTCACATGGCCGTGTGTTAATTCCACACGCCCGTGTGAATTCTTTGGAACCTTGACTCTTCGGCAGAAGTGCACAATAACTTACTACAGTGATTCGCTGCAGTAACAAGCTACAGTTGTGCTACAGTACTCTCCGAAATGCTCCCGAATATGTTGTTTCTTCATCGAGGCCATTGAATTGGGCACACAATCAATGGTAGATCGTGCCTATTGCTTCGAGTCTCCTTCTTGGTGAAGTTTTCCTAAGCTACACGAGTTAGACTTGTTGTGAATGTGACTGCCTTTGTGCCCCTCCAAAGGAGGTTGGCACACACTCACAAGTCTAACCTCGTGCCTTGTTCCTTGCTTGGTCTGAAAACCTCCCAACAACGGCGAACACGACCTAACTTCGTTCTTCTTTTCCAACTTAGCTCCACGAAACCTACAATGCTCAAGAATACACAAATGCACACTATTTAGTGATAAAATCTGATAAAAGTATGTTCATTTGTAAGATAATAACGCTTCGCGTTACTACAACACAAGCACTTATCAAATCCCCCCACACTTAAGCTTTTGCTTGTCCTCAAGCAAAATAGAACGTGAAAGTACTTGGGAAGAACAATTGAAAGTGCTCGGCCTTAGGTTCACCACAAGTATGCAAAAGAAGCATTCTACAAGTAAGGGGAAATCAAAACATTGCATAAGGTTATCATTGCTCTAGCTAAAAACTCGAATCAAAAAGGAAGAAGAACTCGAAAATGTGTAGTGTGTGTGAACTCACTCAAGACAACCAACGAGTACTACTCAAACTTTTGTTAACAAGGACTTATTTATATACGAAAAGCAAGAAAGGAAGTAGTAGCTTCACACAACCTCGAAGGTAGCCCTTTCCTAGGCGGCCGCCAAAGGTGGCTTTCACACTTTCGAGGAGGTAGCTCTTTCTACCGGGGTAGTAGCTTTCACGCATCCCATGAGATAGCTCTTTCTCTCATTAGGGCATAACTTGTATCCGACTTATGAGAGTAGCTACATACTTCATAGGTGGTAGCTCTTTCCACCCCAAATGCATAAAACAAAACAAATATTCACAAAGTCATATATATATTTATATATTTTTTTTTCTTTTCTTTTTCTCTTTTCCATATATATATATTTTTTTTTTATTATTATTATTATTATTTTTTTATTATATGCATTTTCCAAAGTAAAACTAAGAACGATGATAAACTAGTCCTTAAAAACTTCAAGATTGAGTTTCCAAAAGATTCCAAGAGTAAGTTGTGCAATATGAGAATATCGAGCAAAAAATTCCTAAAATTCAAGTAGAAACTAGAGCATGATAGGATACAATGTTAAAAATTCTCCTAAACTATAAGAATACAACCGTTGTAACTAAGGTGAACCGCCATAGGCTACATGAACATGATCAATTGACCGCACAAGTAAAAGTGTGTGCAATGTGAATTCTCCCCCCCACACTTAAGATGTACATTGTCCCCAATGTACGCATGCAAGCATTATAACCAATAAAACAATAAAGAACAATTAGTGTGGAAGTTGCAATTGAAACATTACTCCCCTGAACTCCAAGTGTTGCGTTTGATGGAGCTAGGTCATTGAGAGTTGAGTCTCAATGGTTTGTGGAGCACACACGGTCCAATGACCGTGCCTATGACAATTCCTCAATTTCCTTAAATCCATGACCATCTGCACACATACGCAAGGGTTCAGTATAGCTCAAAATAAAGCTCGAGTATATAAAGATATGATAATGAAGTACAACTCGAGACAAAACAAAAAAAAACACACCCAGAAGGAGAGTCCTTTCTGGGTACTACAAGTCCAACAAAAATAAGAAAATAAAAGTGCGATAAAAGAAAGATAAAATCTACGACGCCTCAGCGTCGGTGTCCTGATGTGTATCCTCTGGTGCTGCTGCTGCTGCTGCTGGTGGTGGTGGTGGTGAACCTGATGCTGATGGAGATGGAGGCGGAGTCGGTGAGGGAACCCGTCGGGGTCGCACCACAGATCGCTCAAGCAACTGAATCACTGTGGCAAGCTGTGCTGATAAGTGAGCGAACTGTGATGCCTGAGTAGTCCTCAACTCGGCAAACCCTGGTGCCTGTGCGACCCTCAGCTCGGCTAACTCCTGCTGCATGATACCCACAGCACTCTCGAGGCGCTCGAGCCTGTCCTGTCCTCGAGAAGGAGAAAAGATACGCACTGGAGGTGGCTCCGGTGCTGTGGGTGGTGCCTCGGCCTCTGCCCCTGTCTCTGTGTCCACTGGTGGTGGCTCTAAGGCTGCCTGTGAGCCCTCGGCCTGCTCTGTCTGGGGAATGGTCCATGTATATACTCCTGGCCCTGTCCTGCAGATCATACCCATCAATCTCAGTGTCTCTCTGGTCAGCGGGGCCGGTGTAGCGATCTTTTCGGCCCCGCGCACCCCATCTCTGAGTCCCAGACCTATGACGAGGCGTGTGACGTAGGGGCCTGCAAAGAGAACTCCAACCCTGGGGTACTGGCCCTGGTGGTGCATGTACTCGGCTAGAATGTGCCCCAGGTGGAGTGGCTCGCTCTGTACCATGGAGTGCAAGTATAGCAACTCCTGCCTGCTCAGTACCCCTGTACTGTCCCCTCGACCACTAATAGACCTGCTCAGGATAGCATGAATATACCTGTGCGCTGGCCGAGAAAGAAATGTTGCCTTCGACACCCCCGGCTCGTACTGCCCATCCCCGCACAGCGTACCATAGATCCCCTGAGGTGTTAGGGTCCCTGGATAATCAGTGGGCAGTAATGCGTACTCCTCTGTCTCTGTGTACGCCTGATCGTATAAGCCCATCACGATCGAGAACTGTGTAACGCTCAGGCTATAATGGCGACCCAGGGCTCGGAACTGGATCGTCTCGCCATTCGTGAAGCTATCATACCCTCGGTTGAATTCGAACGTCGATAGGACCTCGAGGGTAAAATCCCGAGTTGCTGGCTCTCGAATAGATAGTAATCGGTCCCAACTCCCCACAGCCAGCAACTCCTCCACCTCTGTAGCTATGGCGTCGCCCCCCTGTATGTCTCTCAACACGCTCAAATCAGGGTAACGCGACTGTCCAAATCTAAGTGGCGAGAGTTTCTTGAACCGCTCCCTGTGCTCGGGTAGAGCAAACTCCATTTCCTCGGGGGATGGAGTAGCTGCTCGCGGACGCTTGCCGACTGATTTCCTAGGTCTAGTAGACATATCTGCAAGATTGAAAGAGGAAGAGATCAAAACCAAGTTAAAATGCTCAATCTGCAGAAATCCACACGGCCGTGTGTTAATTCCACACGCCCGTGTGGATCATCGGGCGAACAGAGCATAACGGCCGTGGGTTGAAATTTCAAAATTAACAATCTAATTCGTTCGAATTCATTCCTAAGCATACTCGCATACTCATTAATCATTCAATATAGGCGAAATCATCAAAAAGAACGAATTAAGTTGAGAATTGACGGAGAAGAAGGCTTTGAAATCCTTACCGACGGAGTGGATGAAGAAATATTAAGAACCAGCCGGAAAACTCCAATAAAAGCCTCAAAAATCCTCTGAGACGGTTGGGGAACTAGTGGAGAGAGTAGAAGGAGAGTTTAGAATGAAAATGGAAGAGGCACGAGTGAAAACCAAAAGAAATCGCGCGGCTTTTGGAGTTCTGGGAATTCACACGGCCGTATGACAATGCCACACGGCCGTGTGCCTCTGAAATTAGGGTTCACAGGGGCCAACACACGCCCCTGTGTGCATTCTGTTTACTCTCTGGCTACCCCACACGGTCGTGAGTAAATTCCACACGGCCGTGTGCCTTCACAAGGATATCCACAGGGGATGGTACATGGCCCTGTGGCTTCTCGGGAAAACACAGAAGCTCTCTGAAAAATATCACACGGCCGTGTGTTAATTCCACACGGCCGTGTGCCCAACCTGGCCAAGAACAAAAGGCCGGTCACAGGGGCCAACACACGCCCCTGTGGCCTCTCTGATTTGCCCGAAAAATCTAAGTGTTCCACACGGCCGTGTGTTAATTCCACACGGCCGTGTGCCAATCACAAGCTCTTCCACAGGGGCTGTCACACGCCCTTGTGTTTTCTCGGGAAGAAGGGATTTTTCTGCAGAGTTTTCACACGGCCGTGTGTTAATTCCACACGGCCGTGTGCCTTAGCACAGTGGCACTCACAGGGGTACCCACACGCCCCTGTGAACTCTCTGGAAAAGAGTTGAAGTTCTGCGAAAATTTCACACGGCCGTGTGTTAATTCCACACGGCCGTGTGACCCTTCTGAAGTTTTTCACAGGGGAAAAGTCACGCCCCTGTGTCTTCTCTGGTTGAGCTCCAATTGGTAACACACGGCCGTGTGTTAATTCCACACGGCCGTGTGTTTTCTCTGGTTTACTTAGAAAATTTTACAGACTCTCAGAAAAATTCAGAAACTCTTTAAAAAATACTTAGAGCCTGTAAAAACCGTAAAATTACGACCAGAAACCAAAGAAAACACACTCAACCAACCTAAACTTCATCAATTATCGTTAAGGCACACGAAATTCATCAAAAACCCACAAGAAAATCGCAGCGTAAGCACATGAAAAATTCAGGACACCAAAACTAAGACTTTTTATTCAATCTAAAGCTAACTAGGTCCTAGAAATACTGTAAAGCCTTGGGTTGCCTCCCAAGAAGCGCTTGTTTAACGTCACTAAGCTTGACGTACCTGGCTTACCTCAAGGCGGTTGAAGGAAAAATATTTCTTTGTCGTTGCTGCAAACCTCTCCACCAAAGTATGGTTTCAACCGGTGTCCGTTTACCTTGAACGTGCCCTTCTCCGGATGAGTAATCTCAACTGAACCTTGGGGTGATACCTGAGTGACTGTGTACGGGCCAAACCATCTAGTCTTTAACTTCCCGGGGAAGAGTCGTAATCGGGAGTTGAATAGTAGGACTTGGTCACCGACCTTAAATTCCTTAGGTAATTTGATATGCTTGTCATGCCATTTTCGAATCTTCTCTTTGTAAATTTTGGCATTCTCATATGCTTTCAATCTCCATTCATCGAGTTCATTAAGATGAAGCAGCCTCTGTTCACCAGCTCTTCTTAAGTCGAAGTTCATTGCTTTAATTGCCCAATATGCTTTATGTTCAAGTTCCACGGGTAGATGGCATGACTTCCCGTAAACTAGATTATACGGAGTGGTGCCTATGGGTGTCTTGTACGCTGTGCGATGGGCCCATAGTGTGTCATCCAACCGTTCTGACCAGTCTCGCTTTCCTTGTTCCACAGATTTGGTCAAGATTCGCTTGAGTTCTCTATTGGTGACTTCCACTTGACCACTAGTTTGAGGATGATATGGAGTAGCAAGGCGGTGGTGTACCCCGTATCTTTTCAACACTTTTTCTAATTGAGCATTACAGAAATGGGTTCCTCGGTCACTAATGATGATTCGCGGAGTTCCAAATCGAGTGAATAACCTTTTTAAAAATTTCACCACCGTTCTAGCATCATTACTTGGCAATGCTTGTGCTTCCACCCATTTGGAGACATAGTCAACTGCTACTAGTATGTACTGGTTCCCGTTAGACTTTGGAAATGGTCCCATGAAATCAATGCCCCAGACATCGAATACTTCGCAGAATTGTATAGGATTCTGAGGCATCTCATCCCGCCGAGATAAATTTCCAGCCCTCTGACAATTGTCACATCGAAGAACGAACTGGTGTGCGTCTCGAAAGAGAGTTGGCCAATAGAATCCTGCCGCCAAGACTTTTTCGGCAGTCCTACTTGATGCATAATGGCCCCCAACTGGCCCTGAATGACAGTGAGCAAGAATATCCCATCCTTCCTCCCTCGATACGCATCTCCGAACTATTTGATCTGCACAAATACGGAAGAGGAACGGATCGTCCCAGAAATAATTCTTTAAATCACTAAAGAATTTCTTCTTTTGTTGGAATGTGAGCCCTTGTTTGAGCACCTTCCCTGACAAATAGTTAGCAAAATCCGCAAACCATGGAGTGTCACCTGATGAAGTCGTTTTCTGAATTGAATACAAGTGCACCTCCGGGAAGAAGTCATTAATTTCCTTGCTTGATGACTCTTGTCCAATGCTACCCTCTAGCCGTGACAAGTGATCCGCCACAACATTTTCGGTTCCCTTCTTATCTTTTATCTCCATATCAAACTCCTGTAAGAGCAGTATCCAGCGGATTAATCTTGGTTTTGCATCAACTTTGTTCATGAGGTAGCGGAGAGCTGAATGGTCTGTGAATACAATAACTCTAGATAAAATGAACTTATCGAGTGCAAATACCACTGCTAATAATTCCTTCTCTGTTGTAGTGTAATTTTCTTGGGCATCTGTGAGAGTCTTACTTGCATAATAGATGGGTTGGAATTGCTTACCTCTCCTTTGCCCCAAGACTGCTCCAACTGCATAATCACTACCATCGCACATCAGCTCAAATGGTTCATCCCAATTCGGGGTGATTAGAATCAGAGCTTGAACCAGTTTTTCTTTTAAGACCTTGAAAGCTACTGCACAATCTTCCCCAAAGTCAAATGGAGCATCTTTTTCGAGAAGCTTGGTCAACGGCTGAGTGATCTTTGAAAAATCCTTAATAAACCGCCTGTAAAAACCTGCATGCCCCAGAAAACTTCGGATTCCTTTGACGTTTATTGGCGGAGGAAGTTTATCTATGACCTCTATTTTTGCTTTATCCACCTCCATACCCACACTAGAAATTTTGTGACCGAGAACGATACCTTCTTGAACCATGAAGTGACACTTTTCCCAGTTTAACATGAGATTTGTCTCCTCACATCTTTTCAGCACTCGTTCCAAGTTTCTTAAGCATATATCAAAGGAGTCACCAAACACAGAGAAATCATCCATGAATACCTCCATTATGTCTTCGATGAGATCATCAAAAATAGCAGTCATACAGCGTTGAAATGTAGCAGGTGCATTACATAGCCCGAACGGCATTCATCTGTATGCAAACGTTCCATATGGACAAGTAAAAGTCATTTTCTCCTGATCTTCCGGAGCAATAGGAATCTGAAAGTATCCTGACATTCCGTCTAGAAAACAGTAAAACTGATGCCCTGCTAATCGTTCCAGCATTTGATCAATAAACGGCAACGGAAAATGATCCTTTCGGGTTGCATCATTCAACCTTCTGTAATCAATGCAAACTCTCCATCCCGTAACTGTCCTGGTTGGGATGAGCTCATTCTTCTCATTCTTAATTACTGTCATCCCACCTTTTTTCGGAACCACTTGAGTTGGGCTTACCCAAGCACTATCGGAGATTGGGTAAATAATTCCTGCATCCAAGAGTTTCACCACCTCTGCCTTCACAACCTCTTTCATGTTTGGATTTAGTCTTCTTTGAGGTTGGATTACCGTTTTGAAGCTATCCTCCATTAAAATCTTATGTGTGCAAAATGAGGGGTTTATTCCTTTTAGGTCTGCGATTTTCCATGCTAACGCAGACTTGTGTATTTTCAACATGTTCACCAGTTTATCTTTTTGCTCCCGAGAAAGATTCGATGCTATGATCACGGGCAACTTCATTTCTTCTGCCAAAAATGCATATTCTAAGTGTTCTGGAAGTGTTTTCAAATCTAACTCGGGTGGCTCATCAATGGATGGTCGAAGTCGGTCCCCCTTCAGTCTATTAATTTCTTCAAATTTTGTAACTTGTGGTTTATTAACGCAACCTGATAACTTCTCTGGACCATATTCCTTGAGTTGGTCCTGGGATCCCAACTTAACCCCCAATTCACAAGCTTCCTCAATTAGGTTTGCGATTCCCATTGAAAAGACTTCTTGCTTATGTTCCCAATAACCTGATTCAAACTGTGCGAGAACCTTCTCAAGGGTTTCTTTTGTGTCACCCTTTGACGAAGCTAGGGCTGATTTATCAAATTCATCTAACACACCGCCCAATTCATAATTCATGTTCTGCTCCTTGTAGAATTGATCGATACTGTTCACTATTTCTGTGCAAGGCTGCTTCACTGATTGATCATACTCAGTATAACTTGGAAATGGTTGGGCGATAAACAACTGCATTTTCTGTTTTACTTCCTCAACTAGGCCCACAAGTGTATCAAAAGCTTCGCTTGCGTTAAACATTCCCTCGGTAAAACTGCAATTAGCGAAGAAAGAATTGGTGAGAATAGTGATAGATAGATAGAGAAAATGTGAAATAGACAGCGAAATGAATGACTAAAATAGCAAAAACAAGTATCAAAAATACGCCTATTCCCCAGCAACGGCGCCAAAAACTTGACACGACCTTTTGCGTGTGTACCGCAAGTGCACGGCCTTGTCGAAGTAATAAAAGTTACCCCGGTGAGTGGGTAGTCGAATCCAGAGGGAAAAGGGATTTAAAATACAAGAAGTTGCTATTGAGTCGTGTGATGTACGAAAAGAAACAATGGTCGGAGTGATGAGTGAATTTATGGAAACCAGAGTAGATGCAAAGCAAATAAATCGAAAGATGAAAGAGAGAAAAGTGCAAACAACGAGTAAAAAAAGAGAGACTAGTAATAAGTGAAAATAGGGTATCTGGACAAGTTACCTCTAGGACTTATGCTTCTAGTACAAGACTATGCTATTATACCTTCCTATTGATGTTAATTGAGTCGAGAAAAATCCTGAAACACACGGTCCCAAATCTAAGGTCAACCGTGGCTAACCCCAATACTATATCCCGGCAATAGGATTCACGTCAACCCTTCACTCTGTTGATTGCTCAACTAAGCCCCAGGTGAGTATTTCTACCTAAGCCTAACACTACATGGGATTGCTTTAAGCTCTAGGGACTCCTAGTGATAAAACCTGTTCCTATATGTGATAGTTCTAACCCTTTGGTCCAGGAGGAAGAACCATTGTCTAAATTAAGCCCCAGTGCGTAGGATTCACGTCACCCCAAAACCTTGGGGGAGTTTCTCTACCTAGCACTTCACTCTATTTCGACCTCTAATGACTCAAGGAATCGGAGGTAGGGAGAAATCACAACGGAAGGGAAAGGGGTACGGTGCTACCTCACAACTCTCCCTCTCAACCCTCTTCAATTTTAAGTAGTCTAATCCTATAGGAGTTGTCACACCTCCAAAGGATAACCTAGATTGTTCCCAATCCTTAGTGTCACGGCTAAGAGAAAACAATAGCACAAGAAATCTAAAATTGAAACTCGAATTTATTCATCAATTAATGGAAAAGCATAATAACAATGTTAAAGAAACATAATTATCCTAGAGTTTTACAAGTCCGAATACCCACGAGGGGTTTAGCTCCTCATGGAGCTATACATGTTCATCAATTTATGAAAGAAAGAACAAACTAAAGACATCAATGAAAACCCCCTCGCGTATGGTGTGGCCGTGGTCTTGTGCGGCCGTCGAACGTCGGTGACGATGCTGATGACGCGCTCCAATCCTCCACAAAGTCCTCTGCGAAACCCTAGCCGCACTCTCCAGAAGTTGGGGAGAAAGATAGGTTAAAAGATTCTTCAAAAAGTCTCCCAATCGGCTTTAAATAGGCTGAGTGCGGCTTTAAATTTGAAGTTATCGGGAATTCACACGGCCGTGTGGAATTTCCACACGCCCGTGTGAAGTTTCTGTCTTTCCTGAAAATTGCTTCACACGGCCGTGTGTTAATTCCACACGCCCGTGTGAAGTTTCTGGCTTGCTGGAAACTCAATCCACACGGCCGTGTGTTAATTCCACACGCCCATGTGACGTCTCTGGTTTGCTGGAAAATTAGTTCACACGGCCGTGTGTTAATTCCACACGCCCGTGTGAATTCTCTGGAACCTTGACTCTTCGGCAGAAGTGCACAGTAACTTGCTACAGTGATTCGCTACAGTAACAATCTACAATGGTGCTACAGTAACTCTCCGAAATGCTCCCGAATATGTTGTTTCTTCATCAAGGCCATTGAATTGGGCACACAATCAATGGTAGATCGTGCCTATTGCTTCGAGTCTCCTTCTTGGTGAAGTTTTCCTAAGCTACACGAGTTAGACTTGTTGTGAATGTGACTGCCTTTGTGCCCCTCCAAAGGAGGTTGGCACACACTCACAAGTCTAACCTCGTGCCTTGTTCCTTGCTTGGTCTGAAAACCTCCCAACAACGGCGAACACGACCTAACTTCGTTCTTCTTTTCCAACTTAGCTCCACGAAACCTACAATGCTCAAGAATACACAAATGCACACTATTTAGTGATAAAATCTGATAAAAGTATGTTCATTTGTAAGATAATAACGCTTCGCGTTACTACAACACAAGCACTTATCAAAGACAATGCTATTATACTTTCCTATTGATGTTAATTGAGTCGAGGATATCCTTAAACACACAATCCCAAACCTAAGGTCAGCCGTGACTAACCCTGACACTATGCCCCGAGTATTAGGTTTTCAGTATGAACCTTGACTCTCGTTGACCTGTCAACTAAGCCCTAAGGAAATCCGTCTTCCTATGCCTCACACTACGTGGGATTGCTTTAAGTTCTAGGGATTCCTAGTGATAAACCCTGTTCCTATGTATAGTTCTAACCCTATGGTCCAGGTGGAAGAACCCTAGTCTAAATTAAGTCTCAGCACTAGGATTCACTTCAACCCTTCACACTGTTGCTAACTAAGCCCCAGGGGAGTTTCTCTCCTAGCACTCCACTCTATCTCGATCGCTAAGAAATCATGGAACACGGAGGTAGGGAGAATCACAACGGAGGAAAAAGGGGACGTTCCCCTACCTCATGACTCACCGTCTCAACCCTCTTCAGTCTTAAGTAGTCTAACCCTATAAGAATTCTCACACATCCAAAGGATAACCTAGATTGTTCTTAACCCTAGTGTCACGGCTAAGGAAAAAAATTACAAAAAACAATTAAGATTGAAACTCGAATTTATTCATAAATAATTGAAAAACATAATAACAATGTCATAGAAACATAATAATCCTAGTGTTTACAAGTCCGAATACTCACAAGGGGTTTAGCTCCTCATGGAGCTATACAAATCCATCAAAATATAAAGATGAAAATAAATTGAAAGCATAGATGAAAACCCCTTTGCGTATGATGTGGCCGTGGTCTTGTGCGGCCGCCGGGCGTCAATGACGATGCCGATGACGCCCTTCGATCCTCCACAAAAGTCCTCTCCAAACCCTAGCCGCAACCCTTTAGAAGTTGGGAGAAAAGATTGGCAAAAAGATGATGTAAAAAGTCTCCAAAACGGGATTTTATAACGTTGAGTCGCGGTATAAATTCGACTGAATCGGGATTTCACACGGCCATGTGGAATTTCCACATGCCCGTGTGAAGTTGCCGGAATGCTAATTTTCAGCAGACAGTGAACAGTAACTTGCTACAGTGATTTTTGTTACGGTACCTTGCCGAAACGCTCCCGAATTCACCGTTCTTCATCGAGACCATTGAATTGGGCACACAATCAATGGTAGATCGTGCCGATTGATACAAATCTCCTTATTGGTGAAGTTCTCCTAATTTACAAGAGTTAGACTTATTGTGAGTGTGACTGCCCTTGTGCCCCTCCAAAAGAGATTGTCACACACTCACAACTCTAGGCTCGTGCCTTATTCCTTGCTTGATCCGAAAACACACCAACAATGGCAAACACGATCTAACTTTGTTCTTCTTCTTCAAATTAGCTCCACAAACCTACAATGTACAAAAGCACACAAATACACACAATTTAGTGATAAAATATGATAAAAGAGATGCTCATTGTAAGATAATAATGCTTCGCGGTACTATAATACAAGCACCTATCAAACTCCCACACACTTAAGCTTTTGCTTGTCCTCAAGCAAAATAAACCGTGAAAGTACTTGGGAAGAATAATTAAAAGTTCACGACCTTAGGTTCACCAAAAGTGTTCAATAGAAGCATTCTACAAGTAAGGGGAAATCAAATCATTGCATCAGAATATCAATGCTCTAGCCAAAAACTCGAATCAAAAAGAAAGAGAACTCAAAAATGTGCAAGTGTGTGTGAACTCACTCAAGACAACCCAAAAAGTACTCCTCAAACTCTTGTTAAAAAGGACTTATTTATATACAAAAAGAAAGGAAGTAGTAGCTTCACACAACCTATAAGGTAGCCCTTTCCTAGGCGGCCGCCAAAGGTGGCTTTCATGCTTTCGATGAGGTATCTTTTTCTACCGGGGTTGTAGCTTTCACGCATCCCATGAGATAGCTCTTTCTCTCATTAGGGCATAACTTGTATCTAACTTACGAGAGTAGCTACGTACTTCATAGGTAGTAGATCTTTCCACCCCAAATGCACAAATAAAATCAATCAAATATTCACAAACTCATTTTTGTTCTTTTTTCTCTTTTTCCATATTTTTTCCATTTTTGTCTTTTTCATTTTTATTTCTAAAAGCATGACTAGGAACTCATTAAAACAAAAATAAACTTGTCCTTAAAAACTTCAAGCTTGAGTTTCCAAAAGATTCCAAGAGTGAGTTGTGCAATATGAGATAATTGAGCAAAAATTCTCTAAAATTCAAGTGAAACTAGAGCATGATAGGATACAATGTTAAAATTTCTCCTAAACTCTAAGAATACAACCGTTGCAACTAAGGTGAACTGCCATGGGCTACATGAGAATAAGCAATTCAGCGCACAAGTAAAGGTGTGTGCAATGTGAACTCCCCCCGACACTTAAGATGTACATTGTCCCCAATGTACTCATGCAAGCACAATAAAAAGTAAAACAATTAACACAATTAATGTAGTGGTAGGCAATTGAAACATTACTCCCCTGAACTCCAAGTGTTGCGTTTAATGGAGCTAGGTTCATTGAGAGTTGAGTCTCAATGGTTTCTGGAGCACACACCATCCCATGACCGTGCCTATGAATATTCCTCAAATTCCTTACATCCAAGACCATCTGCACACATACACAAGGTTTCAGTATAGCTCAAGAAGAATTAAAATAAAACTCGAGTATATAAAGTGAAATACAACTCAAGAAAAATAAAAGAAAAAGAAAAGATAAACTCAAAAGCAGAATCCTTTCTGAGTGCTACAAGTCCAAAATAATATGGAAAGTGCAAAAGAAAGAAAACTAAGATTAACTACGATGCCTCACCGTCGGTGTCCTGTGTCGCTGACTCAGGTGCTGCTGCTGCGGGCTCTGAGGGTGTTGGTGGATGAGCTAATGGTGCAGGAGATTGTGATGGAGTCGAGGCTCGGGGCCGCACCACGAAAGGAGATGTCGACACAGATCGCTCAAGCAACTGAAGGCTGACGGCGAGCTGTGCCGATGTATGTGTGAACTGTGCTACCTGAGTGACCCTAACATCGGCCAACTCACTATGCAGGATACCCACAGCACAATCGAGGCGCTCAAGTCAGTCCTGGCCTCGAGAAGGCGAAAACATTCGCACTGGAGGTGGCTCCTGTGCTGTAGGTGGTGCCTGTGCATCTTCCTGCTCTAGGGGTGGTTCCAATACCGGCTGTGACCCCTCGGCCTGATCTCCCTCTGTAGACTCTGAATGGGCGATGATCATGGTGTATACTCCTGTTCTTGATCTATGGACCATCCCCATCATCCTTAAAGTCTCTCTGCTAAGCGGAGCCGGTACAGAAATCTTCTCGACCCCTTGCACTCTGTCACGGAGACCCATCCCGATAAGGAGTCTTGTGATGTAGGGCCCTGAGAAGATCACTCCAACCTTAGGGTACTGGCCCTAGTAGCGCAAGTACTCTGCTAGGATGTGCCCTAGGTGGGGTGACTCGCTCTGTACTATCGAGTGCAAGCAGAGCAACTCCTGTCGCCTCAGTACCCCTGTACTATCCCCCCGGTTTCTCACTGATCGGCTCAGTACTGCGTGTATGTATCTGTAGGCCGGGCGGGATAGGCATGTAGCCTTTGAGACCCCCCGGCTCATACTGCCCGGCTCCACACAGAGCCCTATAAGCTCTATGAGGTGTCAAAATCCCTGGGTAGTATGTGGGCAGTAGCGAGTACTCCTCAGTCTCGGTAAATGCTTCATCGTAGAAGCTCATCCTGACTGAAAACTGAGTAACACTCAGACTAAAATGCTGCCTGAGTGCATGAAACTGAATAGTATCTATATCTGTAAAGCTGTCGTATCCTCGGTCGAACTCAAAGGTCAATAAGACCTTGAGTGTAAGTACTCGAGTGGCTGGCACTCGGATAGACAACAACCGGTCCCAGCTACATACTGCCAGCAGCTCCTCCACCTCGGCAGCTATAGTATCACCCCCTGTATCTCTCTTAGTACACTCAAGTCCGGGTAGCACGACTGACCAAATCGGAGCACCGATAACCTATTGAACCAGGCTTGGTGCTCTGGTAAAGCAAAATCCATCTCCTCGGAGGGTGGGGAAGGCTCACGCGGCTCACGAGGGCGTTCTGGCTTGCTTCCTTGCCCTAGAGGCCATATCTACAAGATTGAGAAGACAAATGATCAAAAATAATTGAAGAACTCACTTTGCAGGAATCCACACGCCTGTGCGGATCGTCGGGCAGACAGAGCCCCACGGCCATAGAGGCTAAAATCTTGTTTTTCTAAGACACGATATCCCTCAAGTGCACGGGCTGTCGAAGTAATAAATTTTACCCTGGTGAGTGGGTAGTCGTATCCATAGGGAATAGGGATTTAAGACACGAGATTTCACTTTTTAGCTAAGCGGTGTACGGTGAGTGTGAAGAGAATCAATGAGTAAGTGTGAAAGCAAATATAAAGAAACTAGAAATAAAACAGAAGGACGGAAGGTAAGAGAGAGCAAGCAGGGTAAATATAGAAAGACAAGCAATGAGTAAAGTTGGGTACCCGGACAAGCTACCCTTAGGACTGATGCTTCTTGTGCAAGACAATGCTATTATACTTTCCTATTGAAGTTAATTGAGTCGAGGATATCCTTAAACACACGGTCCCAAACATAAGGTCAACCGTGACTAACCCCGATACTATGCCCCGTCATTAGGTTTCACTACGATCCTTGACTCTCGTTGACCTGTCAACTAAGTCCTAGGGGAGTCCGTCTTCCTAAGCCTTACACGACGTGGGATTGCTTTAAGTTCTAGGGATTCCTAGTGATAAACCCTGTTCATATGTATAGTTCTAACCCTTTGGTCTAGGTGGAAGAACCCTAGTCTAAATTAAGCCCCAGCACTAGGATTCACTTCAACCCTTCACTCTGTTGCTCGCGCACTAAGCCCCAGTGGAGTTCCTCTCCTAGCACTCCACTCTATCTTGACCGCTAAGAAATCATGGAACACGGAGGTAGGGAGAATCACAACGGAGGGGAAAGGGGACGTTCCACTACCTCACGACTCACCCTCTCAACCCTCTTCAATCTTAAGTAGTCTAACCCTATAGGAGTTGTCACAGCTTCAAAGGATAACCTAGATTGTTCTCAACCCTAATGTTACGGCTAAGGGAAAACAATTACAAGAAGCAATTAAGATTGAAACTCGAATTTATTCATCAATAATGGAAAAGCATAATAATAATGTAATAGAAACATAATAATCCTACGGTTTACAAGTCCGAATACCCACAAGGGGTTAGCTCCTTATGGAGCTACCAAAACCATAATCCAATGTTTTTTCTTGAAATGTCTCATATTTTTTAATCAAAACCCTAATCCTATGTTTTTCTAAATGTCCACTATTATTCAATTAAAACACTAATCCTATGTTCTCTTCTTGTAATGCCTTATATTTTTTAATAAAAATCCTAATCCTATATGTTCTTTCCGGAATTTCTACTATTTTTGAATTAAAACCCTAATCGTGTGTTTTCTTATTTTAATATCTTCTATTTTTCTTTCAATACAATAATCCTATGTTTTCTTATAGTAATATCTCTTATTTTCAATCAAAGGCCTAATCCTATGTTTTCTTTTCACAATGCCTACTATATTTGAATAAATATCTAATCCTATGTTTTCTCATAGTAATGACCCCTATTTTTCAATCAATACCCAAATACTATGTTTTCTTTTCACAGACATTTCTAAAAGAAAACATATGATTAGGATTTTGATTAAAAATTTGAGGCATTACGAAAATAAAACATAGGATTAGGATATTTATTAAAAAATAGAGGCATTATGAAAAGAAAACATAGGTATAGTGCTTTGATTGAAAATTAGCCGAGATTCCTTAAACAAAAGATAGAATTAGGGTTTTGATTCTAAAAAATGAGACATTCTGAATAGAAATAAAGGATTATTGTTTTGATTCAAAACTAAAAAATAGGACACATTTTAAAAAGAAAACATACGATTATGGTTTTGATTCAAAAATAGCAGACATTCCAAAAATAAAAAAAGGATTAAGTTTTTTATAGCAAAATAGGAGATATTCTGAAAAGAAAAACATAGATTAGAGTTTTGTTTGAAAACTAAAAAAAGGATATGTTAAGAAAAGAAAACATAGTATTCTAGTTTTGATTGAAAGATAGGACACATTTTGTGAAGAAAAACTAGGATTATGGTTTTCATTGAAAGATAGTAGGCATTCCTAAAAGAAAATATAGGATTAGTGTTTTTGTTTGAAAAATAGGAGCTATTATTATAGAAAAAAAAATAGGATATAGGTTTTGAAAGAAAACTAGGAGAAAAAACTATAAGTAAACATAGGAATTAGGTTTTGATTAAAAAATATGAGACATTTTGAAAATAAAACATAGGATTAAGTTTTTGATTGAAAAATAAGAGACATTACTATAAGAAAACTTAGGATTATGGTTTTAATCAAAAACCAAAAAACAAGGGACATTTCCAAGAAAAAGCATAAGATTAAGGATTTGATTAAAAATAGTAGATATTAAAAAAAGAAAGCATTAGGGTTTTCATTTAAAAATAGGAGGCA
Source organism: Dioscorea alata (assembly GCA_020875875.1). Lineage (NCBI taxonomy): Eukaryota > Viridiplantae > Streptophyta > Magnoliopsida > Dioscoreales > Dioscoreaceae > Dioscorea > Dioscorea alata. The sequence continues at coordinate 11,269,858 of CM037015.1, forward strand.
TTCCAAAAAGAACTTAGGATTAAGGTTTTCATTAAAAAAGATTAGACATTACGAGAAGAAAACGTACAATTATGGTGATGATTAAAAAATAGGAGTCATTTTGAAAAGAAAACATAGGATTATAGATGTGATTTAAACATAGGAGGCATTCCGAAAAGAAACATAGGATTAGGGTTTTGATTAAAAAAAATCACACTTTTCAAAAAAAATCATATGAATTGTGTTTTGATTAAAAAATAGTAGACATTCTGAAAAGAAAACATATTATTAAGTTTTGATTGAAAAATAAGAGACATTACTATAAGAAAGCATAGGATTCGGGTTTTGATTGAATGATAGGAGACATTCCGAAAAGAAAACGTAGGATCAAGATTTTTATTCAAAAATAGGAGGCTTACGAAAGGAAAACATAAAATTAATGTTTTGATTCAAAATATGAGAAATTTTAATAAAAAACCCTAATCCTATGGTTTCAATTTAAACATTGTTATAAAAAAAACATAGAATTAGGGCTATGATTGAAAACCGAAAATATGCAGCATTCCCAAAAGAAAAACATAGTATTAGGGTTTTGATTAATTAATAGCAGACATTGCCAAAGGAAAATATACGATTACAGTTTTGATTTAAAAATTGGAGCCATTTCTAAAAGAAAACATAGTATTAGGATTTTGATTAAAAAATACGAGACATTTCAATGAAAAACTTAGTATTAGGCTTTTGATTAAAAAATATGAGATATTATGAAAAGAAAAAAACACGATTATTGTTTTGGTACAGAAATTGTAAGCATTCCCAAAAGAAAATATAAGATTAGTTTTCTGAGTAAACATTAATCGTATATTTTCTTATGAAAGATCCTTGTATTTTCAGTTTTTAATCAAACCCGAATTTTATGTTTTATTTTTAATCAAAACACTATTCTTATGTTTTCTTTTCTTAATAACTCATATCTTTCAATCAAACCCGAATCATATTTTAATATTTTTTAATGTCTCCTATTTTTTTTTATCAAAACCTAACCATATGTTTTTCTTATAGTAATGTCTTCTTTCGTTCAATCAAAACCCCAATCCTTTTTTTTTTTTTTTTTTTGAAATGACTCAAATATTTCCATCAAAACTGTAATCCTATGTTTACTTTTCAGAAAGTCTAGTATTTTTTATCAAAAACCCTAATCCTATGTTTTCTTATAGTAATGTCTCCTATTTTTTAATTATAACCCTAATCCTATGTTTTCTTTTAGTAATGTCTCATATTTTTTTAAATTAAAACCCTAATCCTATTTTTCTTTTCAGAATGCTAACTTAAAAATCAAAAACTTAATCCTAAGTTTTCTTTTCGGTATCTGTCCTATTTTTTAGTTTCGATTCAAAACCCTAATCCATTGTTTTCATTTTGAAATGTAGCCTATTTTCGAACGAAAACCCTAATACTTTATTTCTTTTCAAAATATCTAGTATTTTTTAATCAAAACATTGATCATATGTATTCTTTTCCAAATGTCTCTTATTTTTCAATCAAAATTATAATCGTTTCTTTTCTTTTCAGAATATATACTATTTTTGAATCCAAACCCTAATTCTATCTTTTCTTTTCAGAATGCGTCCTATGTTTTAGTTTTAAATCAAAACCCTAATCTTTTGTTTTATTTTCATAATGCCTCATTTTTTTGAAGCAAAACAATAATCCTATGTTTTCTTTTTGAAATGTCACCAATTTTTTGGTTTTTAATCAAAAACATAATCCTCTAATTTCTTTTTGAAATTTCTCTTATTTTAGGAAAAAAAGGTGACATTTCCAAAAGAAAACATTACTAATCCAATCTTTCAATCAAAACCTTAATCGTGTGTTTTCCTTTCAAAATGTCCCCTAATTTTTTGTTTTTAATCAAAACCATATTCCTATGTTTTCTGTTTGCAATGTCTCATATTTTTTAATCAAAACCATAAGCCAATGTTTTCTTTTTAGAATGTCAACTATTTTTTAATTAAAATTCTAATCCTCCATTTTGTTATAGTAATGTGTTCTATTTTTCAATGAAAACCTATGTTTTCTTCTCAAAATATTTCTTATTTTCAATCAAAACCCTAATCCTATGTTTTCTTTTCGAAATGTCTACTATTTTGGATCAAAACCCTAATCCAATGTTTTCTTATAGTAATGTCCACTACTAGGGTTTTGATTAAAAATTACCAGAGATTCACAAAAACAAATTCTAATAAGAAAACATAGATTAGGGTTTAGTTGAAAAATAGCAAACATTTCAAAATGAAAACATACGATTAGGGTTTTGAATGAAAAATAGGAGACATTATTATAAGAAAATATAGAATTATTATTTTGATTAAAAAATACTAGACATTCAAAAATGTAAACCTAGGATAGGCTTTTGATTGAAAAATATGAGACATTAAAAAAAACATAGGATTAGAATTTTGATTTAAAATAATGAGATATTAAAAAAAGAAAATATAGGATTAGGGTTTTTGTTCAAAAATATGAGCCATTCCGAAAAAAGAAAAAATCTTAGGGCTTTGAATAAAAAATAGTAGAAATTGCCGCGCAAAAAAATAGGATTAGGGTTTTGGATGAAAAATAGGAATGTCTCGTTTTGTTTTTAATCAAAACACTAACACTCTTTTTCAAAACCATAATCTTTTCATTTTCTTTCATAAAGTATCTTATCTTTCGGTCAAACAAGAATCATATTTTTTCTATTCTTCATAACTTCTATCTGTACGTATTTAATCAAAACCCTAATCTTATGTTTCTAATAGTAACATGTCCTGATTTTCAGTTTTGAATGAAAACCCTAATCTTTGTTATAATTTCAAAATGACTCGTATTTTTGAACCAAGAAATCAAAGCCTTTCTTTTCCTTTCGGAATACCTACTATTTTTGAATCTAGACCCTAATCTTATGTTTTCTTATGGTAGTGTCACCTTTTTTTAATAAAAACCTTGATCATATGTTTTCTTTTCGTAACGACCACTATACTTGAATCAAAAGTCTAATCTTATGCATTCAATCAAAACCCTAATGCTTTGTTTTATTTTTGGAATGTCTCGTTTTGTTTTTAATCAAAATACTAACCGTATCTTTCAAAACCATAATCTTTTCCTTTTCTTTCGTAAAGTCTCCTATCTTTAGCTCAAAACTAGAATCCTATGTTTCCTTTTATTCATGACTTCTATATGTATATATTTTATCAAAACACTAATATTATGTTTTCTTATAGTAGTATCTCCTAATTTTCAATGTTGAATAAATATCCTCGTCTTTGTTGTCATTTTAAAATAACTCGTATTTTTTGAACCAAGACCACAAACCCTTTCTTTTTCTTTCGGAATACCTTCTATTTTTCAATCAAAACACTAATCCTAAGTTTTCATATGGTAGTGTCACCTTTTTTTTAATCAAAACCTTGATCATATGTTTTCTTTCCGTAACGCCTACTATACTTAAATCAAAAGCCTAATCTTCTGCTTGCAATCAAAACTGTCACGCCCCGACCCGCGGGTCCCAAGCACGACATACCGCCACGACAACCCAGGGGAGGTCTAACACTGCCTCAACCCTAGGTAGTCGTAAGGCTAACCTGTTCCCTGTACAATATATCTATATTCACAAAACATAACTCAACAAGGTACCACACACACTGATACTCATGACAAGGGGTACATAAGAAAGATAACATCAACCACTCCAGATAGAGGATACACTCCTCCTACAAAATATGGACTACACCAGCATACCAAGTATTATGAGTATGGAGAAGACATGAAAGGGTTTAATAATACATAGTTGATCCATAACAATACATGCCAAGACATAAATAACATACATAACCCCAAAATGAGAAGACACTGAAGATTCTAGCCAAGCACTTCACGTCTTCACCCCTGCGCTGTGCTAACACCTGGGAGGAAGAAAGAGGGGGATGAGTAACTAGGTTACTCAGTGAGGGGTTAGTCACAGGACTATAGTTCGAACATGATCAAATAGAGATAAACATCATAAAAATATTTCAATGCATAACAAGAATGAAAAATACTTTGAGTAGCAAATGTCTCATAAGAACATAGCTTTTTCTCATTGAAATATAAATAGAGATTCTTTGAAAACATCATGAAAATACATGCCATCCTGGACCTAGCATAAGCACAATACTTGTTGATAGTTTCCAAATATCAAGATACTTAGAAATAAGTAAATTCAACATTCACAAATAAACAATAATGTCCAGAATGGCCTCAAAACCTTCCGTCGCTAACCATGGCCTTGGTTAGGTCTAGAGCTACCAAGATGCGCGTATCTTGGCATTGGCCGCTGGGAAGATCGTGTGGTGACTCCGAACAACCCAACTATATCCATGTCAGGACTCTACGCTCCCACCTGACATGGCATAACCGTTTTTGACAGTATTCCACGCCACCTCTATATAGGTCGGCCCATGGAAACCGTTTAATTCTTACTGCAGCAAGTTCTGGAGCTCGGCTCCCATGTCACCAACAAATAATTTAAACAATAACTTAGCCGGTAGGCTCAATATAAACATCATGATAACATAATTCTCAATGAGAGACAATAAGTGCTCACAATAACAATTTTCACCCCAAGGGTGATCAATTGATCAAATCATGACTAATGAAACCATTCTTCATCAAAAACATCATAGGAGGGTGTATTTTGAAAATACACGTCAACATTGACTAAATACAATAAAATCAACTTTGTTTCATATGCTTTTAGATCATCAAAATGTGAACATCAATCTTTTGAAAATACATAGTTTAAAACATATATTTGAACATAGAGTTCCAACCCATAAGCAATATATATACACTTTACAAGAATTGAAGAAATAAGCTCATCTGATAAATCATTATGATTCTAAATATCAATTCAAGTCTTGTAGAAGTTTAGCAATAAGGACTTTATAACTCAAAACAAGCAACTCAATAACAAGAAAATATCATGCATGAATCATAGTCCATTTTGGTAAATTTCCCACTCACAAACTCGGCGAGCAAAACGCCTCGAAGTCACTTCTCCACCGGTTCTTTGCCCTTACTCGAAGCCTCACCTCCTAGAAGCAATTAAACAACCAAACAAGCATCCAAACATCAATAATTATAGGATTAACTAGAATGAAGGAAAATGCTCAATAATGGGGAATGGTTGCTTCTAGGGTTTGCTAAACACCAAGGCAAGAAGTTATAGCAAGGAGGAGACCTCTAACAACTCATAAAACAACCAAAGAAACCAAGAATGACCTAACATGGTCGGTGCTACAGTAATTCCGGGATTAGGGTTTTGGAGGTTCATGGATTTCATGGATTCAAGGTCATACAATTCAATACAATAAATCCTCACAAGATTTGCCATCAAAGAGGGAGAAAAGAGACCATAATCAAGCTCTTATAAGGGCTTACAAGCAACCCTAACAATTTTCATCAAAGAACAAGGAAGAAGGGAAACAAGGTTGGAGCTTACCTTGATCAAGTGAAGGACTAACTTGATGATCCAAGTTTCAAGCCCTAAAACCTCCTCTCAGCCGGACTTAGAACAATAAGAGATGATGGAGGAAGAGAGGAGAAGGAGATGGAGGTGTTTAGAAGAGAAGAAAATGAAGAAAAGAAGCCAAGTTCAGGTTTTTATAAGCAAAACAACGAAGATGTGCGGGCTATGCGCGGCCCCGCACACCAGCCGCACACCACAGGCAGAAGGGTGTGCGGGTGGTGTGCGGCCCTGCACACCAGCCGCACACTCTTCTGCCTGGGGTGTGTGGCCTCTGTGCAGCCCCGCACAGAGGCCGCACAGCCCTCAGGAGGGGCTGTGCGGCTTGTGCACAGCCCCGCGCAACTTTGCAAGGCCTATGCACAACCCGTACACACTCAAAACTCCTCTAAAACGTGACCAAAACACGCTCAAACACTCGGCAACCAACTCCAAGGACTCGACAAAAAGATTCAAAGAAAACTAAATAAGGAAACGACAACAACAGAGGCAATTGGACAACAAACAAGGGCAAAGAGACCGAAACTCCACAAAAACACTAATGCTTTGTTTTATTTTCGAAATATCTCATTTTGTTTTTAATCAAAACACTAACCCTATCTTTAAAAACCATAATCTTTTCCTTTTCTTTCGTAAAGTATCTTATCTTTCGGTCCAAACAAAAATCGTATTATTTCTTTTCTTATAACTTCTATTTGTATGTATTTAATCAAAACGCTAATCTTATGTTTTCTAATAGTAATATCTCCTAGTTTTCAGTTTTGACTGAAAACCCTAATCTTTGTTATCATTTTAAAATGACTCGTATTTTTGAACCAAGAAACGAAAACCTATCTTTTCCTTTCGGAATACCTACTTATTTTTAACTTATACCCTAATCTTATGTTTTCTTATGGTAGTGTCACCTTTCTTTAATAAAAACCTCGATCAAATGTTTTCTTTTCGTAACGCCCACTATACTTGAATCCAAAGCCTAATCTTATGCATTCAATCAAAACGCTAATGCTTTGTTTTATTTTCGGAATGTCTCGTTTTATTTTTAATCAAAACACTAACCCTATTTTTCAAAACCATAATCTTTTCAGTTTCTTTAGTAAAGTATCTTATCTTTCAGTCAAACAAGAATCATATTTTTTTTGTTCTTACTAACTTCTATCTGATGTGGACATCAAGGCTAAGTATCCAATTCAAGTCCCAACAGGACCAGTGATGAGAGCTCGAGCTACAAGATTTAAAGAGGAGCTTAGCAACTTGGCATGGAGAATTCTACAACAGAAAGAGAGTGTGATCACTACTGATGGTGAACAAAAGCTGGTCCTACTCATCCAAGCCGATTCCACTTAGACGCTTGATGAAGATTTGGTTGTCATTTATTTTTTAGTTTAATATGTGAACTAGAGTCTTTTGTAATTGCTTAGTCTTGTTGGGCTTTGTGGGCTTTTGGGCTAAAGTTGCTCTTTAGTTGGTTGTTTACTTTTTTTATCTTTAAGGGTAGTTTTGAACTTTTACTTCTTAGAAGTTCTCTAGGGTTTTGGGCTATATATATAGCCCATTGTAGCAGCCATGAAACACAACTTTGATCTATGAGTATTTGTGAGGTTTTCTTCTTGTTTTCTTGAAGAAACTTTTTAAGAACTTATCAAGGGTTTTCCTTGTGGCGTTCAAACCGACTTATCAATTTGATTTTCATCTCCTTTTGTGGCGTCATCCGCGTACCGAGGTTCGTGCTTTGCTAAGCATTGGGTCGAGGTTTTCCATCCCTTCTTCTTGAATCTTTTGGCTTTTCTTCTTCGTGCCAAATTTGTTTCGGGTTTCGTCACAATCGTTGGCAGGTTCGTATCACTATCTGTACGTATTTAATCAAAACCCTAATCTTATATTTTCTAATAGTAATATCTCCTGATTTTCAGTTTTGAATGAAAACCCTAATCTTTGTTATAATTTTAAAATGACTCGTATTTTTGAACCAGGAAACCAAAGCTTTTTTTCCTTTCGGAATACCTACTATTTTTGAATCTAAACCCTAATCTTATGTTTTCTTATGGTAGTGTCACCTTTTTTTAATAAAAACCTCGATCATATGTTTTCTTTTCGTAACGACGACTATACTTGAATCAAAAGCCTAATCTTATGCATTCAATCAAAACCCTAATGCTTTGTTTTATTTTTGGAATGTCTCATTTTGTTTTTAATCGAAATAGTAACCGTATCTTTCAAAACCATAATCTTTTCCTTCTCTTTCGTAAAGTCTACTATCTTTAGTTCAAAACTAGAATCCTATGTTTCCTTTTATTCATGACTTCTATATGTATATATTTTATCAAAACACTAATCTTATGTTTTCTTATACTAGTATCTCCTAATTTTCAGTGTTGAATAAATATCCTCGTCTTTGTTGTCATTTTAAAATAACTCGTATTTTTTGAACCAAGACCACAAACCCTTTCTTTCTCTTTCGGAATACATACTATTTTTCAATCAAAACACTAATCCTAAATTTTCATATCGTAGTGTCACCTTTTTTTTAATCAAAACCTTGATCATATGTTTTCTTTCCGTAACGCCTACTATACTTAAATCAAAAGCCTAATCTTCTGCTTGCAATCAAAACACTAATGCTTTGTTTTATTTTTGAAATGTCTCATTTTGTTTTTAATCAAAACACTAAGCCTATCTTTCAAAACCATAATCTTTTCCTTTTCTCTCGTAAAGTATCTTATCTTTCGGTCCCAACAAAAATTGAATTATTTCTTTTCTTATAACTTCTATTTGTACGTATTTAATCAAAACCCTAATCTTATGTTTTCTAATAGTAATATCTCCTAGTTTTCAGTTTTGACTGAAAACCCTAATCTTTGTTATCATTTTAAAATGACTCGTATTTTTGAACCAAGAAACGAAAACCTATCTTTTCCTTTCGGAATACCTACTTATTTTTAACTTATACCCTAATCTTATGTTTTCTTATGGTAGTGTCACCTTTCTTTAATAAAAACCTCGATCAAATGTTTTCTTTTCGTAACGCCCACTATACTTGAATCCAAAGCCTAATCTTATGCATTCAATCAAAACGCTAATGCTTTGTTTTATTTTCGGAATGTCTCGTTTTATTTTTAATCAAAACACTAACCCTATTTTTCAAAACCATAATCTTTTCAGTTTCTTTAGTAAAGTATCTTATCTTTCAGTCAAACAAGAATCATATTTTTTTTGTTCTTACTAACTTCTATCTGATGTGGACATCAAGGCTAAGTATCCAATTCAAGTCCCAACAGGACCAGTGATGAGAGCTCGAGCTACAAGATTTAAAGAGGAGCTTAGCAACTTGGCATGGAGAATTCTACAACAGGAAGAGAGTGTGATCACTACTGATGGTGAACAAAAGCTGGTCCTACTCATGCAAGCCGATTCCACTTAGACGCTTGACGAAGATTTGGTTGTCATTTATTTTTGAGTTTAATATGTGAACTAGAGTCTTTTGTAATTGCTTAGTCTTGTTGGGCTTTGTGACCTTTTGGGCTAAAGTTGCTCTTTAGTTGGTTGTTTACTTTTTTTATCTTTAAGGGTAGTATTGAACTTTTACTTCTTAGAAGTTCTCTAGGGTTTTGGGCTATATATATAGCCCCTTGTAGCAGACATAAAACACAACTTTGATCTATGAGTATTTGTGAGGTTTTCTTCTTGTTTTCTTGAAGAAACTTTTTAAGAACTTATCAAGGGTTTTCCTTGTGGCGTTCAAACCGACTTATCAATTGGATTTTCATCTCCTTTTCTGGCGTCATCCGCGTACCGAGGTTCGTGCTTTGCTAAGCACTGGGTCGAGGTTTTCCATCCCTTCTTCTTGAATCCTTTGGCTTTTCTTCTTCGTGCCAAATTTGTTTCGAGTTTCGTCACAATCGTTGGGGAGGTTCGTATCACTATCTGTACGTATTTAATCAAAACCATAATCTTATGTTTTCTAATAGTAATATCTCCTGATTTTCAGTTTTGAATGAAAACCCTAATCTTTGTTATAATTTTAAAATGCCTCGTATTTTTGAACCAGGGAACTAAAGCCTTTCTTTTCCTTTCGTAATACCTACTATTTTTGAATCTAAACCCTAATCTTATGTTTTCTTATGGTAGTGTCACCTTTTTTTAATGAAAACCTCGATCATATGTTTTCTTTTCGTAACGACCACTATACTTGAATCAAAAGCCTAATCTTATGCATTCAATCAAAACCCTAATGCTTTGTTTTATTTTTGGAATGTCTCGTTTTGTTTTTAATCAAAATAGTAACCGTATTTTTCAAAACCATAATCTTTTCCTTCTCTTTCGTAAAGTCTCCTATCTTTAGTTCAAAACTAGAATCCTATGTTTCCTTTTATTCATGACTTCTATATGTATATATTTTATCAAAACACTAATCTTATGTTTTCTTATAGTAGTATCTCCTAATTTCCAGTGTTGAATAAATATCCTCGTCTTTGTTGTCATTTTCAAATAACTCGTATTTTTTGAACCAAGACCCCAAACCCTTTCTTTTTCTTTCGGAATACCTACTATTTTTCAATCAAAACACTAATCCTAAGTTTTCATATGGTAGTGTCACCTTTTTTTTAATCAAAACCTTGATCATATGTTTTCTTTCCGTAACGCCTACTATACTTAAATCAAAAGCCTAATCTTCTGCTTGCAATCAAAACACTAATGCTTTGTTTTATTTTCGAAATGTCTCATTTTGCTTTTAATCAAAACACTAACCCTATCTTTCAAAACCATAATCTTTTCCTTTTCTTTCGTAAAGTATTTATCTTTCGGTCCAAACAAAAATCGTATTATTTCTTTTCTTATAACTTCTATTTGTACGTATTTAATCAAAACCCTAATCTTATGTTTTCTAATAGTAATATCTCCTACTTTTCAGTTTTGAATGAAAAGACTAATATTTGTTATCATTTTAAAATGACTCGTATTTTTGAACCAAGAAACGAAAGCCTTTCTTTTTCTTTCGGAATACCTACTTATTTTTAATTTATACCCTAATCTTATGTTTTCTTATGGTAGTGTCACCTTTTTTTAATAAAAACCTCGATCAAATGTTTTTTTTTCGTAACGCCCACTATACTTGAATCCAAAGCCTAATCTTATGCATTCAATCAAAACGCTAATGCCTTGTTTTATTTTCGGAATTTCTCGTTTTGTTTTTAATCAAAACACTAACCCTATTTTTCAAAACCATAATCTTTTCATTTTTTTCGTAAAGTATCTTACCTTTCAGTCAAACAAGAATCATATTTTTTCTGTTCTTAATAACACTTCTATCTGTACGTATTTAATCAAAACCCTAATCTTATGTTTTCTAATAGTAATATCTCCTGATTTTCAGTTTTGAATGAAAACCCTAATCTTTGTTATAATTTTAAAATGACTCGTATTTTTGAACCAAGAAACCAAAGCTTTTCTTTTCCTTTCGGAAAACCTACTATTTTTGAATCTAAACCCTAATCTTATGTTTTCTTATGGTAGTGTCACCTTTTTTTAACAAAAACCTCAATCATATGTTTTCTTTTCGTAACGACCACTATACTTGAATCAAAAGCCTAATCTTATGCATTCAATCAAAACCCTAATGCTTTGTTTTATTTTTGGAATGTCTCGTTTTGTTTTTAATCAAAATAGTAACCGTACCTTTCAAAACCATAATCTTTTCCTTCTCTTTCGTAAAGTCTCCTATCTTTAGTTCAAAACTAGAATCCTATGTTTCCTTTTATTCATGACTTCTATATGTATATATTTTATCTAAACACTAATCTTATGTTTTCTTATAGTAGTATCTCCTAATTTTCAGTGTTGAATAAATATCCTCGTCTTTCTTGTCATTTTAAAATAACTCATATTTTTTGAACCAAGACCAAAAACTCTTTCTTTTTCTTTCGGAATACAAAATTTTTTTTCAATCAAAACACTAATCCTAAGTTTTCATATGGTAGTGTCACCTTTTTTTTAATCAAAACCTTGATCATATGTTTTCTTTCCGTAACGCCTACCATACTTAAATCAAAAGCCTAATCTTCTGCTTGCAATCAAAACACTAATGCTTTGTTTTATTTTCGAAATGTCTAATTTTGTTTTTAATCAAAACACTAAACCTATCTTTCAAAACCATAATCTTTACCTTTTCTTTCGTAAAGTATCTTATCTTTCGGTCCAAACAAAAATCGTATTATTTCTTTTCTTATAACTTCTATTTGTACGTATTTAATCAAAACCCTAATCTTATGTTTTCTAATAATAATATCTCCTACTTTTCAGTTTTGAATGAAAAACCTAATATTTGTTATAATTTTAAAATGACTCGTATTTTTGAACCAAGAAACGAAAGCCTTTCTTTTCCTTTCGGAATACCTACTTATTTTTAATTTATACCCTAATCTTATGTTTTCTTATGGTAGTGTCACCTTTCTTTAATAAAAACCTCGATCAAATGTTTTCTTTTCGTAACGCCCACTATACTTGAATCCAAAGCCTAATCTTATGCATTCAATCAAAACGCTAATGCCTTGTTTTATTTTCGGAATTTCTCGTTTTGTTTTTAATCAAAACACTAACCCTATTTTTCAAAACCATAATCTTTTCATTTTCTTTCATAAAGTATCTTACCTTTCAGTCAAACAAGAATCATATTTTTTCTGTTCTTAATAACACTTTTATCTGTACGTATTTAATCAAAACCCTAATCTTATGTTTTCTAATAGTAATATCTCCTGATTTTCAGTTTTGAATGAAAACCCTAATCTTTGTTATAATTTTAAAATGACTCGTATTTTTGAACCAAGAAACCAAAGCTTTTCTTTTCCTTTCGGAAAACCTACTATTTTTGAATCTAAACCCTAATCTTAAATTTTCTTATGGTAGTGTCACCTTTTTTTAACAAAAACCTCAATCATATGTTTTCTTTTCGTAACGACCACTATACTTGAATCAAAAGCCTAATCTTATGCATTCAATCAAAACCCTAATGCTTTGTTTTATTTTTGGAATGTCTCGTTTTGTTTTTAATCAAAATAGTAACCGTACCTTTCAAAACCATAATCTTTTCCTTCTCTTTCGTAAAGTCTCCTATCTTTAGTTCAAAACTAGAATCCTATGTTTCCTTTTATTCATGACTTCTATATGTATATATTTTATCAAAACACTAATCTTATGTTTTCTTATAGTAGTATCTCCTAATTTTCAGTGTTGAATAAATATCCTCGTCTTTCTTGTCATTTTAAAATAACTCATATTTTTTGAACCAAGACCCCAAACTCTTTCTTTTTCTTTCGGAATACAAAATTTTTTTTCAATCAAAACACTAATCCTAAGTTTTCATATGGTAGTGTCACCTTTTTTTTAATCAAAACCTTGATCATATGTTTTCTTTCCGTAACGCCTACTATACTTAAATCAAAAGCCTAATCTTCTGCTTGCAATCAAAACACTAATGCTTTGTTTTATTTTCGAAATGTCTCATTTTGCTTTTAATCAAAACACTAACCCTATCTTTCAAAACCATAATCTTTTCCTTTTCTTTCGTAAAGTATTTATCTTTCGGTCCAAACAAAAATCGTATTAATTCTTTTCTTATAACTTCTATTTGTACGTATTTAATCAAAACCCTAATCTTATGTTTTCTAATAGTAATATCTCCTACTTTTCAGTTTTGAATGAAAAGACTAATATTTGTTATCATTTTAAAATGACTCGTATTTTTGAACCAAGAAACGAAAGCCTTTCTTTTTCTTTCGGAATACCTACTTATTTTTAATTTATACCCTAATCTTATGTTTTCTTATGGTAGTGTCACCTTTCTTTAATAAAAACCTCGATCAAATGTTTTTTTTTCGTAACGCCCACTATACTTGAATCCAAAGCCTAATCTTATGCATTCAATCAAAACGCTAATGCCTTGTTTTATTTTCGGAATTTCTCGTTTTGTTTTTAATCAAAACACTAACCCTATTTTTCAAAACCATAATCTTTTCATTTTTTTTCGTAAAGTATCTTACCTTTCAGTCAAACAAGAATCATATTTTTTCTGTTCTTAATAACACTTCTATCTGTACGTATTTAATCAAAACCCTAATCTTATGTTTTCTAATAGTAATATCTCCTGATTTTCAGTTTTGAATGAAAACCCTAATCTTTGTTATAATTTTAAAATGACTCGTATTTTTGAACCAAGAAACCAAAGCTTTTCTTTTCCTTTCGGAAAACCTACTATTTTTGAATCTAAACCCTAATCTTAAATTTTCTTATGGTAGTGTCACCTTTTTTTAACAAAAACCTCAATCATATGTTTTCTTTTCGTAACGACCACTATACTTGAATCAAAAGCCTAATCTTATGCATTCAATCAAAACCCTAATGCTTTGTTTTATTTTTGGAATGTCTCGTTTTGTTTTTAATCAAAATAGTAACCGTACCTTTCAAAACCATAATCTTTTCCTTCTCTTTCGTAAAGTCTCCTATCTTTAGTTCAAAACTAGAATCCTATGTTTCCTTTTATTCATGACTTCTATATGTATATATTTTATCTAAACACTAATCTTATGTTTTCTTATAGTAGTATCTCCTAATTTTCAGTGTTGAATAAATATCCTCGTCTTTCTTGTCATTTTAAAATAACTCATATTTTTTGAACCAAGACCCCAAACTCTTTCTTTTTCTTTCGGAATACAAAATTTTTTTTCAATCAAAACACTAATCCTAAGTTTTCATATGGTAGTGTCACCTTTTTTTTAATCAAAACCTTGATCATATGTTTTCTTTCCGTAACGCCTACCATACTTAAATCAAAAGCCTAATCTTCTGCTTGCAATCAAAACACTAATGCTTTGTTTTATTTTCGAAATGTCTAATTTTGTTTTTAATCAAAACACTAAACCTATCTTTCAAAACCATAATCTTTACCTTTTCTTTCGTAAAGTATCTTATCTTTCGGTCCAAACAAAAATCGTATTATTTCTTTTCTTATAACTTCTATTTGTACGTATTTAATCAAAACCCTAATCTTATGTTTTCTAATAATAATATCTCCTACTTTTCAGTTTTGAATGAAAAACCTAATATTTGTTATAATTTTAAAATGACTCGTATTTTTGAACCAAGAAACGAAAGCCTTTCTTTTCCTTTCGGAATACCTACTTATTTTTAATTTATACCCTAATCTTATGTTTTCTTATGGTAGTGTCACCTTTCTTTAATAAAAACCTCGATCAAATGTTTTCTTTTCGTAACGCCCACTATACTTGAATCCAAAGCCTAATCTTATGCATTCAATCAAAACGCTAATGCCTTGTTTTATTTTCGGAATTTCTCGTTTTGTTTTTAATCAAAACACTAACCCTATTTTTCAAAACCATAATCTTTTCATTTTCTTTCATAAAGTATCTTACCTTTCAGTCAAACAAGAATCATATTTTTTCTGTTCTTAATAACACTTTTATCTGTACGTATTTAATCAAAACCCTAATCTTATGTTTTCTAATAGTAATATCTCCTGATTTTCAGTTTTGAATGAAAACCCTAATCTTTGTTATAATTTTAAAATGACTCGTATTTTTGAACCAAGAAACCAAAGCTTTTCTTTTCCTTTCGGAAAACCTACTATTTTTGAATCTAAACTCTAATCTTAAATTTTCTTATGGTAGTGTCACCTTTTTTTAACAAAAACCTCAATCATATGTTTTCTTTTCGTAACGACCACTATACTTGAATCAAAAGCCTAATCTTATGCATTCAATCAAAACCCTAATGCTTTGTTTTATTTTTGGAATGTCTCGTTTTGTTTTTAATCAAAATAGTAACGGTACCTTTCAAAACCATAATCTTTTCCTTCTCTTTCGTAAAGTCTCCTATCTTTAGTTCAAAACTAGAATCCTATGTTTCCTTTTATTCATGACTTCTATATGTATATATTTTATCAAAACACTAATCTTATGTTTTCTTATAGTAGTATCTCCTAATTTTCAGTGTTGAATAAATATCCTCGTCTTTCTTGTCATTTTAAAATAACTCATATTTTTTGAACCAAGACCCCAAACTCTTTCTTTTTCTTTCGGAATACAAAATTTTTTTTCAATCAAAACACTAATCCTAAGTTTTCATATGGTAGTGTCACCTTTTTTTTAATCAAAACCTTGATCATATGTTTTCTTTCCGTAACGCCTACTATACTTAAATCAAAAGCCTAATCTTCTGCTTGCAATCAAAACACTAATGCTTTGTTTTATTTTCGAAATGTCTTATTTTGTTTTTAATCAAAACACTACTAACCCTATCTTTCAAAACCATAATCTTTTCCTTTTCTTTCGTAAAGTATCTTATCTTTCGGTCCAAACAAAAATCGTATTATTTCTTTTCTTATAACTTCTATTTGTACGTATTTAATCAAAACCCTAATCTTATGTTTTCTAATAATAATATCTCCTACTTTTCAGTTTTGAATGAAAAACCTAATATTTGTTATAATTTTAAAATGACTCGTATTTTTGAACCAAGAAACGAAAGCCTTTCTTTTCCTTTCGGAATACCTACTTATTTTTAATTTATACCCTAATCTTATGTTTTCTTATGGTAGTGTCACCTTTCTTTAATAAAAACCTCGATCAAATGTTTTCTTTTCGTAACGCCCACTATACTTGAATCCAAAGCCTAATCTTATGCATTCAATCAAAACGCTAATGCCTTGTTTTATTTTCGGAATTTCTCGTTTTGTTTTTAATCAAAACACTAACCCTATTTTTCAAAACCATAATCTTTTCATTTTCTTTCATAAAGTATCTTACCTTTCAGTCAAACAAGAATCATATTTTTTCTGTTCTTAATAACACTTTTATCTGTAAGTATTTTATCAAAACCCTAATCTTATGTTTTCTAATAGTAATATCTCCTGATTTTCAGTTTTGAATGAAAACCCTAATCTTTGTTATATTTTTAAAATGACTCGTATTTTTGAACCAAGAAACCAAAGCCTTTCTTTTCCTTTCGGAATACCTATTATTTTTGAATCTAAACCCTAATCTTATGTTTCCTTATGGTAGTGTCACCTTTTTTTAATAAAAACCTCGATCATATGTTTTCTTTTCGTAACGACCACTATACTTGAATAAAAAGCCTAATCTTATGCATTCAATCAAAACCCTAATGCTTTGTTTTATTTTTGGAATGTCTCGTTTTGTTTTTAATCAAAATAGTAACCGTATCTTTCAAAACCATAATCTTTTCCTTCTTTTTCGTAAAGTCTCCTATCTTTAGTTCAAAACTAGAATCCTATGTTTCCTTTTATTCATGACTTCTATATGTATATATTTTATCAAAACACTAATCTTATGTTTTCTTATAGTAGTATCTCCTAATTTTCAGTGTTGAATAAATATCCTCGTCTTTGTTGTCATTTTAAAATAACTCGTATTTTTTGAACCAAGACCCCAAACCCTTTCTTTTTCTTTCGGAATACCTACTTTTTTTCAATCAAAACACTAATCCTAAGTTTTCATATGGTAGTGTCACCTTTTTTTTAATCAAAACCTTGATCATATGTTTTCTTTCCGTAACGCCTACTATACTTAAATCAAAAGCCTAATCTTCTGCTTGCAATCAAAACACTAATGCTTTGTTTTATTTTCGAAATGTCTCATTTTGTTTTTAATCAAAACACTAACCCTATCTTTCAAAACCATAATCTTTTCCTTTTCTTTCGTAAAGTATCTTATCTTTCGGTCCAAACAAAAATCGTATTATTTCTTTTCTTATAACTTCTATTTGTACATATTTAATCAAAACCCTAATCTTATGTTTTCTAACAATAATATCTCCTAGTTTTCAGTTTTGAATGAAAACCCTAATATTTGTTATCATTTTAAAATGACTCGTATTTTTGAACCAAGAAACGAAAGCCTTTCTTTTCCTTTCAGAATACCTACTTATTTTTAATTTATACCCTAATCTTATGTTTTTTTATGGTAGTGTCACCTTTCTTTAATAAAACCTCGATCAAATGTTTTCTTTTCGTAACGCCCACTATACTTGAATCCAAAGCCTAATCTTATGCATTCAATCAAAACGCTAATGCCTTGTTTTATTTTCGGAATTTCTCGTTTTGTTTTTAATCAAAACACTAACCCTATTTTTCAAAACCATAATCTTTTTATTTTCTTTCGTAAAGTATCTTACCTTTCAGTCAAACAAGAATCATATTTTTTCTGTTCTTAATAACACTTCTATCTGTACGTATTTAATCAAAACCTTAATCTTATGTTTTCTAATAGTAATATCTCCTGATTTTCATTTTTGAATGAAAACCCAAATCTTTGTTATAATTTTAAAATGTCTCGTATTTTTGAACCAAGAAACCAAATCCTTTCTTTTCCTTTCGGAATACCTACTATTTTTGAATCTAAACCCTAATCTTATGTTTTCTTATAGTAGTGTCACCTTTTTTTAATAAAAACCTCGATCATATGTTTTCTTTTCGTAACGACCACTATACTTGAATCAAAAGCCTAATCTTATGCATTCAATCAAAACCCTAATGCTTTGTTTTATTTTTGGAATGTCTCGTTTTGTTTTTAATCAAAATAATAACCGTATCTTTCAAAACCATAATCTTTTCCTTCTCTTTCGTAAAGTCTCCTATCTTTAGTTCAAAACTAGAATCCTATGTTTCCTTTTATTCATGACTTCTATATGTATATATTTTATCAAAACACTAATCTTATGTTTTCTTATAGTAGTATCTCCTAACTTTCAGTGTTGAATAAATATCCTCGTCTTTATTGTCATTTTAAAATAACTCGTATTTTTTGAACCAAGACCCCAAACCCTTTCTTTTTCTTTCGGAATACCTACTTTTTTTCAATCAAAACACTAATCCTAAGTTTTCATATGGTAGTGTCACCTTTTTTTTAATCAAAACCTTGATCATATGTTTTCCTTCCGTAACGCCTACTATAGTTAAATCAAAAGCCTAATCTTCTACTTGCAATCAAAACACTAATGCTTTGTTTTATTTTCGAAATGTCTCATTTTGTTTTAAATCAAAACAATAACCTTATCTTTCAAAACCATAATCTTTTCCTTTTCTTTCGTAAAGTATCTTATCTTTCGGTCCAAACAAAAATCGTATTATTTCTATTCTTATAACTTCTACATGTACGTATTTAATCAAAACCCTAATCTTATGTTTTCTAATAGTAATATCTCCTAGTTTTCAGTTTTGAATGAAAACCCTAATATTTGTTATCATTTTAAAATGACTCGTATTTTTGAACCAAGAAACGAAAGCCTTTCTTTTCCTTTCAGAATACCTACTTATTTTTAATTTATACCCTAATCTTATGTTTTCTTATGGTAGTGTCACCTTTCTTTAATAAAAACCTCGATCAAATGTTTTCTTTTCATAACGCCCACTATAATTGAATCCAAAGCCTAATCTTATGCATTCAATCAAAACGCTAATGCCTTGTTTTATTTTCGGAATTTCTCGTTTTGTTTTTAATCAAAACACTAACCCTATTTTTCAAAACCATAATCTTTTCATTTTCTTTCGTAAAGTATCTTACCTTTCAGTCAAACAAAAATCATATTTTTTCTGTTCTTAATAACACTTCTATCTGTACGTATTTAATCAAAACCCTAATCTTATGTTTTCTAATAGTAATATCTCCTGATTTTCAGTTTTGAATGAAAACCCTAATCTTTGTTATAATTTTAAAATGACTCGTATTTTTTAACCAAGAAACCAAAGCCTTTCTTTTCCTTTCGGAATACCTACTATTTTTGAATCTAAACCCTAATCTTATGTTTCCTTATGGTAGTGTCACCTTTTTTTAATAAAAACCTCGATCATATGTTTTCTTTTCGTAACGACCACTATACTTGAATCAAAAGCCTAATCTTATGCATTCAATCAAAACCCTAATGCTTTTTTTTATTTTTGGAATGTCTCGTTTTGTTTTTAATCAAAATAGTAACCGTATCTTTCAAAACCATAATCTTTTCCTTCTCTTTCGTAAAGTCTCCTATCTTTTGTTCAAAACTAGAATCCTATGTTTCCTTTTATTCATGACTTCTATATGTATATATTTTATCAAAACACTAATCTTATGTTTTCTTATAGTAGTATCTCCTAATTTTCAGTGTTGAATAAATATCCTCGTCTTTGTTGTCATTTTAAAATAACTCGTATTTTTTGAACCAAGACCCCAAACCCCTTCTTTCTCTTTCGGAATACCTACTATTTTTCAATCAAAACACTAATCCTAAGTTTTCATATGGTAGTGTCACCTTTTTTTAATCAAAACCTTGATCATATGTTTTCTTTCCGTAACGCCTACTATACTTAAATCAAAAGCCTAATCTTCTGCTTGCAATCAAAACACTAATGCTTTGTTTTATTTTCGAAATGTCTTATTTTGTTTTTAATCAAAACACTACTAACCCTATCTTTCAAAACCATAATCTTTTCCTTTTCTTTCGTAAAGTATCTTATCTTTCGATCCAAACAAAAATCGTATTATTTCTTTTCTTATAACTTCTACTTGTACGTATTTAATCAAAACCCTAATCTTATGTTTTCTAATAGTAATATCTCCTAGTTTTCAGTTTTGAATGAAAACCCTAATATTTGTTATCATTTTAAAATGACTCGTATTTTTGAACCAAGAAACGAAAGCCTTTCTTTTCCTTTCGGAATACCTATTTATTTTTAATTTATACCCTAATCTTATGTTTTCTTATGGTAGTGTCACCTTTCTTTAATAAAAACCTCGATCAAAAGTTTTCTTTTCGTAACGCCCACTATACTTGAATCCAAAGCCTAATTTTATGCATTCAATCAAAACGCTAATGCCTTGTTTTATTTTCGGAATTTCTCGTTTTGTTTTTAATCAAAACACTAACCCTATTTTTCAAAACCATAATCTTTTCATTTTCTTTCGTAAAGTATCTTACCTTTCAGTCAAACAAGAATCATATTTTTTCTGTTCTTAATAACACTTCTATCTGTACGTATTTAATCAAAACCCTAATCTTATGTTTTCTAATAGTAATATCTCCTGATTTTCAGTTTTGAATGAAAACCCTAATCTTTGTTATATTTTTAAAATGACTCGTATTTTGAACCAAGAAACCAAAGCCTTTCTTTTCCTTTCGGAATACCTACTATTTTTTAATCTAAACCCTAATCTTATGTTTCCTTATGGTAGTGTCACCTTTTTTTAATAAAAACCTCGATCATATGTTTTCTTTTCGTAACGACCACTATACTTGAATCAAAAGCCTAATCTTATGCATTCAATCAAAACCCTAATGCTTTGTTTTATTTGTGGAATGTCTCGTTTTGTTTTTAATCAAAATAGTAACCGTATCTTTCAAAACCATAATCTTTTCCTTCTCTTTCGTAAAGTCTCCTATCTTTAGTTCAAAACTAGAATCCTATGTTTCCTTTTATTCATGACTTCTATATGTATATATTTTATCAAAACACTAATCTTATGTTTTCTTATAGTAGTATCTCCTAATTTTCAGTGTTGAATAAATATCCTCGTCTTTGTTGTCATTTTAAAATAACTCGTATTTTTTGAACCAAGACCCCAAACCCCTTCTTTCTCTTTCGGAATACCTACTATTTTTCAATCAAAACACTAATCCTAAGTTTTCATATGGTAGTGTCACCTTTTTTTTAATCAAAACCTTGATCATATGTTTTTCTTCCCGTAACGCCTACTATACTTAAATCAAAAGCCTAATCTTCTGCTTGCAATCAAAACACTAATGCTTTGTTTTATTTTCGAAATGTCTTATTTTGTTTTTAATCAAAACACTACTAACCCTATCTTTCAAAACCATAATCTTTTCCTTTTCTTTCGTAAAGTATCTTATCTTTCGGTCCAAACAAAAATCGTATTATTTCTTTTCTTATAACTTCTACTTGTACGTATTTAATCAAAACCCTAATCTTATGTTTTCTAATAGTAATATCTCCTAGTTTTCAGTTTTGAATGAAAACCCTAATATTTGTTATCATTTTAAAATGACTCGTATTTTTGAACCAAGAAACGAAAGTCTTTCTTTTCCTTTCAGAATACCTACTTATTTTTAATTTATACCCTAATCTTATGTTTTCTTATGGTAGTGTCACCTTTCTTTAATAAAAACCTCGATCAAATGTTTTCTTTTCGTAACGCCCACTA